>BSBM01001701.1:0-480812 GCA_027924585.1 Larix kaempferi | reverse complement strand
AAATGGCACTATTTCTTCTCCCAATGCAATTAAACTGAGTAAAAATACTTCAAATGCTCACCTACAGTACACGAAACTTATAAAATACATCCATGGAAGTCTATTAATCATAAATTTATCAGATAACCATCCATTCATTCGAAATCATCGGCATTATCATGCTATACATCAATGTAGTGGGGAAATGGCACTGTTCTTTCATTAAAAATGAGATTTATACATTTGTACTTGGAATTTCGACCTGAAACTTTTTGGAGATTAAGAACAGAGTATTTAATTCATATTACAAAATAAATGGGGCATTAGAAGCTTCCCCAAAGAGTACAATAGCTCACCAAAAACGCCCTCCCTCAAGGATCAAGAATATTCCATCAAAACTGGAAATGGTTGAAGGAGTGAGCTACAATAGAAGAAACCATCAGCTGTCTTGTAGCTTACATGTACAAATAAAGACTCCATTAAATCTCCAAATGAAAGGTCTGAATGGCCTTTCCAATTACCAACTTGGATGGGAATATTTCACCCTCGAAATTGGATAAGGCAAGAAACTAGTCATCCACTAGCTCTCCCTCTTCACAAATACAATTGCAAATTCTACAAATGATCAAAAGTTGGTTTCATTCTTTGTTATTGACATTTATAAATTTTTAATGTCCTCCATGGGTCTAATTCCTTCCAAGAGACTCATGCCAACTCAAGTTGGAAGAGATTCCAAAGAACGTCACTTGTACAACAATTCCTAGTCTCCCACTTCCACCAAATCACATGTGGAAGCATCTTAGCTGCCTTAACACCCTTGAGCGCCATCTTGGAGTCTATTTTTAGACCTGACATGTCATATATGTCATATGTCATCCTTCAGGTCTGATTTGTGTCATAGGTGTCATAGCATCTTCATCATTGTTGTCATAGAGCTAGGGAATCTAGCCCAAGTGTCTCACTAGCTCCAAATTGCCTCTTCCTCTTCCATGGGAGTTACTCTTCCTCTATATTTATACCTTGGATGAGTCATGCCATGAATAATACCTTTTATACTCCCCCAATTATGTTACCATTCACTTTGAATTCGAATTGGTGAGAGAATGATGCCAAGTGTAATGGGAAATCTAGCCATATGTGGGTCCCACTTCCTCCATGTGTCTTCATGATCAAATGCCACTTTTATTTTCACTTATATATATTTATTTAGCTCCTTTATTAAATATTTATTTCATTCTAATTTTCAAACATCATTTATTATCTCCATTATTCCAAATCCCAAAGCTTCCACCCCAAACCTAGGAAACTAGTAATTTTCCTCCTTGGCAATTATTTGACCTTTAGCATCAATTTGACAAACTCTAATGAATCAGGCCAATGTGATTATGCCATTGTGATCCAATTCCAAATTTGGGACATGAAAAATACCACTGTAATGTCCTTTGTTAGGAATTTTATTAAAATGACAATTTTTCACTTTTTTTCTGTAGCTAGACCTTTGACTAGTTTTGAGCTCTAGGTCCCCAAATTGCTCCAATTGCTCCCAAATATTCTGAGAAGGTATATGGATGATTTTAGAACATAAATATGTATTTAAGGGATGATTTTGGACCTTTAAAATACTTCTTCAAATCCTCTTTCAATTCTAGCCAATGTAGGGAACTTTAGTAGTAATTTCCCTTTGACTAGTATTGGTCTCTAGGTCTCAAATTCACTCCAAATGCCTTCAAATATTCAATTAAGGTGTATGAATGATATTAGGACTTGAATATGATGTTCATATATGATATATGGACACCAAAATACTTCTGCAAACTCTCTTAATATTCTGGAACAAGTATGCAATTTTACTAGTAATCTGGGGTTCAAATCCCCCTGGGGTTAGTGCTGAAAATGGCTTCCCAAATGCCTCAAAACCCACTCAAATTTCTGAACAGAGGTAGGGAATGTATTAAGGATGTTATTAAGGTCTCATGTGCATCATTAATTGATTATTATATCTGTTCCAACCCTCTGCCATTCAACTGCAAAAATCACCAATTTGACCCTTGGAGAAATGGCACTATTTCTTCTCCCAATGCAATTAAACTGAGTAAAAATACTTCAAATGCTCAAGTACAGTACATGAAACTTGTAAAATACATCCATGGTAGTCCATTAATCACAAATTCATCAGAGAATCATCCATTCATTTGAAATCATCGTCAATACATTGGTTCCCAAAAAGGTAGTGGCGAAATGGCATTGTTCTTCCATTAAAAATGTGATTTATACATTTCTACTTGGAATTTCGACCTGAAACTTTCTGGAGATGAATAAAAAATTATTTAATTTATCTTAAAAAAGAAATTTTGCATGAGAATCTTCCCCAAAGAGTACAATAACTCACCAAAAACGCCCTTCCTCAAGGATCAAGAATATGCCATGAAAAGTGGAAATGGTTGAGAGAATGTGCTGCAATAGAAGAAACCATGAGCTTCCCTGTAGCTTACACCTGCAAATAAAGACTCCATTAAATCTCCAAATGAAAGGTCTGAATGGCATTTCCAATTACCAACTTGGATGGGAATCTTTCACCCTCAAAATTGGCTAAGGCAAGAAACTAGTCATCCACTAGCTCTCCCTCTTCACAAATGCAATTGCAAATTATACAAATCATCAAAAGATGTTTTCATTCTTTTTTATTGACATTTATAAAGTTCTAATGTCCTCCATGGGTTTAATTCCTTCCAAGAGACTCATGCCAACTCAAGTTGGGAAGAGATTCCAAAGAATGCCACTTGTACAACAATTCATAGTCTCCCACTTCCACCAAATCGCATGTGGAAGCATATTAGCTTCCCTAACACCCTTGAGCACCCTCTTGGAGTCTATTTTTATCCCTGGCATGTCATATATGTCATATGTCAACCTTCAAGTCTGATTTGTGTCATAGGTGTCATAGCATCTTCATCATTGTTGTCATAGAGCTAGTGAATCTAGCCCAAGTGTCTCACTAGCTCCAAATTGCCTCTTCCTCTTCCATGGGAGTTACTCTTCCTCTATATTTCGACCTTGGATGATTCATGCCATTAATAATACCTTTTAGACTCCCCCAAGTATGTTACCATTCACCTTGAATTCTAATTGGTGAGAGAATGATGCCAAGTGCAGTGGGGAAATATAGCCATATGTGGGTCCCACTTCCTCCATGTGTCTTCATGATCAAATGCCAGTTTTATTTTCACTTGTATATATTTATTTAGCTCCTTTATTAAATATTTATGCCATTCTAATGTTCAAACATCATTTATTATCTCCATTATTCCAAATCCCAAAGCTTCCACCCCAAACCTAGGAAACTAGTAATTTTCCTCCTTAGCAATTATTTGACCTTTAGCATCAATTTGACAAACTCTAATGAATCGGTCCAATGTGATTAGGCCATTGTGATCCAATGCCAAATTTGGGACATGAAAAATAAACACATGGAAGATGTGATAATCATGCCACAAAAACATGACAAACAACCATAAATACAAGCAATTAAGAGTTGGCAGACTGAAGGCTTATGTGCAATAGGAATGAAGTTAGTCAGTTGAAAGAGAAATTCCAAGGAAGCTGTGGAAATGGTACATTTCATTTCGAGCGGAAGCACTCTGGGTGCGCTAAGGGAAAGAACGACGAGTGTGCATGAACAACTAGCGAAGGAAGTGGCGCAAACAATTGGGAGGAACAGAGATGAGGTCTCACTTGAGATGTCTAAAAGTGTGGTAGTAGTTAGAAGAACCGTGGTCCCTGCGACCACCAGAACACCAAGGGTGGAGACCCGCTGGCTCCAACAATGGACGGTCAAATGTGCGAAACAAATGTGCCAGATAAGTTGGCCTGTTTCACAATTTGGTGACGTCGATGAACTTTTCCACGACCCGAAACAAGCATGAAGCGCACCAGCAAGGGTAGAAGGAATATATGACGAAGATTTCAAGAGGGTAGAGGATGAGTTCGAGAAGTACATAACAGCGAACCAAAGGCTGGAGGATGAGCTCTATAAGTACATGAAAGCAAACTAGATACCGGTGGATGAGTTCTAGAAGTACAGAACAACGAACCAAATAGTGGAGGATGAGTTCGAGAAGTACATGACAGCGATCACGAGACTGGAGGATGGGTTCGAGGAAGCACACAATAGCGAACCAGAGAAGTACCAGAGGTGTCCAGCTGAGGTGGCTCGAGGGCGAGACACAAGTTTGTGTTGGGGTCTTGTTGGTACGAGGTTAGACCGCATAAAGTGCGGAAGCCACTAGCAGCAAAGAAGGACAATCCACGGAAGAAAGGACCATTCAAGGAGAACAAGGAGACGTCGAAAGTGCAATATTGGTTTAGTTAGTTAGAATGGGTCATGTAGACCGTGTTGTAACCATTTAGTTTGATATAAATAGGAGTATGATTGTAATCCTAAGGGCATCATAGTTGAATCAAAGAATGAGACGTTTTGAACTGTTTTGTATGAATCCGCAATAAGATGTTTTGAACTGTTTCTGCGAAGGTTATACTGCAGGTTTTGATGAATGCATGAAGATGCTCGGTTATGGTTATATCTTATGTCTCTGTTTATATTAAATGATGAATGCAAGTGTTTGCGAAATGTTTAAATCTCTGTGGTTTGGTAATTGTTGTTGATGCGAATGATTAGTTTAACCATGTTAATGTGAATGTTGCTTATACACTAATATGCGAAGGGAATGAATGGATGCATGAACTGTTAGCATGATGTGAAGACATAATCTTTGGTTTCTGTAGTTGTAAAGTGATATTTGATGCATGTCCTCCCCCCACTGCGGAAATCTTGTTCTTGCAGCCCCCTTAATCATCTCATGTGAGACTTCACTCGCTCTGCGAGTGTTGCTGGAAAGGGTAAAACCTTTCTGGGCTGCTGTTTAAGGTAGTTTGGTTGATGTTTGTTGACAGCAATGCGAAGTGAACCCCTGTCGATAGTCGCTCTGTCAATAGGTTGTGGTTTATTGTTTTATGTCTCCCACGCTCTCTCTTTCTTATCATCTTGAAACAATGTACAACAACATCTAGTGAGAATGTTTTCTTGTAATCTTAAAATCTATTGAGAATGCCCTAGATATAACAACAATATCACCTCTAGGACCTCAATTTGGGATGTTTTCTTGTCATCTTGAAACAATGTACAACGAGCCTCATTTTGGTAGCTTGGCACATGGGACATGCTTTTTTGACAATAATTTGTTAGTAGGTGGTATTGGATGGTGGTATGGGGTGTTAGTAGGAGCACATTTCCTATAAAAGGATAAGTTCCTAATCACTTTATTTCCATGTTTTGGATGAGGGAAAATTGCCCCTAAAGATTAAAAACTTGATTCTTTTGGTGTTTGTGTGAGTTGTTGTAGTGAAATCATGAAGAATTCAACAAATGTTTGTGTATTTAATGGAGTCATGTGATTATGAAAGGTTATTGGTGGTGATGCAAGTAAGTTTTTTTATTATCTTTATGAAAGGTTGAAAGCATTGTTTGGTGCATGTTGTAGTTTTTTGTGGTAAGATATTTGTATTGTCTATGTTGAAGGTTAAGAAGACTAAAATACATTTATTATACAATTCATGATGAAAAACTAAAATACAGACAATTCAAACAAAGTGAATGAAGACTAAATTACAATTCATAAGGAAAAAATGTTACCATACCTCAAGGATTTCTCTTTGATTGCAATATAAAATGGCATTTTGATGTATCCACTATATGTAAGAAGAGTTCAAGTGTGTCCAAGCAGCATCAAAATTCAATCCAAAGAGACAAATAGATTCCAACTATTGTGTATTCAATCCAAAGAGCCAAATAGAGTCCAATTGGTGTGTATTCAATCCAAAGATCCAAATAGATTCCAACTGATGTGTATTCAATCCAAGTTGTCAAATAAAATCCAAAAGGTGTGTAAATTCAATCCAAAATGCAAGTGATTTTCAAGCTGTGTGTGAGAAGAGTGAAAAAAATGCAATATGAGCGGAAAAAAAATGCGGGAGAAGAGTGCGGGTCATTTGCAAATTTTCATGTTCAGCAGAGGCACACACGTGAAAGGAGCATGCACGTTCCAATGGCACGCACGTTCTTCAACATTGCTTTGTTCGGTGGGTAATGTTTAGTGCATTTATTTCCCAATAAATATCTATTTTCCCTTTTATTCCTAGATCCCCACACCCCTAAAGGCATTTAGGCCTTCTTCTAAACCATAATCCCCAAGTGCATAAGTGCTTAGGTGTTTAGGGGTTTTGGGATTTAGAGCTTGTGGGTTAGGGGGTTGAGGTGTTTTGGGTTAACTAGGATTTAAGGGTTAAGGTGTTTGGGGTTAACACTACTAAATTCTTATAAAGTCCATACAAATAAAGGTTATAACAATGATTTCAAGATAGATAGTAGGGTTCATAAGGGATCGTGGGGGCTAGGGATTATAAGTTCTATGGTTAGGAGGGTTTTTATTGGTCAAGAATTTAGTGTTAGGTGTTATTTGTGTTAGAGTTCAGGGTTTCTTGGTTATTGATTATGGGTTAAGGATGATGATGATTAAGGTTTAAATGTGATAGTTTTTATAAGGATTTCATTTATTATTTGTTATAATTTAAATCCAATAACAACTAGTTGATATATAGGTTAGGATTTGAATATTATAGTTCAATGTTTATGGTTGATAGGGTTACATGGTGTATATGGGTTAGGGATTAGTTAGGTTACCATTTTGGGGTTATGTTAGTTGATGTTAATATGTTATGAATTATAGGGCTGATTAGTTAGAAATATATAGGGGTTCTAAGGGTTAGAGTGTATATGGGTTAAAGGTGGTAGGGGTTAGGGTTATAAGGATTGTAGGTTAAGAGTTGTTAAGGTTATGGGGTTAAAAGTTATATATTTTAGTGTTAAAAATTGATAGTCTTAAGGGTTATAGTGGTAATTAGTTCTCCCTCTAAACCCCTAACCCCCAATCTCTCTATGTCTCCTTTTAAAATACTAACCTTCAATTTTTCTCCATCTCTCTATAAACATCTAACCCTAATTTCTATCTCTTTCTAAACCTACAATCTATTTATTTCCATCTAAACCCGTAATCCTCAATCTTTCTCTCTCTCTATCTAAACCCCTGAGCCCCAATGACTATCTCTCTAAACCCCTTACCACCAATCTCTCTATCTCTAAACCCATGTGCTCTAATCTCTCTCTCTCACATCCCCCAACTTCCAATATCTCTCTCTCTCTTTAAACCTTTAACACCTAATATCTCTCTTTCTGTATGTCCCTCTAAACCCTTAAATTCCAATCCACCACTCTCTCTCTCTATACCCCTAACCACCAATCTCTCTCTCTATACCCCTAACAAGCAATCTCTCTCTCTCTCTAAAAATCTATCTCCAAACCTCTATGTCTCCCTCTTTTTTGACATAGAACCACCAATCACTCACTTTATCTCTCTAAACCCATAACCCCCCTCTCTCTAACCTTTTATACCCCACTATCTCTCTCTCTCTCCGTAAGCCCCCAACCACCATTATCTCTCCCTTTATATCTATGTCTAAACCATTAAACCACAATATCTCTCTGTTAATTTTTGAGCATCAATTCAATA
The DNA here is from genome assembly GCA_027924585.1 of Larix kaempferi. NCBI lineage: Eukaryota > Viridiplantae > Streptophyta > Pinopsida > Pinales > Pinaceae > Larix > Larix kaempferi. The sequence goes on along the minus strand of BSBM01001701.1, from coordinate 473,211 downwards.
TTATCTAGGATCTTATCTGAGAGAATAACATGTACAACATATTAATCACAAGAAGCAATCACAAGAGATAATAGACACACGGAGTTTCCTTGGGGAAAACCATAAAGGTGAAAAACCCCAATAACTTCCTCAAAGATAGATAGAACAATGATACAAAACCCAAGCATAAGAGATAGTTTCCTAGCAACAGCTTCTCCTCCTCCACCAGTGTGCCACTCTCCAATGAGTGTAAGAGTGAGAAAGTGAATGATCAAATAGAGTGCCTCCCACACTCTATTTATACACTGACTTGACTTGCTTAATAACCTTACTAGGTCGGCCTTAACTTAACCACATAACATAATGTTGACAGGGCCGACCCCATCAAGGTGGTCTAACAACCCATCAAGTATAAGTTACGACACTTACAATATAAATGACGACACTTCCGTATAGAGGAATAATACCATCTCTATAGGAGTACAATGAACATATGTGAAATACATTCCGAAGTTACATAGACATCAACACTCCCTCTTAACTAGGAAGGTATTTCTCGACATAGATCTACTAGCACAAGTCTTCTTCCCATGTTTTACTATAAATGAGAATATCATCAAAGAAAACCAAAACAAACCTTCTTAGTTGCTTGCAAAATATCATATTCATACATGGTTGAAAGGTGGTTGGAGCATTAGTTAACCCAAAAGGCATGACAATAAATTCAAAGTGGCCAAAATGACATCGAAAAGCGGTCTTTTGCACATCTTCATCTTTCATTCGAATTTGGTGATACCCTGATCAAAGGTCAATTTTTGAGAAGTATTTGGCCCCATGTAGCTCATCCATGAGCTCATAAATCCTAGGAATATGATACCTATTCTTGATAGTCTTTTTGTTCAAGGCTCTAAAATCTATGCACATTCTCAATGTTCCATCTTTTTTCTTCACTAGCACTACTGAAGAAGCATAAGGGCTAGAGCTTGGTCTAATGAGTCCCAAATCTAGGAGTTCTTGGATAGATTTTTCAATATCATCTCTGAACTTTTTAGGATGTCTATAAGGTGGTATCTAAATGGGTGAAGTACCCTCCTCCAAAATAATACTGTGCTCAACCCCCCTATCCGGTGGCCTACCATGTGGAAGGTCTCTAAAAACCTTTTCATATTTTTGCAAAAGTCTCTCTATCTCCTTTGGGTGCTTGAAAATATTTATAGTTGTCTTGGGAGATGTAATATGACATTCAGCAACCCATTCTATATCCCCATACATCAATATAGATCTCATACTATTGCAAGTTACTACTTGATTTGGATAAGTGTGTTGCCCTCTCACAATTCTTTGTACTCCTTTTGAATCTTGGAATTTCATTTCGGGAATTTGATAATTTATTGTATGCTCTCCTATTGAATACAGCCACTGCACTCCCAAAACCACATTACTATCAGCAACATCAACCACATAAAAACTATCAACAAAATTATAGTTACCTACGGTAACTTGCAGCTTTAGAACCCATGTTTTGCATTGCATTGTGTTGTGACCGGGAATGACAACTGTGAAGCCATCAAATGGTTCAATAGGTATATTTATTTTCTCTACCATCTCTGCATCAATGAAGTTATGAGTGGCTCCTCCATCTACCAAAACTGATGTTCTTTGTCCTTGTACCACACCTTTGCATCGGATAGTATGATAGCGAGGTACTGCTGAAAGCACTGCCATTCTTGCTTTGTCCGATGAAGGATGATTTTCTTCTTGTCTTTCCTCTTCTACTGCTATCTCATATGCCTCTTCTTGATCTGAAATATGTCCATATTCATCCATGCCCCCATCATACCCCTCATTATCAGAAAATACTTCTATGTATTGAGCGTTTCCTTTGGTACATTTGTGCCCCGGTGTCCATGGATGGAAGCATGTGAAGCATAGTATCTTTTTTCTAAGTTCATCCCTGTTTGTTCCCTCTTTTTTATTCCTCTCAAATGACTCTCTTTTCCAAGGTTTCTTATCATATCCATCCCTTTTCCAAGGTTTCTTTTCAAATTTGTAGCTAGGCTTAGGAGGAAATCTCGTTCTAGGAAGCACATTTTGGAGATCCCTAGTCAAACTCATTGCATATTTTAATGTAGTTGGCTTGTGGGATTTGACCAAACCTATTAAGGGTTCAGCCAAACCTTCAGTGAACAACAATACTAATCTTCCCATAGATACATCAGCCACCTTGACTAATAATTTTTGAAAGTCCAACATATATTCGGTAGGGGACCCAGTTTGCTTCAATTGAGCTAGTTCTTTGAAAGGCAATTCTGGATCTTTTTGTTCAAATCTTTCTAGTACCATGTCAACAAATTCTCCATATGTTTTAACCTGATTATGACCCAAGGTTTTCATCCCATGAAACCACCATTCATTGGCATCTCTTTCCAAATGAAAAATGGCCATTTTTAATGCATCCTCTTCCAACATAGGATTCAGCTGAAAATATACATCCAATTTTTGCACCCAAGTGTTAGCAGAATTTTGAGAAGAACCATCAAAAGTAGGAAGTGACATTTTTCCAATAGCACTATTCAATTCTTTGTTTTGGAATGGACTCCTATTGTCTCCCTTCCTTTTAATCTTTTGCATAGCATCAATGTAGTCACTGAGTGGTACACCTCTTTTACACTCTTCATTCAAATCATTCCAATCATTTACTAGTTTCTTGTAATCCAATTCAAGATTGGGCTCTTATTTGGGTGTGAGAAATTTAGGTGCAGTATGCCTTTGTGTGCTTTGAAATTCATCAGGTTTATTATGAGGTCCTGTACTTGAGAAAATATGCTCATTCCCTTTCATCTTTTCCGCTGAGTGTGAACCACTATTATCTCCTATCATCCCTTTGCCTGAAAGTTGGCTACCCAACAATTCAAAACCTTTCATCATTTGTTTATTCATATCTATAATAACCATGGTAATTCCTTCAAAACATGGTTTTAAGGCTTCAATAAATTCCTCCTTATGTCTTAATTTTTCCTCCTCCTCTCTACCCATTGTTTTAGAAAAAAACTCTTTTTCTGCTACTATCTCTTCTTCAACTACTGATTCAAAGGGTGGTGGTTTATTTGTTTGGATTCTTGTTAATACCATCAGGTGCCAAGACCATTCTCTGATACCACTTGTAATGACCCTTTTTCAAAATTTTATTAAAATGCCAATTTTTCCACTTTTTCCCCAATTTCAACCTTTGACTAGTTTTACTGTTTTGACCTCCAAATCAACCCAAATGCTACCAAATATTCTGTAGGAGTGTATGAATGGTATTTAGACTTTAATATTAGGTTCATGGATGTTTTATGGCCCTCCAAATACTGCTGAAAACTTTATTTGTATTCTGATCAATATATGTAATTTTGACTAGTAATTTGTGCATCAAATCCCCCCGGGGTAACACTGCAAATGGCGTTCCAAATGCCTCCAAACTCCCACGAATTTATGAACAGAGGTATGTAATGTGTTAAGTATGTTATTAAGGTCTCATATGCACCATTAATTGATTTTTACTACTGTTCTAACTCTCTCACATTCAACAGTAAAAACCCCCAATTCGACCCTTGGGAAAATGGCACTATTTCACCTCTCAATACAAACAAACTGAGTAAAAATGCTTCAAATGCTCAAGTACAGTACATGAAGCTTGTATAATATATCCATGGAAGTATATTAATCACAAATATATCAGAGAATCATCCATCTATTTGAAATAATCAACCTTATAGTGTCATACATCAAAGCATTGGGGAAATGGACATTGTTTGCTCATTAATCAATAATTTTGCATACAGTCAACGGGTATTTCAACCTGAGAGTTTATGAATATGAATAAAAAAGGATATGAAGCTATTAAAATTAGAAAAATATCATATGAATCTCTCCCAATGAGTGCAAGATCTCACCCAAAGCGCAATCCCTCAAGGAGCCCGAATATGCCTTCAAAATTGGAAATGGTGGAGAGAAAGTACTGCACTAAACCAAACCATGAAAATTCCTGTAGATGATACCTGCAAATAAAAATCCATTAAAGCACCATGAAAGACCTGAGTGGCCTCTCCAAACACCAACTTGGATGGGAATCTTTCACCCTCGAAATCGGCTAAGGCAAGAAACTAGTCATCCACTAGTTCTCTCTTCACAAATGCAATTTTTCTCAAATCATCAAAAGCCATTCTCATACTTGATTTATACATTTTATATCCAACATTAGTCTTCAAGGGGTCGAAATCCTCTCAATAGATTCAATAAATTTCCATTTAGAAAATATTCCTCATTTGCCACTTGTCTCCTAGTTCCAACCTTCCATCTTCTCCCAAATTCGAATTTGAGTCTCTTTAGCTTCCTCCAACTCCATGAGCGTCTTCCTTGAGCCTATTTTTTGGGCTGACATGTCATAATGGTCAGGTGTAAGAAGTCAGGTCTGAATTTTGTCATAAATGTCATAGATGCTTCATTATTGTTGTCATAAAACTAGGGAATCTAGCCCAAGTGTCCACTAGTCTCCAATTTGACTCTTCCTCTCCCATGGAGGTTACTATTCCATCCCATTTCGACCTAATATGCTCAATGCCATGTGTTTATGACTTACCAACTCACCCAAGAGTGTTCACCTTCCCATGAATTCAAATTGGCAAGAGAGAGCTGCCATGTGTCATTGAAAAATCAAGCTAGTGTGGGTCCCACCGCCTCCATATGTCTCCAAAACCACTTGCCACTTAGAATTTCTCTTGAATTTATTTATTCACCATATTTATTAAATGCTTGAACCCTTCTAATGTCTAAATATCATTTATTAGCTTCCTTATTACCATCCCACATGTGCCCATCCAACCTAGGAAACTAGTAGGATTGATGGGATTGTCTTACTATGCACTTATTTGAATGGGGACATTACATTTTTCATACTGGATGTGACCTAGAACAAATCTAGGATTTACCACCACAGAGCCAGTCCTTTTTCATACTGGATGTGACCTAGAACAAATCTAGGATTTACCACCACAGAGCCAATCCTTTTTCATACTGGATGTGACCTAGAACAAATCTAGGATTTATCACATACATTTTGAACCAACTGTTCAGGGATGATGCAGTCCTGTCACATACATTTTGAACTAAACGTTCAGGGATGATGCAGTCCTATCACATACATTTTGAACTAAACATTCAGAGATGATGCAATCCTATCACGTCAACTAGGGACCACTTTCTTGGAGACATATGTCTACGGATCTCTTTTAGGACATGTGTCCAACCATGATACAATCCCTCTCCTCCACTAGGGACCATTTCTCAGAGACATATGTCTACGGATCAATTCAGGGACCGAAGTCCAGGGATGATACAATCCCTCCTTGTCCACTTAGACAAATTCTAAGGACCACTTATCAACCTTATTTTTGATATCATCAACCTCATCATTGATACAAGTATCCTCATTATAGACCACATCACTCCCCCTTTCGAGGAGGGTCCTTCTTTTGTAGGTGATGGTATACGATCTTTCCTACAAGACAAGTTAAATTGCATGATTAGAAACATCTCATAGTTTTCAGAACAAATTCTTACATGTAAAGAAATATGTCATACAGTCATGCAATTATTTTAGCCAATGCTTCAATACAACATTTATCCATATCCCGTAACTTTCTAGATGCCTCCCAATCTCTACCAGAACATTTTTAAGAGTGTGCACAACTCCAACATGTCAGCAAAGAGGTTTCATTCTAGATAAGTAGCAATGGAATGTTGTACAGTTCCATAGGCCACTTACCTATTACATGCGTATTAGTAGTATACTGTTCATTAATGCAATTATTCTAATATCCATAATACACAACCTAAGTCTAGGAACATAAATATATACATCATTGAACAATATTATTTAAACAATCAAATATACAAGAAATGACAATTCAAATACTTATCTTTGTTTGTTTGTTGGGTGGACTCCCTCTCAATATTTGTTTCCTTGCAGGAACTACTGGAGTGTGCTCCCTCTTGATCTTTGCTTCCTGGATTACCTGTCCTTGAACTTATATCCATCCTCGATCACTATGCATGCCTACTAGTATCATGATTGTGTTATCCTCGAGATCTCATACATAATCATGCATTCATTAGTATAATCTTAATACTGTCAAAACACAATAATCTTAAGCATGTATAGTCATGATCATTTCAAACACAGATAATAAGCATTAGTATTCAATATTTATATTGGACTTTTCTGGTTAGTCATATCATTAATCAAAGTAAGGAACATAATATGCATAAACCCTAGATTACTCAAACTTGTAACTTCATGAGTAATCATTATCAATCATACAAAAGTATAAGATCCTTACATAGGGTAGGATTCTAACTTGATATAGGAAAAACATACCTGGTCATCATATTTGCTAGTTATGTTTAGCAATGTTTTCTTGTTCTCTTCAATGACCTGCATAACTCATAATTAATTATTGTAGAACCAAATTATACATACCTCTATGTGATCCATGACTATGGATGAGTCTTTGTCTTCATGTCATCATGGTCTTGATCTAGAACTTGATTTGTACCTTTCATGTTAGCGGATAACATTCTCCTCATACAACACCACAGTGCATTAGTACAATCATTAGTGTCATAGCCCTAATCAATGAATGTCTTCTATCATGCATTCATATTTTTACTAGGGTGATAAGACAAGTCTAAAATTAAACAATATTGTTACTAAACTCAATAACATGAGGACAATCATATTATAAACTTAATCATGAATAGATTTCAAAACATACCTGTAAGTCATACCTGTCAGATTTAGGTTTTACCACTTGATTTGTTGAAAACTGGATTTGGAGCTGGATTAGGGTTTGTTAGAGAAACCCTAAAAATTCAAAATTTGAATTTCAAACTTCTGAAAGGATATAAACATGTGCGTTGATGAGCTGATTAAGATGGTATACTCAAAATTTGAAAACTGCAAAGTTTCACCCCTCAAAATTGCTTTTGAAACTTCTGGATTCACTAGATAGGACCCGAAATTAGGGTTTGATTTTCCCAGAGCTTCACCCAACCAAAAAATTTGATCTTGGTCTCTAAACTTCAATTTTTCATAGGAGCTTCCAACCATGGTCTCAGATTTCAGAAATGCCAACTTTTGCAGAAACCCTAATTTTTGGTTTCACTAGACAGGACCCCAAACTAGGGCTTGATTTTCTAGGAGCTTCACCCAACCAAAAAAGTTTGATCCAAAGCTCTAAACTTCAATTTTTCTGAGGAGCTTCCAGTCATGGTCTCAGATTTCAGAAATTCCAACTTTTGCAGAAACCCTAATTTTTGACTTCACTAGACAGGACCCCAAAGTAGGGTTTGATTTTCCCGGAGCTTCACCCAATCAAAAAGTTCGATCCAAAGCTCTAAACTTCGATTTTTCTTAGGAGCATCCAGCCATGGTCTCAAATTTCAGAAATTCCACTTTTTGTGGAAACCCTAATTTTTAGGTCAAAATATGAAAATGCTCAGAATTGAATTGTGTTTCTACAGAAAGATGCGCCTTGCTGAGGAGAGTCAATATAGCCTCCTTTATTTCAAGATATGTGGAGAGAAACCCAAAAAATAAGAATCCCTAGCTTCCGCAACTGCACAGTGTCTTCTTCTTAGGTTAGCTCTAATACCATGTTAAGTTTTGAGCATCAATTCAATATGATCTAGGCTCTTATCTGAGAGAATAACATGTACAGCATATCAATCACAAGAAGCAATCACAAGAGACAATAGACACACAGAGTTTCCTTGGGGAAAACCATAAAGGTGAAAAACCCCAATAACTTCCTCAGAGATAGATAGAGCAATGATACAAAACCCAAGCATAAGAGATAGTCTCCTAGAAGTAGCTTCTCCTTCTCCACTAGTGCGCCACTCTCTAATGAGTGTAAGAGTGAGAAAGTGAATGATCAAATAGAGTGCCTCCCACACTCTATTTATACACTAACTTGACTTGCCTAATAGGCTTACTAGGTTGGCCTTAACTTAACCACATAACATAATGCTAACAGGGCCAATGTAACACCCTTCCTAAGACAAGGGGTTAGTCCTAGTTAATATAAAGCAACCGTAACTAAATGCAAGGTTTACTAGGTTTACTGATCTCCATGCTCTAATATAAATTGAGTTCACTTTTACATTTACATTTACTGTAATATGTTCATATCATAGAAAGCTTAAACATAAACACAAATGCAAAAGTTTATAATTTCATTTGGTTCTACCACAAAGCCTAAATAACATTTTCTTTATTTGATAACACAATTCACATACTATAAATTCACAGGAAGTCTATGATTTACCTTCTTTTCCATGAGAACAAAATGACTATGCTGAGAAAAGTAGAATACCTAGATATCCATAGGTTGTAGTAGTCTTCCTTAGAATTTCGTTTCTCCTCATTTGCAAAGCCTTAGTAACCAAAATGATAAACCACCCTGCCGACTAGCTCATCTCTTATTGTGCTGACCCTAGGAAACCAATAGGTTTCCTAGCCCCCGAGCCCCACAAACCAATAATCCCGAGAGCAACGTCCTTCGATTTCCTAGATCCACCATTTTTCCTTTACAAAACCAATTTCCTTCTGAGTTAACCCCAGAATCCCTCCTTTTCAAATTCACTAAGTCTAAAACAATCTTCTCCTTCTCCATCAAAAGAAAAACCCCCCTTTACCTTCCAACTTTCTTCCAACATAATCTCCCAAAAATACGACCCCTTCTCCTCCCTTCACTCTTCCCTATATACCTTCCCTTCCTCGAGAAGACTTTGGGCTTACTCCACCGCCCCAAACTCCCTCTCTCGAGCCCCTCAATCATTTAATCCCATGACTTTAACATTCATACAATTTACAATATAATAAAATATTTCTTCACTTAATGTACCGACAATTAAATGTACTTACAGTAAATGTATTGCACTTTAATTGTTCGATGGTAAGTATTTATTATGGTAGGAGATATTACTTAAGGGTTCTCTATTCGAGATCTATTTTAATAACTGTCCATTCATTCACCATATTTGCACTTAGTGTTTTTAGAATAAAATAATACAACAATATATATTCTAGTTGACTTTTCAGTTTGGGAGAAGGTGTGTCTTAATGGTTTACCAATCCGACAAGATAACTTATATTGTAACTTAAACTCTAAGACTCATATTGAATAAATAAATAATATTTAAAACCTCTTCCATCACATCACATCCATTCAAGAATTATTATCCTATTATGTCTAACTTTTGAAATGGAAATAATCACACACTAATAATTTATTAATTAATATTTTAAATCTTACTTATATTGTAATTGTTATGATAGGGATATTAATATTGCTAGAATATTACTAATAAGTATTAATAATAATTAGATCACCATTTATTAATTAATGATAATAATTAAATCACCATTTAACAATAATAAATGGTGAATTAATAACAATGTTATTAATTATTTGTTTATCACATGAGTACCCTAACATCAACATAGTATCCTTGTTCTTATAAACAAAGCACTCTTCAGGTCTTAAAGAATTTTACTAATTAATTAGACAGTACCATTACCCTATTCACAACAGTTCTCGTATGACAATGCTAACTGACGACACTTGTCTTAATTGCTTGTTACAATGTTTTCATATAATGACTATTTCACTTATTTACACATTGACAACCTAACCATTCATTGCCTAAGTTGATTGATGTATCATTAACTGAGTTATCTATGACATTTATACTACTATTCAAGCGTGACAAGTATGTTATACACTAGTACTATTGTACATGTACAAGGTGTGCATGCATGGCCAGTGTATGCACATGTCGGATATGTACTATAAACAAACCCCATCACTTCTATGCATACCTACTAACTAATAATAGTATTTACCCCCATGCAGAAGAGCAAGCATAACATATAGTATAATTACTTTAACATCCTTGGTTATTTAACAGTTAACCCTTTACGATTTCACATCATTGTCTTTATGTTTACATTAGTTTAATCAATCAAGTACAAGGAAGGGTATCTACTCCCACTAACTCCAGATCAAGGAATATCAAACCCTCAACAGTACTAACTAGCATATCCTCCCATCTTAAGCTACATCCACATCCTCCCTATCCTTCCTCTGCTAGTACACAAGTGGATGTCGGATTCACCAACCTGACCACATAAGAACCTAAGATAAATAGCATCGATTGAACAACGGACCTAACCTCTCCTAGCAGGCATCCAACCATCATCATCACAACAACTTGGGGACCGTGTCTCAGCACGGCCCTCCCACGACCCCAGGTATCATAGAAACATAGGGTGGGAAATACATCCATCCCTCTCAACATATTGGGTCTACACCCTTATCAACTCATACTTTGCTACTACCGAGATTATCGGTTTGTGTCATCGTATCATCAATGTTGGTTTCTAAGGTTTAATGCATGGACAAGGTCTTATCTCATATATCAGATCAAGTGTCTGGCTATCCCATAGCCCTTATGTCTTGTAGGTTAGTATTTCGCAAAATACGTATTTTACAACAAGCATTTCCATTTGATCACCAATTGATCCATATCATCAACATCATTTTATTTCGCGTCACAATTTTATCTCATCACAGGTATGCATGACATATAACAATTCAATTAATTTCATCATAGGATGGCATCCCCGTACATCATATATTTCACATTCCATCAATGAAAAACGTTAAAACATATATTGTCATCATAAAAGCAATGAATCTCATGATAATCATAACCTATTAACTGCATGAACATAGTAACATCATAGTCATGGTGACAACATAGCATAGTAACGACATAAACATGGTAGCAACATATAATCGAGTCTATTGTGTCATAAGTCTAGTTTACTCAGTCTATCTGAGTCCAACAGATAATAAGAAAACAAAGTGCAATATGTCTCACAAATAAACCTGTCTAGTCAAAATATGGGGCATTACAACTAACCCCCACTAGGGTGGTCTAATAACCCTTTTACCCACATGACTCATACAGGGTCGACCCCATCAAGGTGGTCTAACAACCCATCAAGTATAAGTTACCACACTTACAATATAAATGACGACACTTCCGTATAGAGGAATAATACCATCTCTATAGGAGTACAATATACATATGTGAAATACATTCCAAAGTTACATATACATCAACACTCTCTCTCTTTCTATACCCCTCACCACCAAACTCTCTCTATCTCTAAACCCTAAACCCCAATCTCTCTCTCTATATATATTTGAACGAATAATCTCCAATAATGTTTTCTCTCTAAACCCCTAACCACCAATCTCTCTCTCTCTCCCTCTGTAATCCCCTAACCTCCAATCTCTTTCTCTCTCTCTAAACCCCTAACAACTAATCTCTCTCTTTATATATCTCTCTCTAAAACCCTAACTTTCAATCTCTCTCACTCTCTCTCTCTCTCTCTCTCTCTCTCTATCTATACACCTAACCCCCTATATTTCTCTTTCTCTATCTATACACCTAACCCCCAATATATATCTCTCTCTAAACCTCTACCCCCCAATATATATCTCTCTCTAGACTGCTAACCACCAATCTCTCACTTTCTCTCTCTCTATAACCCTAACCTCTAGTCTCTCTCTCTCTCTCTCTCTAAACACCTAACCACCCATTTCTATCTCACTCTCTAAGCCACTAAGCTCCAATATCCCTCTCTCTATCACTAAACCCTGGACCACCAATCTCTCTCTTTCTCTCCCTCTACCTCCATTCTCTCTCTTTCTCTCCCTATACCTCCATTCTCTCTCTTTGTCTAAATCAATAACCCTGAATTCCTCTAATTCTCTCTCTCTCTCTCTCTCTCTAAACCTCTAACATCCAATCTCTCTCTCTATCTCTCTCTAAATTTCTAACCCACACTTTCTCTCTCTAGATGCTTAATCACCAATCTCTTTGTGTTTCTCCCTAAACCCGTAACCACCAATTTCTTTCCCTCTCTTTCTCTCTAAGCACCTAAAACTCATTCTCTCTCTCTTTATCTATCTATCTAAACCCCTAATCCCAAATATCTATCCCACTAAACCCATAACCTCCAATCTCTCTGTGTCTCTTTCTCTCTCTCTGTCTATTTTTCTAAACCTCTAACCACCAATCTCTCTCTCTCTCTCTCTCTCTCTCTCTCTCTCTCTCTCTCTCAACTATGAAGCTCCAATCTCTCTCTCGAAGCCCATAACAATCAATCTATTTATGCCACTCTATTTCTCTCTCTAAACCCCTAATCTCCAATCTCTCTCTCTCTAAACCCCTAGCCCTTGATCTCTCTCCATCTCTCACTCTCTGAGCCCCTAACACCCAATATCTCTCTCTATAATGTCTCTTTGTAATCCCTTTAACTTCCAATATCTATCTTTATGCTCCTAACCCATAATCTCTCTCTCTCTAAACCCCTAACCCTCAATATATATCACTTTCTCTCTCTTTAGATACCTATCAACCAATATCTCTCTGTCTCTAAAACCCTAAAATCTATCATCCCTCTCTCTAAACCTATAACCACCAATCTCTCTCTCTCTAAACCCATGATCCCAAATCTTTCTCTCTCTCTCTCTAAATCCTTAATCCAGAATCTCTCTCTATAAACCCTTAACCCACACTATCTCTCTCATTCTACCTAAACCCCTAACCATCAATTTCTCTCCTTCTACCTCTCTCTGTCTACACCTCTAACCCCAATGTCTCTCTCTCTCGAAACCAATAACCATCGGTCTCTTTCTTTCTCTCTCTCTAAACCCCTAAGCTCCAATCTCTTTCTTTCTCTCTCTCTCTCTCTCTCAATCTCCCTCTCTGAACCACTAATATCCAATCTCTCTATCTCTCTTTAAACCCCTAACCCCCAATCTCTCTCTCTCTCAAAAACCTTAACCCCTAACCTCCCTCTCACTCTCATCCCCTAACCTCCAATCCCTCTCTCTCTCTCTCTAACTATCTCTCTAAACCACCTACCACCAATCTCTCTCTCTCTAAACACATATGCTCCAATCTCTCTCTCTCTCTCTCTAAACCACTAACCACCAATCTTTCACACTCTTTCTCTAAACTCCTAACCTCCAATCTCTCCAAACTCTCTCTCTTTGTATCTATAAACCCCTAGCCTTCACTCTCTCTATGTCTCTCACCGTCCCTCTCTAAACCCTTAACCCCTAACTTCCTATATCTCTTTCTCTCTCTCTCTATACCTCTAACCCCTAATATCTCTCTCTCTCTCTCTCTCTCAAAAACCCTAAACCCCTATCTGTCTCTCTCTCCCTAGACACCTAACCACCAATCTCTCACTTTCTCTCTCTCCCTCTAAAATCCTAATATCTAGTCTCTCTCTCTAAATTCCTAACAACCAATCTCTCTCTCTCTCTCTCTAAACCATTAAGCAGCAATCTCTCTCTCTCTCTAAACCCCTTACCACCAATCTCTTTCTTTCTCTCCCTCTCTTTATCTAAACCCCTAACCTATAGTCCCCCTCTTTCTCTCTCTCTAAACCCAAATCCCCCAATCTCACTCTTTCTATCTCTTTCTCTAAACCTCTAACATCTATTCTCTATCCCTCTCTCTCTCTCTAAAACCCTAACCCACTCTCTCTCTCTAAAACCCTAACCCACTCTCTCTCTCTAAACCCTTAACCCCAATATCTCTCTATTTCTACCTAAAACCATAAGCAGCATTCTCTCTCCCTCTATCTCTCTCTCTAAACCATTAACCCACAATCTCTCTCTCTATACCCCTAACACCCAATCTCTATATATATATCTCTGTCTATAAGCCACCAATCTCTCTCTATAAACCCCTAACCCGGAATCTATCTCTCTCTGTCTCTAAACCACTAAGCCCTGATAGCTCTCTCTCTAAACCCTGAACCACCAATCTCTCTCTCTCTAAACACCTACTCTCCAATCTCTCTCTCCAAACCCCCAACCACTAATCTCTCTCTTTCTATCTCTCTCTCTAAACCCTTAACTTTCAATCTATCTCACTTTCTCTCTCTCTTTCTCTAAACCACTATCCTCCAATCTCTCTCTCTCTCTCTCTCTAGACCTAAAACCACCAATCTCTCACTTTCTCCCTCTCCAAAATCCTAACCTACCTCTCTCTCTCTCTCTAAACACCCAACCACCAATCTCTCCCTCCCTCTAAACCAAAAACATTCAATCTCTCTCTCTCTCTCTAAGCCCCTAACCACCAATCTCTCCCTTTCTCTCCCTCTTTTTCTCTAAACCCATAACCTACATTCTCTCTCTCTCTAAACCTGTAACCCCAAATACCTGTAACCCATAACCTACATTCTCCCTAACCCCCATTTTCTCTCTCTAAATGCTTCACCCCCAATCTCTTAATGTTTCTCCTGAAACCCATAACCACCAATTTCATTCCCTCTCACTCTTTTTCTTTAATCCCCTAACCCCTAATCTCCCTCTCTCTCTCTAATCCCCCAACCTCCAATCTCTCTCTCTCTCTCTCTGACTATATCTCTAAAATACTAACCACCAAACTCTCTCTCTCTCTCTCTCTATCTATCTATCTATCTCTAAACCCCCAACATCAAATCCCTCTCTCTCTTAACCCCTAGACCCTATTATATTTCTCTCTCGGATCCCATAACCACCAATCTCTCTCTTTGTATCTCTCTCTAATCCCTTTAACTTATAATAACTTTCTCTTTAAACCCATAACCCCAAATCTCTCTCTCTCTTAGTGACCATAGCGATTACAGATTTAGAATGATATACATTAGCGGTTATAATGGTTAGAAGTTAAGGATTAGTGTGATGTGTGTTACCATGAGAATTAGGAATTGTACGAAATATTAGACTAGAGTTATTGGTTTAAAGTTAGATGTTAAGTGTTATATGGATTATTGGTTAAGGGTTAAGATGGTTAGAGGTTACGAGTCATGTTTTATATGCATTAAGGGTTTTAATAGTTATGGATTATGGATTATATATGTTAGGAGTGATAAAATTAAGGGATAAACAGTTAAATGGGCTGTGTTTTTAAAATGTATGGGTTTATAGGGATTAACGGAAAGGTTTAGGGATTATGGGATTTAGAGTGGGATCATAGGTGTTAAGGGTTATAATTATTACTAGTAAGGGTTAGGGGGATACAAACTTTAGGGTTTAAGAGTTATAATTATTACTAGTAGGAGTTAGGGGGCTACAAACTTTAGGTTTTAAGGGTTGTAATCAAAAGGTGTTACATCATAGTGGAAGTGGAACATGTATGAAGGGTTAGAGATGATATGCTTATGAGATAAATGTCTTTTTTATTCAATTCAGAATGGGTTATACGAAATTATATAGAAATTATAGCACTTCTTCTCTAGTTCTTATATGGGATATATGTTATAGTGGTTAAGGGTTATAAGTTTTAAGGGTGATTTATTTGGAGATAAGGGTTAGGGTTGAAAAATGCTAAGGGTTATAGGGGTTAGGAATGGTATCAATTATTCATTACATTTATACTGACTATGGGTTATAGGTTTTAAAGGTTGGGTGTTTGATGATAGAGTTTAGGGTTGATGAGAATTAGAGCTTATAAGGGTTAGGGGTTAATTTTTATTTAGCTAGTCACTTTAGGGGTTAGGATTAGGTGGTTAGGATTATAGGGTTTAAGGGATATTTAATTGTTAGGGAATGGGGGATCGATCATTATGTGTTAGAATTTAGGATTTTTAGGGGATATACTAGTTTAGGATTATAGTGGGCCAAGATTTATAATGGTTACTTGTACTAGGGACTAGGGATTGCAATGGCTAGGGACAAACGGTCAAGGGTTTAGGGATTGAGATATAAAATCATGGATTTATGGTTATAAGGATGAATATTTATATGTACACGAGGATAATGAGAGTTAGTGATTTTGTGTAATAATATATACATATTATAGGATTTGTGGGCTATAAGGGTTAATAGATAGGGATTATAATGATTAGGGGTTATAGGGTATATCGGTGATAAGGGTCAGATATCAATTATTATAGGGGTTGCATTCCTATTATAATTAGTATCGCTAATCATAACAGTGGATATGCTTGAGAGGTTGTGTTTAGTGGACTAAAGCATTGTTCTTGAACTTGGATGATTACGTTCTTATTTTAGGGATTAAAGCCAAGGTTCCATACCTCAACCATGTATAGGTCCCAAACACCCATACATACAATCCAAGACATTAGAATGGCCAAACCCATATTCATACTTGGAATCAAGGCTAGCCTAATGAAATCTTGTGTCATGGCTTTATGTGTTATTCATGGAAATGGATGACTAAATCTCCTAACCCATGTGGTTAAGGAGAAAAGAGAGGGGTGAGGGAGGGAGGAGGGATTGGAAAGAGTGGAAGAAAGGGGGGCATTGGGTGGCTAGGAAGAGATGGCATGTGGGGTTATAGAAAGGGAGGGGGGTTTATGGAGAGATAGAAAAAAATGAAGGTGTCAATGAACGCATGTACGCAGCAACGTGTGCATGCAACTACATGCTCACTCTAGTACATGTGCACGCAAATGTCTTTAGATTCAAAAACAATTCAGTGTAGGTTTGGTATTAGCTTCGGATTTCCAAACCTTGAGGCTCGGTCTGAGTTATAGAAGAACACACCAATTTTTGTAACTTCATGTTTTTCACGCTTAGTTCTGCATATGCTCCACTTGTGCACTACTAATAAAATTGCACACACTTGTCGAGTTCTGTGTGCATATTCTAACTATATATTTTTTGAAAAAATATGTTATTGTTTTCTATTTTTAATTCATTTTTAACTGCACTCATGTCAAATTTGTAAAAATCATAGGTCGTTTATTTGGGCTATAACTTTTGATTGGCTTACATATTTCGAAAACAGAAAAGAACCCACACAAGAGTACAAGAATACCTACAAGCTTAAAAAAAAGGTTGATTGATTATGTTAATACCATGATATGGTGGACCAACGCTCGACCATGTTGTTTTAGGGATTCATTGAATTTCATAATTTTAAAAAAAATAGAAAATTAACTTTTAAAAGTTTTGAAAAAATAGCCTTGCACAAGATCCATCTGTTGCCTACACCTCTACATATTTTTTTCCTCATAATTTGACAATTTACGTAACAAACCGGTGGACCAATGCGAACATATGCATTATGTTTTAGAGAAACAATAGCATACCAATTTTAGAATAATGACATTTTGGGATGGTTATACCACTTTTCCATAAATAAAAGTTATATATTGTAGAAGGTGATCCGATTTTCTACGTTTCATCTTTTTACACAAAATTCTAAAATTTATTGTAGGTACCTCTAATAATTCATTTTAATGATTAGATTTTTGTTTTTCCAGCATGCCATTGCAACTAACGCGTCATAATTGGGTATCATTACCTTGCACCAGCCCTATGTTTCCTAATGGAAAGGATTTGATATGAGGGTTTGATATTATCATTTTACTCCAATTTGATATAACTATTCCTTCAACCTTTTATCCTATTATCCAATTAGCATATACTCAAATATGGAATTCAGTTTTCTAAGTATTTTAATCTATTGGTGTGGCTACATACAATAAACATATATTTCATGTTTATCGAGGGCTACCCTCTATGGCCCCAAGATCCAACTTTAGGCCTAAAGTGGGATTTAAGATTCCTTGGCATAGTTACACTCCAGCCTAGAACATGAGAAGAACCTGCAACAATTAATTGATGAAATACATGATATATCAAATCACAAAATATTTTTATTGATCGCAAGCCACTTCACGGGGGCAACCTCCTTTGAGCAAGCTCAATACAAAATAACTTCACAGTCCCTTCATTGGTCTCAACACAAACTTATATACTAAGTCTAGGTGCCAATACCATGGGTCATTACCATGTGTCAATGCAAACCATGGGCCAATACAAACTATGGATCAACAATTACCACGAGACGACTTACAAAGCATATGCATCCAATAACAATAATACAAACTATGGATCAGCAAATACTACGGGACGACTTACAAAGTATATGCGTCTAACAACAACATACTAACAAATTAAATAGAAGGGTTGACATGGGTTCCTAACATCCCCTCCCTCTTAGAAAAAGCTTTGTCCTCAAAGCTTGAGATGTGGAAATTGTTGCTGAATCTAAAGGAGTGGTTCCCATGTAGTATCTTCTGGTTGCATGCTATGGCACTGAATTAAGACCTCTGAGATAGAGTGAGAGCGAAGCTGACGAGTGCACTTATTGAGAACGGCCTACGGCTCCAAAAGGATGGATCCTTCATTATCCAGTTCGGGTAAAATAGTTTGTCCTCTGATGTTGGTGCTAAGAAATTTCTTCAGACAAGAGACATGAAATACTGGATGAATGCGAGAAGAAGGACGAAGATCCAATTTATAAGCAACGGACCCAATCTTCTAAAGAATCTTATATGGCCCATAGAACTTTGGAGCGATCTTATGACGCCCTTTGAGTTTCAGGGAGGATTGCTTGTAAGGTTGGAGACGAAGAAAAACCATATCACCTGCTTTAAAAGTGCGCTCAAAAAGGTGTTGAACGGCTTGTTGCTTCATGCGATTTCTTGCCATGTGAAGATTTGCCTGCAAAATGTGAAGAATCTGATCGCGGTTCTGAAGGACCGTGTGAACTGCTTGAACTGGTGAACTGCTGGGGGTGTATGGAAGAAGAACGGGTGGTGCCTGACCATAGACTACTTCATATGGAGTCATTTTAGAGCCAGTGTGGTAAGAGGTATTGTACCACCATTCAGCTAGAGGGAGCCACTTTTCCCACTAATGTTGTTGTTTAGAGTGAAGCAACGAAGATAAGTTTCCAAGCATTTATTGGTAATTTCAGTCTGACCATCTATTTGTGGGTGATACCTTGAACTCATCTTCAGTTTGGTGCCAGTTTGGAGAAATAATTCTTGCCAAAAATGATTGGTGAAAGTCACATCACGATGCGAGACAATGGAAGAAGGGATTCCAAGAAGGCGAAAGATTTGGTCCAGGAAAATTTGAGCAACTGAGGAGGCTGTATAGGGATGGCTGAGAACACAAAAATGACTATATTTGGAGAGGCAATCAACCACAACCAAAATCATTGTCTTACTGCCAGATTTAGGGAGCCCTTCAATGAAATCCATAGAAATATCTGTCCAAATCCATGTAGGTATGGGAAAGGGTTCGAGAAATCCCGGAGGGAGTGTCGTTTCACCCTTATTGCATTGGCCGGTATCACATTTAGCCACCATCTACTGAATTGTCCTTTTCATTCCCGGCCAAAAGAAGTTGCACTGTGCCCGCTCATACGTTTTGAGGAACCCAGAGTGCCTTGCCGATGGAGAAGCATGGAGTTCATAAAAGACATCCTATTGAAGATCTGTGTTCTAGGGAAGCACCAGACGACCCTTGTATCTTAGGGAAGCACCATCCCAAGAGTAATGTGGTACAACAGAAGGGTTGTTGGCCAAGTGTTGGATGATTTGAGATAATGAAGAGTCATTTACATAGCCCTGTTGAATAGATTGCAACCAATTTGGAACATGCATAGAAATAGTTGAAAGAGAACCGTGGTCATCAAATGTGCGAGAAAGAGCATCCGCCACAATATTGTCCATACCCTTCTTGTAAGTGATCTCATAGTCATAACCCATGAGTTTTCTAACCCATTTATGTTGTGCTGGGGAGGATACACATTGTTCCAAGAAATATTTCAGACTCTGGTGATCAGTTTTGATGTAGAAATGATTCCCTAATAGGCAAGGTTGCCACTTCTGGACTGCATGCAAAATAGCCATCATTTCCTTCTCATATGTAGAGGACGCTAAATTCTTACCTAAAAGGGATTTGCCGGTGAGCGCAATGGGGTGTTCATCTTGAAGGAGAACAACACCAAGTCTGTTGCCGCAAGCATTACTCTCAATAGTGAAGGGCTTGGAAAAATCGAGCATAGCTAGAACAGATGTAGTACACATAGCTTGTTTCAGTTTGGAAAATGCACACTCAGTAGCAGGTGTCCATGTAAAAGCATCATTTTTCAATAGAGAACAGTTAATGGAACTGCAATCTTCCCATAATACTTGACAAACTTGCGGTATTAATCAGTCAACCCCAAAAAACCATGAAGGCTCTTGAGTGTCTGAGGATGCAGCCAATTGGTCATGACAGTGATTTTGGCAGGATCCACGTGAACCCCTTGTGCTGAAATAATGTGCCCAAGATACTCTACTTCCTTCTGTCCAAAAACACATTTAGACTATTTGGCATGGAGATGATGGTCAGAGAAAAGTTGCATTACAAGATCCAGATGTTGGATATGTTCAGCCCATGTTTTACTGTAGATGAGGATATCATCAAAGAAGACTAGAATGAATTTCCGCAAGTAGGGCCAGAATATTTTATTCATCAAGGCCTGGAATGTGGAAGGAGCATTACTGAGGCCAAAGGGCATGACCAAAAACTCATAGTGGCCATCATGTGTGCGGAAAGTTGTTTTAGGGATATCATCCTCATGAACCCAAATTTGATGATACCCAGAATGAAGATCCAACTTGGAGAAAAATTGAGCACCATGAAGCTCATCAAAAAGTACATCAACAACAAGAATTGGAAACTTATCCTTGATTGTGAGGTGATTAAGTGCTCGGAAGTCAATGCAGTGGCGCCATGACCCATCTTTTTTGCGGACAAGAATAACTGGTGAAGAAACGGAACTTGTGCTTGGGCGAATAATACCTTACTTCAGTAAGTCCCGAATGAGCATTTAAATCTCTGTTTTTTGGTGAAATCGTTAGCAATATGGCCTGATGTTGGGAGGAATGCTTTTGGGAAGGAGAGGAATACGATGGTCCTCTATCCTTGAAGGTGGAAATCCCATCGGTTCAACAAATACACCTATATATCGATCTAGAATTTGTTGTAGACCCAAAGGAGTAGTGGAGACCGCTGAAGGTTGCATCTGAATGGAATGGATCTAAATGATGACACCATGTGAATTCTTATTAACGATTTTTTCCATGTGATGTGAACTGATAATGCTGAGAGACCTTGGTTGTAAGCCTGTCAATGTGTGTTTTTGTCCATTGGGTGAAAACTGCATCCAAATTTCAGCAAAATCCCATAAGATGGGGCCAAGTGTGAGTGTCCATTGAGCACCCAAAACCACATCACATCTGCCTAAGGTCAAGGAAAACATGTCAAAGCATAGGTTATAATCTCCCATAGAGATACACACATTGAGACTCTTCCCTTTGCAAGGTAAGGTGCCCCCATTGGCAACCATGACTTCAAAATTGGAGCAAGGATGGACAAAACAATCATCCTGTTTGGCGATCCAAGGGTCAATGAAGTTATGACTACTACCAGAATCAATGAGTATTATAAGAAGAAGATTCTTGAAGTAACCCCTAGCCCACATTATTTGGGGGGTGGTAATTCCGGCTAAATCATGGAGAGATATCTCTGGGTGGTCGTCCTGAGATGGAGGGTCAATAGGCGCCTCCTGAATGTCGACCTGATCATCTATTGTATCTGTAGCTTCGTCAACAATTTCAGAGGCAGGCGAAGAATCCACATCCAAGAGATAGAGCTTTTTTTGAACACATCTATGTCCCCGAGTGAATTTCTCATCACAATTATAAGAAATCTCTTTTTCTCTGCGTGCATGCATCTCTGTTTCAGACAAATGCTTGATAGGAGTTGGTCAAGGAGCTGGCAGGATGGGAGGTCTTTGATGTTAGGATATTCCTATACTCCATCCCAGTCCCACCAGTATTTTGATCATTTACATGTTCAGTCATGCATGCACTTTTAGGGTTTCCATGCATCATTTAGGGTTTGCATGCATTCCAGTCATCATTCCAGCACCTAGACCTTAGTTAGCCAGACCCCGAGAGCTTCTCACTGATCAGTTTTAGCCCTCCAGTTTCTTAATGCACCCTTCTTCCTTGATTTTAGGAAGCAACTCGCCCTTCTTCACCTACCAGTGTAGTTGTCTTCAATTTACTCTCAGTTACACCTACCAAACTCAGTTTGACTGATGGTTGACAGTTACTTGAGAATTGATGACTCCACTGATGATGATGAAGACTTCCAGTTGTGCTCCGATGACACTCCAGTGATCTTTTGATCACTCCATGAAGGCTAATTCAAATTGCCACCTTAGGGATTCGAATTCCTCATGCATTGTATTATTTATTTGTCCATTTGTGATTAATGAATTAGTGTGTGTGAAGTATTTTTGCTTCTATCCGAGTTCTACTGTATTATTATTTTGTTTCTCATTATACTGCATTGACCACTCTTCTTCTATTTTCTTGCTTAATCAATTACTTTCTTGTGAGGTATACATCATCTCTTAGATCTGCTGTGAGGATTTTCACATGGTATCAGAGCATGTTGAGAGTATTGCTTATCTCCATTCTTGAGAGTTTTTTACAGGTTATTACCAAGATTTTGAGTACAGCAGTTGTAGCAGTTTCTGCATTTTTCCAGCAGTAGCAGTTGCAGATATTCTCTATTGTTTTTGCAGGTCTTCTACAGATTCAATGTATTCATATTTAGAAGGAATCCCTCTTCTTTCTACATTCAACTATGATGAATGGAAACCAAAAATGATAGCATATTTGAAGAGCCATGATCTCTTTGATTGTTATTTTGAAAGAGAGTTTGAATCCTCTGAAGAGAATATTCACTGGTTGAATAAAGGTGACATGGCCTTTGGAAGAATGATGTCTGGTTTTCCTGAATACATGTTTTACCAAATCATTGATGATGTTGAAACTCCAAAAGAGCTATGGGCCCATCAGGATGAAAGATTTGGCAGACAGAATGAAGGATTTGGTCCAAACCCTTTCAAGAACAAGAAAAGTGATGCATTCGCTCCCCTTGATGGTCTCTCAAATCATGAACCAGTATCATCTCATATTGAAGTTGTCCACAAAGAACTTGCAGATTCTACACTCATGCTCCAACTTTCTTCTCTTTCTGTGCCAGCTCACACTCTAGATATTGCAGAAGGTCCTAAATCCTCTCTTGCACCAGAGTCTGTTGGTTTGCATCATGATCTTATGAATGTTTCAGAGGCAAATTTAGCCATTGGAGGTAATGCATTCACTCTCCTTGATTACTCACCTCTTACTTACTACTATATGATCATTAATTCATGCTTTCATAAGGTTATTGAAGATTATGGCCATTGCCATTCGCTTGGGATAATTTCTCATGCAATTACTGGTTTTGATCTCACCTCTAATGGTTTAAAGGAGATCTCAAGAAACCATGATTCAAGTCTTGGATCTAATTTGGATTCTAAGCAATCACTACTTGGGATAATTTTTCATACATATGATGGTTTTGATCTCACCCCCACTGGTTCAAAGGAGATATCAAGAAACTATTTTTTAAGTCTTAAATCTGATTTTGATTTCAAGAAAACATGTAATAGCTCTTTTTGGCATAATCTCACCCATGGTGGTTCGAAGGAGAAGACAAAAAACTATATGCACATTCAAAGATTTGATCCTACCTCAGTTGATTCGAATCACAGGTTCTAGGATCATTCTCATACTTTTTGATTTGTTCTCATAACATTCGAACTGAAGAGCAAGTACAAGCACATGCCTTTTGAGCATGATCCACTTCTTCCCAAGAAGAAGATACCTCCAGACATATGACCAAGCATCACACTTGCTTGAGTTTGGAGCATTTTTTTTTATGTGTGCCTTACAGTCTGTTTTGAGGGGGGGTATTTCTCCCATGAAATTTTCTCCACTTCTTTGGTTTAATGACTGTTATTATTCATTGTATTGGGTGACCATTGGTCTTAGTTACCAGGGCCCAGGATGGATTAAGGGGGGGTGTTAGGATATTCCTATACTTCATCCCAGTCCCACCAGTATTTTGATCCTTTACATTTTCAGTCATGCATGCACTTTTAGGGTTTGCATGCATCATTTAGGGTTTGCATGCATTCCAGTCTTCAGTCCAACACCTAGCCCTCAATTATTCATCCCCTGAGAGCTTCTCACTGATCATTTTTATCCCTCCAGTTGCTTAATGTGCCCTTCTTCCTTGATTTTAGGAAGCAATTCGCCCTTCTTCACCTACCAGTTTAGTTGTCTTCAGTTTATACTCAGTTACACCTACCAAACTCAGTTTGACTGATGGTTGACAGTTACTTGAGCATTGATGACTCCACTGATAATGATGAAGACTTCCAGTTGTGCTCTGATGACACCAGTTGTGCTCCGATGACACTCCAGTGATATTTTGATCACTCCATGAAGGCTAATTCGAATTGCCACCTTAGGCATTCGAATTCCTCATGCATTGTATTATTTATTTGTCCATTTGTGATTAATGAATTAGTGTGTGTGAAGTATTTTTGCTTCTATCCAAGTTCTACTGTATTATTATTCTGTTGCTCATTATACTGCATTGACCACTCTTCTTCTATTTTCTTGCTTAATCAATTACTTTCTTGTGAGGTATACATCATCTCTTAGATCTATTGTGAGGATTTTCACATTTGAGAACCCATATTTTGGAAGGAAACAAAAGTGGGTTTGGAGTGCTATTGGGCTTCAATCTTCTATTTTTCCAACTTATCCAACCCCAAGGCTTCCATCATTGTGTTGGGACAAAACATTTTGACCTCAGAGCGAATTGCATCCTTTAGACCACTGATAAAACAACTCTGATAGAAGTCATTAGGCAGTCCTTCGGTGTGGTTGGCTAGTTTCTCAAATTCGGTTTGATACTCTCTCACAGTGCCAATTTGGCGAAGTTTAGTGAGGGCTCCTATGAAGTCATCAAAAGCACTAGGACCAAATCATTGCAAAAGGAGCTGGATAAAAGTTGGCCATTTTGGCTATTCATGAGCCTTGGTGTACCAACGGTACCATTGAAGAGCTTCCTGTTCCAAATGAAAGGATGCAAGGGGAATTTGTTGACATCAAAAGTATTATGCAAACTGAAATACTGTTCTGCATGATAGATCCATCCAGTCAGATCAGTACCATTAAAGCGAAGAAAATGAAGCTTCGGACCACAGAAATTGCTGGAAGAAGAGAACCCATTGCTAAATGCTCAAGATGAAGGCCGAGAAATTTTTCATCCAGATCTTGGAGTTTGGTTTGGATGGCTGCAAGTGCTTCCTCCATGGTTTTTTCTCTTGCGTGGGTGACAACCATAACTAGGAGTTTTTTTTTTTGAGTGGGTAGAAAAACAAAAGCAGAAACTATTTTAGCAAAGGAAAATCTGGATTTTGAAAAAAATATGATGGGTAATTTTGGTTTGACTAGGTTTTAGACACTTTTGAATGGACAGGGAAGAAGAAAAGGAGGACTTCAGAAGCGGGGTGAAAGAATGAGAAAATTTGGCAAAGAGGGACAAAGAAGAAGAAATAGGAAAGTAACTCTGTGGTAAAATTTGAAGGCAATTGGGTGAAAGTCGAAGAAGTTATGGCAAACCCTAAAAATAGACAAATGTGAGATTTCTGGCTTTGGGAAGTGGAATTTGGTATAGAGTCCTCAGGAATGAAATATGCAGAATGGGATTATAGGGGTGTCAGGGAAGTTTCAAGGGAAACGGAGAGAAAACAAGGCACGGGAGCTTCACTAGAAGGCAATATAATATCGCGTTCATTCATATTGCGGTATTAAATATTCATGAAAACCTAAAAATTATATTGCTTATATATTAAGGGGAAAAGGGTTTTTTATTGAATGTAACAATACAAAAATACTTTGGGGTGTTTTCTATATGGGCAAGTTGACAGCCAAATGGAAATGGAGGGATCACGACCGAATGAGAAATCGTGTTGAGGCAAGGCTCGGGCTTACCAATACACAGGGAAATCACATCTTGAGGCATGCTTGAGGCCAGGGGTTTCGTGGTGAAGTGGGTTTCCAGTCAATCATAGTCGAGAGACAGTGGTCATTGAAAGCCAATTGTTACCAATAGCCTTGGGAGGCTCTAAGCCTCCAGGGCCTATTATAGGCCCTCGATAGACCTTGAGGGCTTGAATACCCAACCACTCATGCCTATTACAGGACTTGGGAGGTTTAGTCAGCCTCCTAGAACTTGTTACAGGCCCTGGGGGCTTGGATACCTAGCCACAACAAGCTTAGTCAACGATTGGGGAATTGCAACATGCAATCTAAATGTTGTACTATGTGCATTGGCTCTAGTGACATACAATAAATGATCTCCTATCTCTTCATTAGACCATTAGATGTTGCAAATCATAATGATATGTGGTTGAGTAATTGCATTGTGGGTGAAGTAATGTGCATCCATGATATACATCGAAAGAAGCAAGGTGCATTGTATAATGCATGTGGGGTCATAAGAGGTATCATATCAATATACTAGGTAGAAATATAAAGGGGTTTACAAAATGTTAATGAAAAAATTGATACATACAATATCTAGTAAAAATAGGGGTTTTTTAAAATTGGGAAGGCATATTGGTAGGGGGTTAAAAAAACGATTTTGGAAGGTATTTTCAAATATTTAGTGCAATTAGGGGTATTGTTTCATATGCCATGAACAAACGTGCTATGATAGTTGTTTATTGAGTGAAGCCCCCGTGAAACAAAGGAGATATAGCGAAAAAACAAGGGAGATATGGAATTTTTTTTTTTTTCAAACTAGATCTGCTACGGCGCAGAAAGGATCGGAAACAGATGGATCTGCAACAACGCGGAAGAGATCAGCAACAGATGGATCTGCAATGACATGGAAGTGATCGGCAACAGTTCTGGACAGAGGAATTCTGTGATTTATCAGCTGAAAATGGATATGGACCCCAGGTATGCTTGGCTTCCTAATGATTCAGGGGATTCACTCAGCCACCAATGTTGTCTGACGGCTTGCGTATTGGGGTAGTATCCCTCACTCCACGGCTCAGGTAAAACTGATAACGGATTTTCCACAAATGACAGCTCTTGGCTTACCTCACAGGTGGGAACTAGTCAATCAAGTAGGGGTCATTTCCCTTTTCGCTGGTAGGTCCTCTCAATGGGCCAGCTACTTCGGGGTTCCTGTGGTACTCCTCATAATGAGTTTTAGGGCTTATTCCCAAGTACTTCCCACGGTTAAGTGGATAGGGATTATTCCTAGATCCGAACCTGCAATAGATGCAAAAAAACAAATTGGTAGAAATTTCACCCAACGAGCCCAAGAAAGTGCTATGATGCTAGATGAGAAGAACCTGCAACAATTAATTGATGAGATACACGATATATTAGATCACAGAATATTTTTATTGATCGTAGGACACTTCGAGGAGGCAACCTCCTTTGAGCAAGCTCAATACAAAATAACTTCATGGTCCCTTCATTGGTCTCAACACAAACTTATATACTAAGTCTAGGCGCCAATACCAGGGGTCAAGTGACCATGTGTAAATACAAACCATGGGCCAATACAAACTATGGATCAACAATTACTATGGATGACGTACAAAGCATATGCGTCCAACAACAATAATACAAGCTATGGATCAACAAATACTATGGGGCGACTTACAAAGCATATGCATCCAGCAACAATATACTAACAAATTAAATAGAACAGTTGACATGGGTTCCTAACAAAACATCTCAAAGAACAACATCAAATCAGAATCATTGTTGGTGAATGAAACTACAAAGGTTTCTTTCCTTAGGAAATGTCATTGACAAAGTTATGATCCCTACTAGTGAACAAGAGCATAACAACATGCTACTTGGTTTTTGAAGAAGATTTTTTTAGATAATTTTTTCACTTGGTAACTCCACTATTTGACAACTCAACATTGTTTTAATTGAGAACTCATTTAATTCTTTGGTAGAAGCAAGGTGTGCTCCATTTGATTTTTTTATTGTACCTGTTACACCTAAATATTTCCATCATGATAGTCAGTGTAAACATCCCTGAAGTTCCTTTAACTAAGTCATCCACTTGGAAGAGATGCAAACCCTTTTATACTAGGTTTTGAGAGGTTGTCACAGGTTGTCCTAATGCAACCTACGATGTCGCAGGTTGTTCTCTTGTAGCATGAGACGATGTCAGTTAATTGATTAAAATAGAATCTTCGAGCCCATTCTCGAAGGTAGTTGATTTGGATCCCTATCCCTAGCCTTAGGGGAGATGGCATTTGGTTCCTAGCCTTTGGGAAGGATCCCCTATCTCTCTCCTGCCAAATCTCAATGTATCCTATCCTCCTAGTCCTATATAAGTGAATCCCATTCCCATACCTAAGGGAGGAAGTCTATAGTATCTACATGCTGGTGAAATTAGCTTAGGAGGGATCTCTACTCATCTATTGGAAGACTCACACTTCCTTGGGAGGCTTTGGCATTGGCTTGATCGGAGAAGGATTTCTACGTTAATTCATTGGTTGTAATCTCTTCATCCAATGTATTTCCCTTTTAATACAGTAATATAAGTGCTTTCCACCAAATCTTATTGTGTTGATGATATTTTGTGTAGTTTTCCTACTTAACTTCTTACTTAGATCTATTATTGTGTAGATGCATTTTACTGCTTGTGTTTTTGTGTTGTCTTGACAGGTTTTGCAGCTGAGATCTGAAGACCATCAAGCTTGGAGCAACATTCAAGGAGAAAGGATCAGCGATCTGAAAGGTAAAGCATCTAGTTCCTTGATCTCTAATTAGATCTAGGAAAGTTATTTATGTTCTGTCTCTATTTGTTCTAGACTCGCGTTGAGATAGGGATATCAGGCCTCGAGTCCACTCTTGGTATATTGTCCGTCAAACAAATCTGGCGACTCCACTGAGGAAGACATAGTTTGTAGTTTTCAATTTGAATGCCATTTTCATTTGATTTCTTTTGCAAGCAATCTTACTTGCCTCCTGAGCCTTTTTTTACAATCAAATCTTCACTTTGAAGAGTCTGTAGTCCTCCTATGACTTTGTACTCATCATCTTTAAGCCATTTTACTACTCATTTCTTGAAGATTTGTTGATCCTAGAGTTTGGATCTCGCCTGTCCCACCTGGGCAATGGAACTAGAGCGTTGATTTGACCTCTATTCTCTATAATTTGGCTTGTCGTCGCAACCCATCCACTACTGTCCTGCGACATCGTTGCAATCCCGGCACCGGTGTTAACACGCAAAAAGTGCTCACTACCTCGTCTACTCCATTGCATGACTCATTTGTCCATATTTCCTACCATATAAGCCTCCAAAAGGCCAAAAAATCCTCCAAAAGGCCACAAAACCATTAAAAAAGCCTCCAAAAGGCCAAAAAACCCCTTTTTCCCCAAAATAATCCAAAATTCCTCCAAAATAGCAAAAACCCTCTAAAAAGGGAATAAAAAATATTAAAAAAAAAAGAGGAAAAAGAGGGGAAAAGGAGGCAAAAACCCTATACAGCTGACCTAAACCATATGGTGCCAAAAAACATGGGCCAGCACTCCACCACTAAAAACCTATAAATAGGTGATGGAGGCCCCTCATTTCATATCCACAGTCAAATACACCCTTACTCTGCCAAAATCACTCTTGAAACCCTAGCTCACCCTTGAGTGCCCCTTTTGGCCCATTTCCAACCCTTTGGAGAAAGAGAATGAGCAAAGCTGGAAGCTTGGAAGCAACCGTCCTGGACTGCTGCAAGAGCTCCACCAACCTTCACATTGGAGGTATAAGCAATACAAAAAACCCTTTTTATTATCTTGTCTTTTTTGTTTTATGCACATGTTTTGAATAATTACCATTTTATTGTATTGTCTTTCATTTACTGTTTTTCTGAACTGCTACTAAGGAGTCCCTTCTCCTTAGTAGGTGCTCATTTGCACAAGCTAGGGTGAAAACCCTAGCTACAGTTTTGGCAAATCCCCTTGTGTTCCTTTGAATTTCTGGTTATAGTTTTAAATATTTTCAATTTTCTGCAATATTTTCCTGTTTTTTCCTTTCGGTTGTTCCTTTCGACTGCCGTAAACCGCGTCTTTTACCCCCACAGTTGCGTTCCGACTGCGTCTTTTAGGCATTTACCTGTGATCCGACCACGGCTCTGAGACTGTTTTCGGTGACCTACCGGCAGATTCAAGTCTGTTACCTGCAATCCAACCGCGGCTCTCAGACTGTTTCCAGTGACCTACCAATGGATTCAAGTCTGTTACCTGTGATCCGACCGCGGCTATTAGCATGTTTTTTGTGATCCAACTGCGGCTGTTAACCCTTTTACTGCGGCCCGCTTGTGGCTTTGAGCCATTTTTCTGCAACCCGCCTGCGTCTTTCGGCCATTTTCCCGCGTCCCGCTTGCGGCTTTCAGCCATTTTTCTGCAACCCGCCTACGTCTTTCGGCCATTTTTCCACGTCCCGCTTGCGGCTTTCAGCCATTTTCCTATAACCCGCCTGCGTCTTTCGGTCATTTTCCCGCGTCCCGCTTGCGGCTTTCAGCCATTTTTCTGCAACCCGCGTACGTCTTTCGGCCATTTTCCCGCATCCCGCTTGCGGCTTTCAGCCATTTTCCTGCAACCCGCCTGTGTCTTTCTACCTGTTTCCCGCGGTCTGACTGCATCTTTGGGCCAATATTCCGCAACCTGTCCGCAACTGTTGCGTTGTTTCCCACGGTCTGACCGCCGATATTTGCCACAGACCCACGGTCTGTTTTCTGCACTTTTTTCCCTGTTTTGAACCCAGCACTTTGCTGCAATATTTTCTGCACCTACACAACCATCTGTCCTACCTGCAGCCATACTTCCCTACAGCCTTTTCTGCAGTTTTATTTCTGTTCCATTTACAGCATCTTTTTTAAATTTCATCATTTTAATTGGAAAAGAGAAAATTTTGCATTTCAAAGTTTAAATTCTGTATTGTTATTTTTAGTTAGAAAGTTGCCCACCCCGTGGCACTTTTAATTGGGTTCATCATCTCACACGCACACACTTTGTCACCTAATTCAAGTAAGCCCTAAAATACTACTTAACACAACCAACATTCTAACCCCACTTGGGGAACACATAAGAATTTTTGTAGTTAGGTAGGATCGGGGGGATAGGCATCCAAATAACACTCCTTGGTTGCTTACACTTGAGACATAGCTGTTGTCCATTACGAAACCAAAATTCCCTAGTATTTTTTGGCACGGTCACAACCAGTTTATCAGAGGGCCTCTCCCCTAGGAGGGTTGAAGTCGCCAGACTGGTTCCGGAGGCCTGAGTGGAATACCGCAATCCATTCAGTAACCGAAGGCTGCCTTTCACAGTTCTCAGGATATCACCCGTATAGGGATACCGCAGTGATAGAACCAAATGGTAGATTCACCTTTTCTGGACGTGTCATGAACGGGGTATCTTAGTTTCCTTTCTTCTAGGATTGACTACCCGGTGTCCCTCCCGGTAGGGGGATATCTTTAGCCACTTGGCTCTACTATCCATATTGTCTGACTTGGATTTCATCACCTTGCAGAGGATATGTCTAGTTGAGTCAGAATACTATTTAGCTAGGTGTTTGCATGCTCCCTTACCTCCTTTTGGTCTAGCGTTTTTTAGGAAACATGCTGCTTGTTGGTATTCTGACCATTTTTGTTGATACTCCACTTATTGTAGCACAGCTGTTACAGTAAGTGTTTTGAGTTGGTTGTTGGCATGAGTGCCATATTTTTTGAGCTCTCCTTCTACACACTCAGTTGCATTAGGGTTTTTGAGTTGTTTTTCACTCAACACAACCCCCAAATACTTGACACCATCTGTCACCATTGAGTCCCCGAGACATTCTCGGCGCCTCTGGGGCGAGCCCCCACAGCACGGTTCACTTGAAACCACCCATCATAGACATAGATCTTCATCACTTGATACCACTCATCATAGATCTCGAGCCTTGTCCCTTGAATCCACTCGTCAGCAGCATAGCACTCCGTCACCCGAGCTAGACACCCCTTATTTTACCTCTGATTCTGAAGCAGAGTCCGAGAACCCCACTTACACTGCACCAACCAGCCCCATGGCTGGCGTGAATTTCACCCCTTTCTTTGTAGGGACCATTGGTGGAGCATCCACCACCACACCAGTTACCACACCTGCCTTGGGTATGCCCTCGATGGGGCCCCCATCTACCATTCTGATCACTGTACCCATTCTAGTAGCTGGCATACCTATCGCCACTCCATCAGTGACTCACACTATCCTTGGTGGTGCAGGACCGTCCCATACCACTTTCTTCCCTCCACTTGGGGGCAACATCCCGAACCCATCCCCTCCACTTGGGGGCATTGGCCCCAACATGGTCACACCCACTAGTATGTCACATCCTTCTACTAGTTTTCCATTCATGGCTAGCCTCAACCTTCCTGACCTAGCTAGACTGACTAACGATCCCATCAGACACGACCCTGCATGGCCTCACATGACCACCAAGCTCCCCTCCGACATCCCTAAGTTTGAGGGCAAGGCAGTTGAGGACCCCCAGAACCATATTATGTCCTTCCATCTATGGTGTTCCTCCAAATCCATAGTGGACGACTCTATCCGCCTCCGTCTGTTACAGCGCACCCTCACTGGCTATACAGCTAAGTGGTACATTGAGCAGTCCCATGGGACCCATGCCACCTTTACTTCCCTTACCTCGACTTTCCTACAGTTCTTTCAGTTACCTATCCGTTATGATGCAGGAGTTGAAATCCTACTGTTTTGCAGACAGAACACGGCTACCCACATCACTGACCACATTCATGAGTGGCATCGACACCGCAGCCTCTGCAAAATCAAGTTAGACAACTGTATCTTCTTAGATTGGTTTCTAAAATACCTCCTTCCTATCATTGCCAAGGATGTGGAATCCGAACGACCCCAGTCCAAAGAAGAGGCCATCCTCAAATCCCAGCAATTTGACCTCATTTACGTCCAGTTGGGTTATCTATATACCATCATACCTGACGCCCCTCGTGGTGATTCCTCCCAACACGATGCGCCAGGGGCATCCCATGCCACAGACGCCATCATTGGCCGTGTTGCCTCGCATCCCCAACCCTTTTCCATAGCACGTCCTAGCCATGGCCCTGACCTTTCGCGGGCTACATCTCAATCCGGAGCAACCAATTCGTATGCCCCCATGACACATCACCACCATTCCCATGGACCCTCCTTTCCACCTCAATGCTTTGGTCATGCATCCTCTGCTTACGCACCCCCGGTCGCACCTCAGCCATATTACCACCCACAGGCTGCACCAGCCCCTCTGTCCTCTCAAACCCAACATGCTTATTACCCACCACAGGTAGCCCCTGCGACAAACCCACGACCTGTTCCGCAGACATATCAGCAACCCCCCCAAGGTTCCGCACCTCCGCAGTCTCCACCTGCTTATTATCCACCGCAGCTTGCTCCAGAACCTGCACAACCCCAGAACCCACCTGCTACCCAAGGGCAAGTATACGCCCAACAGAATCTACAACAGAACCAAAACAACCAATGCCAACAGGGCTAGCAAAACCGTGGCAAAGGCCGTAACCGTGGGAACAATCCCCCGCCAGACCAAGACGGTCAACCTCCCAACCCCCCAAACAACAATAACGCGGCACCTGCCAACCAGAACCCTGATCGACCGCCCAAGCAGGCCAAAAATCCTAATTTGCGAACAAACCATCCTTGTTCTATTTGTGGGGTCTATGGCCACTACACACATGCTTTCCCACATTTGGAGCGATCTCGGCAACTCTGGACTGATGATGCCCATCGCCAAGGGCACGCGGCTCCTCAGGCGCCACTCAACCCCCCACCACCTCAACCTCAACCCTTGGTGCTGCAAAACCCTTTACCAACCCAGGGCGTAGTGAACACTCAGTCGTTGGCTCCCCCTCAAGGCAACGCGCCACCACAAAAACATATCACTTATGCCACTCCTGATCAACCCATGTTCGATTCAGGTACCCACCACTTGTTAATGATGTCATCTACCTATGTCAACCTCCAAACCCATCGAAACCAGTATGGCTCCACCCCTGAAGCCTCTCCCGCCGATAAAAACACTAACGTTCATCCCACTGATCAAACGTTACGTATACCTCTGGCTCCACTAGATGGCGCCTCTAAAGCACCTCACTTCCCACTTCGTCGCATCAACAATAACCCTAATGCTCGCAATGCGTCAAATTACAACATTGTAGATGACTTAGGCCAATCTCCCGTAGCCATGTCTGCGTTAGAAGTCTTAAAAAACTGTCCTTCACAGCGCAATACTTTGCTCTCTGCCATTGGTGCTATTGACCCAAATGATTCACGACTGATGGCCTTCTATTTGGACCAATCCGAACCACGCCTGCCTTCCACTTTAGCATTACAAGTTTCTGTTTTCGTTTAGAATCTTGTCATCCATCGGTGCATTATCGATGAAGGTTCCTCTACATGCGTTATGTCCACATTCGTTTGGCAGAAGTTGGGATCCCCTACCCTCCAGCAATCCACCACTACGTTGTGAGCCTACAACAGCCGTTCGGCTCAACCCCAAGGTCTCTTAGCTAATGTCCCCGTCCAGTTGGCTGGTAAAACCGTGCTCATTGACATAGAGGTCATCAATGCCCAACTTGATTATAACCTCTTACTTGGCCGCAGCTACATGTATGCCATGCGGGCGGTTGCCTCGTCCATTTTTCGTACCATGATGTTCCCCCATGACGAACGCATGGTCAAGGTCGACCAACTCACCTATTACGATCCCAATGCCCCCGCTGCACCTGAAAATGTTCTCCCCATGGTTGAACAACCTGTTTGTGGTGCAACTACCTCGTTTGTTTCCTCTGTGGGACCCAGACTCTACTCAAACACGTCGATGACCTCAACATTCTAATCCATTCCACCCCCGTCACCCGCGACCGAAGTATCTAACCTATGTACCCTTTCCCACAATGCACAAATACCCAACAATCAACCGCC
Organism: Larix kaempferi; assembly: GCA_027924585.1. Classification (NCBI taxonomy): domain Eukaryota; kingdom Viridiplantae; phylum Streptophyta; class Pinopsida; order Pinales; family Pinaceae; genus Larix; species Larix kaempferi. The sequence goes on along the minus strand of BSBM01001701.1, from coordinate 438,293 downwards.
CTTGTTATCCAAACCACCATTGGTACCTAGTCACATTGGTGTTACACCCATCCACACAATCCCCTTCCTATTCCCTCCCTCAGGGAGTAGTAAGTGCCCCGGTTATGGCTACTCTCAACCTCCCTGGGTTAACCTTGGGATTACCCGTGTGGTATATTTCACCTCCCATTCCCTCGCCGACACCAAATGTCATCCTACAACCGGTTCAACCCATTGTCACTACTAGTCAAGCACCTCTCGGTGTCGCTACCCCTTCATCATCTATGAATCCCCCTCCTCTTATCAAGCCCACTGGGGGCAGAGGCCCACAACCATACACTGCTGTACCCCCTCCTAAAGCAGTTAAACCACCCCCCGTGTTTCATGCTCCTCCTAAATGCTCGTTGTGTGATGATTTAGGCCATCCAACTCATCAATGTCCACAATTACCTGTTTTATAGGAACACATGCAAATGCTTGACGATGACACCAACATCCCGGTTGTCGAACTTGATCCAACCCCTAAGCCTCGTGATAAATCACTGCGTACCAACCACACTTGTGCAATATGCGGTATTTACGGCCATTACTCACATCATTGTCCTGATCTCCTAGATTACAGAGTAGCTCTCTACGAGATGAATAATTTGGACCTTGAGACGGAACCCCCCACAATTGAGGAGATCCACCCCCCAGTATCACCCTCATCCGGAGAGATTAACACCATTTATACGATCTCTTCGACTACCACTCCCTCATCAACTGATTTGACAACTCAAAGTTTCCGCAATGATGAGGAGATTCTAGAGGCTCTCACTGCCCCAGATTATCCCTGGGAAGACATGCACCATCATTCCTATTTCCTCCCAGAAGAATCCTCCTCTACCACAACTACCCAATTTGTGGTTGAATCCAAAGATTTCCTTCCCACCAAAGTCGACTGGTTTAAGGATCCCATTCCCACTCCTGATGCCTTTGAGGAAGGTAACATGGCCAACATCTCACCCACCATCCACATAGATATCTCTGACCCACCTGGTGCTCTTGAAATCATTACATTAGGAGCCTCCTGCAGTGAGTATGAGATTGGAGAGTACAAAAACCTTTTCCAAGAGTTCTGTGATGTCTTTGCCTGGTCCTATACCCAAATGCCTGGTCTTGACCCCACTATTATAGAGCACTGCATTGACACCTCTGAGCTCGGGGGCATAATAGATTACCTCGACCGTAGGATAGGGGGCATGATCAACCATTTTGAACCTTCCCCATCACATCTATCTTAGCATGTCAATGAACCCATCATTCAAACCAACACATATGTGATCCACAATCACAAACCCTATGCACATAGCATGGGGGCAGGTCATTAACCCCGTCACTTTTTCACATCCGTGATCTCAACCATTTTTGAGGTCACATGTCACTTGTATATATGATTTGATTCGATACACCTAGTAATTTGCCCCCACGGGTCATCATTTCTCCCCGCCACTGCATCCTTGGCTTGGTGGGCTCACCTTTATTTGCAACCATTTTTTAACCTAGTTATTTCCTTTAACCATTCTGGAGTCCTTATGACCTCCGTGTTTCACACCATTTGCACTGTCGGATTCATATTTCCGTGCCCATGATGATGCTTGAGATCATTTCTTGCTCTCACCAGGACCAATATCAACATTGTGTCCCGACACCTTGTCGCCTCGGTTTGTGTGCCACATCGGCTGTAGCCCATTTTTGATATACCTTATATCATCGAATTCATTTTTTCGAGCCTGTGATGATGCTTGAGATCATTTCTTGCTCTCACCCCCAGTTTTTTTTGGGTATTTTTTCCAAAATGCCCCCCATTGCCTCGGTTTGCGTGCCACTTCAGTCGTTCTCTGTTTTTGACACTTTTTATATCGCTGGATGCATTTTTCCGAGCTCGTGATGATGCTTGAGATCATTTCTCGCTCTCACTAGGTACAGTTTCAACATTGTGTCCCAACACCTTGTTGCCTCGGTTTGCGTGCCACATCGCCCACCATCGGATTGTTCCACATTTTTACATGAGCCCTTCACTCCTGTCATACTGCAATTATTTTGTTATTTTTCCACTATTCATTACCCCGCAAGGAGGCCCACCAGTGTTCCCCCCTACCCTTGTTCTTGGTCATCATTAATGTTCCTTGCTTGAGCACTTCCTCCTTGCCTGACCATTCCTTTTGTTCGGTATAATTTTATCCCTTTTTCGGGCCAGACAATTCCTTTACAAAAAAGGCACTTAGGGAGTTTCTGTTAAGCTCTTTTCTGACTCCTAAAACAATGAAAAGATCGCCAAGCAATCTTGTTTCCTTTCATGCTTGTTAAAGTACCTGAAAGGACGTCTATCTAGTATAAGTTTAACCATTTTCCGGACCTGATAGACTAATTACGAAAAAGGAATACTCTAGTCACACTGGCTAGAAGAGTTCTTCATTGCATCCTTTTATGCTTCTTCAGGCCTTGGAGAATAACAAACGAAAAAGCAACCCCCTGGAGTCTTCTTATCGCTTTCAGACTCTCTAAAATTGAAAGCAACCACGAGCATGAACTGTCCTGGGCTTGTACAAATCCACACGATAGTACCATTCCATTCTTTCAGAGTCTTCTTATCGCTTTCAGACTCCTTAAAATTGAAAGCAATCACGAGCATGAACTGTCTTGGGCTCATATAAATCCACACGACAGTACCAATTTACACACACTTCTTCTAGTTCCTTAACCCGTGAAGAAGTACCCCCGTGCCTCTTGGCACTATGATCGATCATCTCGGCAGCACCCCTAATCAGGTCACCTTTGTTCAGAGTAGTCTGCAGTCTCCTGCCATTTTACACCAGCTTGAGTATCCCTCATCCCAGTCACTATCCTCGATCCAGTACAGCTATGATCCCTTTCCCACCAGTCAGTTTCATATGCTGCCCGATCGTCCCCGCCATCATACTCTGAACAAAGGAAGTTTGAGTCCACCCACTCTACTTTCCAAGTTATCCCCCACAATATGTCCGTCCTCCCATCAGTACTCTCACACTTCGGTTCTCCACCTCATGCTCCTGTCAAGGAAACATCATTTCCTTGATAGCTACAGGTCTCCCTCTGTTGATGACAGCCCCTCTATTCCAGAGGATAGACCTAGAGGTCCCTATGCCTTGGACCCATCACCATCTATGGTGAGTGCCCACTGACCCTTATGAGAGGAGTCATCATTGCCTCTCCAAGTGGTTGTTTCTCACATGCTCGACTTCAACACCTTAATCGCATCGTTGAGATTCGTGTAGGGTTTATATCCCTTCAGTTATTGGTCGAAGACCCCGGATTTCCCCTGACTCTAGCACATTGGTGAGTCTCTTCGGAATGCCCAGTTATATGTTCTCGTGGATGTCCAGGTTGTGTTGGCGATTGTATTCGGAAGCCATCCAGTTATATGCTTCCTTGAGTACCCATTTCAGTTCCAGTTCAGTGTACCATTGGGGACATGACTCCCCGTCACTATGCTCCAGCAGCTCATCAGTTCCTCTGGTACCCCACTCAATAGCACTGTTGTTATTTCAGTGTATCAGTTCTTCATCTCAGACATGGTTAGCCCAGCAGTATGTCCCAGATTTGTGTCCCTTCTGGACCCTTATGATGTACACAGTGGTTCTCTATGTATCTTCCAGGTCCTCCTTGTTCGAGCCTCACCGTTATGTTTTATGTATCTTAATACGAGCATGGGTATGCCCGCCTCGTCCATATATTGAGATTCTTCCTCATTCATTATTTGAGGCCATGTATATTTTAGGTCCCCATATTTTGGACCCCATTGTTATTATTATTCTATATCTTGATACGAGAATGGGAATGCCCGCCTTATCCATATGTTTAGATTATTCCTCATTCATTATTGAGGTCATGTACTTTTAGTTTTTGCATTTTGTTCGGGACCATTGTTCCGGGCTCTAGTTTGTTTCTTCTCTTCTCCACACCCCCAGAAAACCATACAAGACTTATGATGTCTATCGGCCATACGATGAGCTCCTGCCCTCACACATCAGGGGGCAATCTGTTAACACCCAAAAAGTGCTCACTACCTCATCTACCCCATTGCATGACTCATTTGTCCATATTTCCTATCATATAAGCCTCCAAAAGGCCAAAAAACCCCTTTTTCCCCAAAATAATCCAAAATAGCAAAAACCCTCTAAAAAGGGAATAAAAAATATTAAAAAAAAGAGGGAAAAGAGGGGAAAAGGAGGCAAAAACCCTATACAGCTGACCTAAACCATATGGTGCCAAAAACCATGGGCCAGCACTCCACCACTAAAAACCTATAAATAGGTGATGGAGGCCCCTCATTTCATATCCACAGTCAAATACACCCTTACTCTGCCAAAATAACTCTTGAAACCCTAGCTCACCCTTGAGCTACTTTCACCCTTGAGCGCCCCTTTTGGCCCATTTCCAACCCTTTGGAGAAAGAGAAGGAGCAAAGCTGGAAGCTTGGAAGCAACCCTCCTGGACTGCTGCAAGAGCTCCACCAACCTTCACATTGGAGGTATAATCAATACAAAAAATCCTTTTTATTATCTTGTCTTTTCTGTTTTATGCACATGTTTAGAATAATTACTATTTTATTGTATTGTCTTTCATTTACTGTTTTTCTGAACTGCTACTAAGGAGTCCCTTCTCCTTATCAGGTGCTCATTTGCACAAGCTGGGGTGAAAACCCTAGCTACAACCGGTGACCTGCAATGGTCACTATGTGTATTAACATAGACTGCGTCGATCTATTAGAATTGGTATAAGGGCATCCCCCCTCCATTTTTTTATTTGAGTTTTCATTTGGTGTGCAGACCCCCTCTGTACTGCAAGTTCCAGTCAAAGACTTATTATTGATTTGTGTTTTGAAGTGCTTGGTTTTTTGTGTGGATTTTCATTGGGTCCCATTTTGACGAGCTTAAGTTTGGTAGTGATGGTCACCTTGGTTTCTCCCATCTTCATCCGCTTGGCCTTGTTTTCCCTACTCTCCTCACCTAATCTAGTCCTTCCATTGGATTAGATCCCAGACATCCTTTGCACTTGTCAGTTAGCTTTGTTTGCTTTTGGTTGTTTTATTTGAGTGATTCAAGTATCTTGAATGTTTTGAGTGTTTTTAGTCCATATGAGTGCTTGTCATTTTCTTGAGATTTCCTAATTGTTTAGAGTGCTACAAATTATCTTCTTTTCAATCATTCATGCTTAAAAATATCATTATTATCAATTTGTTATCTTGGCATATCATTGGAAAATTGAAGGTGCATCATTTTTACTGATTTTCAACTGCATTTGGAAATTGTTGTAGAAATTGGTTCATGCATTGGAATGTATCATTCATTAGTCTTTTGAAAAATCTTGAGAGAAAAAGTTAGTCATTTGTGCTTTTCAAGAATTGTGAAGTATTCATTTTCTTAAAAAATTCAAATCAGATCAAGTTTTGACAAAAGTGATTCCATGCTTGAAAGAATTGTATGCGTTCTTGGTTTTTTATGCCTTTTAAGCCATCATAGTGAATTGGAAAGTTAGAGTGCTCTAGATAGGGAATTTCTCTCTTTCCGTCACTTAGTTGCATTTTGATTCGAAAAGACAAAACGAAAATGTTTAAACTTTGGTTTGATGCTTGTTGATTTTTTGTTTTGCTTGGAAAAATGGACAAAAGCGAAAAGAGTGTTTTTTATCAAATTTGATAGATTTGGGATTGTGTTGCATATTGTTGCTTTGGTAAAAGTCACTTGGAAAGAAATTTCTCCCTCCCATACATAGAGTTCATCAAAAGAAAAGTACATTTTTTGCATGTAGTTAGGGCTTGCATTATTTTTACATTTATGTACTCACCTCATGCATTCACCTAACCGTGCAGATAAAATTAACAGTAGAACTAGGGTAAAATTTTTAGTAACTTGTGTGTAAGTTAGAGACGTGTTCCGGCGTCGTAAAACGTGGCAGCTATCATTATTTTCCAGCACTGTATCCCAGGGGTATTGTATTCTTCCACATACTTATCGGTATATCGAAGCTCTTTCACGTACCCACCAAGTACTTCGTGTACTTGGCATATATCGAAAGGTGTTTCACGTACTTGGCGTATATAGAAAGGTGTTTCATGTACTCAATAGTATATAGGAAGGTCTCGTGCTGTACGGTTGTGCATTAGACAACACCACTACGGATTTGAGCTCCCACATACCTTGCGTATATCGGGAGACACCATTAGGATTCCTGAGACCAACTTAGTCAACCATTTGGCCATCTTAGCACAGAAATACACCGAGAACAGCACTCGGGGAGATTACTACACATGTACTATCTAGGTAGTCAGGTATTTAGGCAAGAGTACAGTCCCAATCTTCCTTGTCGTGTCTTACTGTTGGACCCTGTGGTATATAGCGATTTGCGAAGCCTTGATAATCCTGTGAGGTTCCACACTTTTGAATCCACTCCTATCACATAAGTTTTCTTGTGGCCTTAGTTTGTGTAGTTTTTCTGGTCTACTTTTTCTTTTGTTTAGATTACCCTAGGGAGAAACTTTTGTTTCAGTCATTCTGGCTGATTTTCCTCAGAGAAGATCCCACAGAATTCTAAACTTACCGCCCAAATATCCCCTTAACCAGGAGGTAATTTCGAGGGTAAGAATTGACCCACGTAACATGGGCATGGAAGCTGAAATGGAAAACCCTACTCTAAAAGTTGGAGCACGCTTGTTTCCTCCAACCCCTCCAGATTCACTTGCCTCTAACCCACCACAAGGTGAAGAGGCGGGCACTTCCACTTCACAAAACCAACCTCCCATGTTACTGGGAGAGCCTGGATCGATGGAATTGTTAAATACACCCCAGGACGACCCTGCAACAGCTATTGGTCCATCAGCAGCTTATTGGACAACATATCTAGGCCACCCAGATCTAATTGCATCCCCACCTACTTAGACTACTCTGGAAAACACTCTACCAACCAGCAAGCCCACTTCCACCGAGATTTTTGTACCTCTTCATGAGCGCTTGGATCATTTATGTTCCTTGGGTGATGAAGTTTGAAGACAAAGTCTCGCACGAAGGGCCAAGTTTAGAGAAATCCTGATTCACACTGTATCTTTTGATTCACTGGAACCATCCATGCACAACCTGACCATCCATGAAACTGGTCAACCCTCACAAGAGACCAGTCCTATACCTCAAACTACCCAACTTGTTGAAGGACAGTAGTCCAACACACATGTTACTACTATGGTTACATTACCCATTCCTCCCCCTCCACAAAATTCATGGGGAGGATACACCTTACCCACTACAATCCTTATGAGTAATGTTCCTACCACGATAGGTAATCAACAACCTATGTTGAGTCAACCATTGACTTATAGTCAGCACGTTGCGACTGGGGGGAAACCCCCGTCTCATAACTCAAACCCTGAAGGAGGAGTCCCCATCGATCCTACCGTTGGAACTACCCTCCCTGCCACACCATCCACCATGGGGCTTTCCCATGTTGGGGGACCATCCAATGCCATTTAACTACCATGGATTCAAGCATATCCAGGTTATGTTAAATTTATGCCGGGTCAATTCAATCCCAGAAACGCACTCTACGGGGTACCTTACCCTAACAATCCATACACTCTCTGGGGGAATCAAAATGTGTTGCGACGTGGACCCCTACCGACTATCCCTCAAGTACCACCACCTCCATTTGGTGCCCCTCCACCTCTTGCTGGAGGCAATGGACCCCCATACAATCCTGGAGGCGGTGGACCTCTACCTTTTGGTGGAGGACCACCCCCTTCTGTCCATAATGGCCCACCCATTCCTAGTGGCGGTGGTGGAGGCCCTCCCCCTTCTAGTGGAGGTGGAGGACCACCCCCCCCCTAGTGGCGGTGGACCCCCCCTTATGGTGGAGGACCACATTATTATGGTGGAGGTGGTGGCAGAGGACACTACCCTCATGGTGGCGGCAATGACAAAGGCCCCTATCCCTCCGGTGGAGGAGGCAGTGGAGCACCTTATTATGGAGGCCCCACCCCCCCTCCCGGTGAAGGAGGCGGCCCACCCCCCCTCCCGGTGAAGGAGGAAGTGGAGCACCTTATTATGGAGGTGGTGACAGATCCCCACCCCCTCCCTGCGGTTGTGGCGGACCTCCACCCCCCCCCCCAGCGACGGCGGTGGACCTCCACACCCACCCTACGATTATGGACCACCTTATTATGGTGGTGCCACATATGGTCCAGGCAACATATCCCCTTACGGTCAGTTTCCTCTGGGAACCCTTTACAACTAGTCGATTCAAGGTCCTACCGGTCCATACATGCCTTATCAATACTATCAGTACCCACAACTGAACCAACAGCTGCCATTTTTGGCTACTATGGACTTACCAGACCTGTCTCGTCTGACGAATGATCCCATTTTCCATGGGCACAACTGGCCGCCCATTCTGGTTAAGTTACCATCAAATATCCCCAAATTTGATGGAAAACCTGGTGGGGATCCTAAAAACCACGAGATGGCATTCCATCTATGGTGTTCATCCAACTCCTTGATGGACGAATCAATCCGTCTTAGGTTATTTCAACGGACTCTCACTGGCCCAGCTGCCAAGTGGTATATTGAACTACCACCCAACTCGTTTCCTGATTTCAGTTCTCTTGCTATGTCAATTTTGACCCAGTTCCAGTTGCCTATTTGCTATGAGACCGGTACCGACTTACTGACCTCTCTTCACCAAAACACCGCAACCCACATCTCGGATCATATCCATGAGTGGTGGTGAAGACGACGGCTCATTAAGGCTCATATTCCGGACCAACTCTTAGCTAATTGGTTCACAACGTCACTTTTACCTATCATAGCTCGAGACATAGCTATGGGAGGGGCCACCACTGAGGAACATGCCATTTCCTGTTCCCATTACTTAGACTTGGTCTATGCTCAATCTGGAACTTTATACGAAATTGTTTTTGACGCACCCTGTCCCATGTTTGATCCTACACAACCACCTAAGGGACCTCAAGCTTATGGAATCATTGGTTCCCTTACCACCCAGCCTCCTATTCAAACTATTGGATCATCGAACCCTCAGGGTTCCTCCCCATCCCCAACACAGGCTTCCAATAGCACTACCAAGCCCACCACTCCTGCGTCCACCGAAGAGGTGAATTCTATGCAATCAACTTCATCTCAAAAATTCGGTGGTAAGAAGAAGAACAAAGGAAAACCTATGAAATCTTCTAACCAATAGGATCCCAAGCCCACTCAGGAGGACACCAAATAGAAGCGAAAGTTAAACTATCCTTGTGTGTTGTGCAGTGAAGACCACTTCTCCAAATAAAGTCCTAACCGAGCCAAAGTGCAGAAGTTTCTCAAAGGAAACTCTACCCCCGGAGTTCTTAACAATCCCTTCCCCGCTCAAAATAAACAACTAATCACACACACCTCTCCTTCCCAAGGAGAGGCCCCCTATACCATGCATGTTCTCATGATGCGTAGTGAGACCGTCAACTTGAACACACGTTCTCGTTCATATGACTCTGTCTCGCCGAAGGAACCCATCGGAAGTAATACTGAAAAAGCTTCCACTTCGATTTTCGGCGTCACTGTACCACACGCTTCTCTCACCATTGAGAATCCCTCTTTAGAGTTAGTATTGCGTCCTCCCAAGAGCATGATTCAAAGAGTTGTTTTCAATCCTAATGCTCGGGTCACTCAGAACTACAATATTGTAGAAGACTTGGCACAAGCCCCTTATGCTATTTCGATGCTTGAAGTATTGCAAAACTGTCCTAACTAGCGCAAGACCCTCCTGGCTGCCATCGGTGCGGTTGACCCAGACTCGTCCAACACCATCATGTTCTGGTTGGAATAATTTAAACCGAGGCTTTCCCATCAATTGGCATTTCAAGTTTCCACAAACATTGCTGGGAAGACAATCCATCGTACCATTTTGGATGAAGGTGCCTCTACTTCAGTCATGTCGATTTCGTGTTTAAGAGCCATTGGCTCTACCAAGTTGAACCGTTCTCCCACCACCTTAAAAGCATTCGACGGACGTGGATTCCAACCTCATGGGTTGTTACAAGCCTTAGCAGTCGAGTTGGGGGGCAAGACCGCAACCATTAATGTGGAAGTGGTCGCTGCCCCGTTAGATTATAATATTCTGCTTGGTCATAATTGGTTTTACGCCATTACCACGGTAGCATCATCTGTCTTCCGCATAGTACAATTCCCCCACCAAGGCCAAATTTTCATAGTCGACCAACTGGATTTATGCACACCTGACACCGCTACTCATCCGGGCAATAATGTTCCATTACTTGGACAATATTCGCAACCTTATGAGAGCATGGGGGTTGACCTCATTAAGGACTCATCCCTTATGGGCGTTTTTCCAACTTCGGATCCCCCTAATCATATTGCCACGGTGCACATGATCTCCTCTCGTAGTTCATCTATCCTCAACTCTACTGATCAATGGCCTGTACCTGATGAAGCCACCACACACCTGATTGGAGATACTATGCCTCTTTCACCCACTGAACTCACTTACGAGGCTATCCAGTCAGCCCTGGAGGACCCCTTAGCTGTGGCCTCCACCTCCTATTCTTTGCGGTGAACATCATCCCTACCCGACCCTCTGCTTCATACTTTTCATTCTGATGAGTCCATTATGGAAATCATGAGTGCAGATCACCCTTCGTAGGAAGACCTCCATCATCGGTCGTCTTTCCTTCCTTCATTGGACATTGTGGAGAATAGCATTGCCACCATCTTTACACGAGATCTCTTCTTTTTCTCTCAATCCCCAATACTTACGTGTCAAATGGACTTTGAAGGAAACTTGGCCAACATTGAGCCTACCATTTCAGTTGACATATCGGTTACTCCTGATATAGTGGAGCACATTCGTTTAGGCCAAAAGTGTTCCCCTGAAGAAATTACAACGTTTACGGCCTTCTTCAAGCAATCCTGAGACGTATTTGCTTGGACCTACGAGGAGATGCCTTGGATAGACCCCGCTATTGTTTCACACGAAATAAAAACCTATCTCGACGTCAAACCAGTCCACCAAAAGTTGCGACTGGTACACCCTCGGAAGACTGCGGCAATCAAGGCAGAGATTGAAAATATCTTGAAAGCTGGTTTTATCTACCTTGTCCCATTGACAGAATGGGTCTCAAACGTCGTCCCTGTTGCTAAAAAGCAGGGTACCATTCGTGTCTGCATTGATTATCAGGATCTTAACAAGGCTTGTCCTGAGGACAGCTACCCAACTCCCTTTATCGACCAGATGTTACAGCGTAATTTTCCACCTTGTGAGCATCAGCATTGATTGGCCTTCAAGATCCATTTCATTAACTCAGATCCATCATTTTGTCCTCCAGGAACACATTTTCCCTATTTTTGTTCATGTACACAAGTTGTTCCACTTTAGCCCGTGTACACGCAAGTTGTTCCACTATAGCCCGCGGGTACCAAGTAAAATGGTAAAAATAATTAGAAAATTACTTTTTACTCCCAAAAAGTGGTCTTAGGGTGACCTTTGGCCCTCCATGTGCCCCCAAACGCCTTGATGTGTCCTTTCACTTATCTTTGGAAGGTTATATATTGAGCTCTTATGGCATATGGAAGGGAAGATAAAGAGAAAGCAAGATAACTCTAGTGTATTTTTGCCGTGACTTGAGTCTACAGTCATTGATCCTTGTTGTTGTGAACTTCTTATGTTCACCTCCCAAACTCCTTTTTCATAGTTTGATTTTTCCATAGTATGGAGGATTGAAGTGGTGGAGGCACAAGTGGAGAGACCCAGTTCTTGGTTCAAATTGGTTGCCGACAAGAGGTTGTATATTGTACTTCTTGTTATTCATTAATGGAAATACTCATTTTCTTGTCCAATTGATGTTGTGAATATTGTTAAATTACTTTGGGCTACTGATTATGCTAATGTCTTTCACATATTATATGTGCTTGTTTTGTATTGGTTGTTGAGACTAATTTGTAGGTTCAAGTGCACAAGTTGAAAGCTCAACGGGGATCTACTTCGAACTTCCGGTTGAAGGTTGGTCTTATTCTCCATTATCTTAGAATTGTCATTTATATAGCATTGCATTCGGAATTGAGTCATTTTCTGGTAGTCAGCTATCTGTTGTGGTCTACCCCGAATCCATACGGAGTTTTCTCCATAACAGAAATGGCGACTCCACTGGGGAAAACATCCATTTTTGGGAATTTTTAGCATTTGTCATTTTTCAAGAGTTGTTGTTTGTCAAATCTCTATGTCATTGCTTGGCCGTTGGGATATACCGTAGAAAATAAGATTTTTATGGATGATTGGACTCCCCATTTTCTCATTTGCTTTTCCCTGTACGTAGGTCAGCTTAGTTCTGCTCACGTCTACCCGCCTCTGTCTGCATTGTAGCTCGCGTCTACCCCCATTTTTTCTTCAGACAGTAGCGTACAACACTGGGACTGGTTGGTTTATGACCTTGGATTGTTGCTGGGTTGGTTTTGAGTATTCCTGAGTCTTATTTGGCCTCATTACTAACTATTCCATGCCCTATTTGTGACGAGATACTCCTCTTTTTTTTTTTTTGAGCCTTGTTGGTTTTTCACCATTTTTTTTCTAGCTCATTACATTGGCTGAGTACTACTGTTTGGGATTTGTTGGGTTGTCTTAGTGATCTGCTCTGCATTTCTTTAATTGAATAGTTATATTTTGCTTGCATTTTTCATTCCATTATATTGAAAAATATAAAAACATAGTTTTGCATTTTCCTTTCCATTATAAGAGAAAATACAAAAATATTTACTTTCAGTACTGCATTTTGCATTTGAGTGCTTGTGCTTTCATCTAGGATCTTCTTGTGCATTGGAAATATAAAAAGTTGCATTTTATTTCGAACCTTTGGATTGATTGTCATTTTAGTGGCATTGTTTTCATTGAATAGATGAGTCGAGAGCTTTTCGATTATGCATACTATTGAGTCTTATACTTCATCAATTTCACGATCATATCCTTTGAGTAATTACAGCCATTTAAAATCAAAGCTTAATTTTAAAATTGATTAGAACGTTTTTTCTTTTATAGGGAGCACCAACTATTATAGGTTTAGAGTCTTGGAATAGATCATTGTGAGTAAACAATCCAAGACTACTAGATGAAACATTATGTGTCTGACCAAGGAGTGGTGAATTCCATAGTATACATCAGTGTTCTCTGGAAGCTCTACTCAGACCAGAGTTAAGCATGAGAGCACGGGAGGTTGGTTGCGGAGATAGCCCTCCAATACTGGCTAAACGTGGGAGATATTTCCAGGATTTGTTCATATCTGGGGACTCTTGGGGGATTTTACCCTCTTGATTTTCGGGCTTAGATACCCTACCCATACGATGGATCCCACCTGCGACTGTCCACCTGAGCATTGGTTATATTGTGGTGACCTTAGTTTCCTTACCTAGGTATCGCAAAGGGCATTTGTAGTGGTTATACTATGATTGTCCTGAGTCAGATAGGGGTTGGACAGCTCAGTTGCTTGTTGTATAGGGATTTTACCCTATGCACACAATGAAGTCTGGGAGCCCTTACAACTGATTCTGTTACCTCCAGTTATAGTTTGGGAGTCTCAAGCCTCTCCTAGGAAAGACATACCGGCTGTAGTGTCAGGAGGCCCTTAAGCTAGTCCTGTTTGTGTGCATTTGGCTGTAGTTTTCTTAGGTGTGTGCTCTTTGTTCTTTGATCATTAGTTTGGCCATTAGGGGATGATTTCATTTATTAACTCTTGGGAGGTATCGTGGCACGAGGTCCTACTCTCCATCGGTCTCTTCGGTTGGCTAGTTTACCAGCCGCCGAAGTTACACGTCGTGTTCATAGGGGATGCCGAAAGGATCTCTCTGATTCTTATGATTCTTTTGACACGCTTCGCACTGACATTATCACTAGTCATTTTGGCATGGGATAAATCCCTACAACTCCATCGGGTAGAGTTGAATATGCTTCTGCTCCTCCTACTCCTAGAGAGGCATGGGGGGGCGACCCACAACACGAGACCCAACCTAGTTTGTTTGGGCCGGATCCACCAAAGGATGACCCGTTCTATCCTTTGAATCCACATAATTTCCTATATGGGATGCTAGAGTCACATGTTAACACAGGTCCTATGACCAAAAGTACCCCGTTCTCTTATGGTATGCCTGGTCTGAACACAGTTAATACTTCCATTACGTCTGGTAGTCATGCTAGCACTAATCATGGTGTTGGAAACACTGCACTCACTGGCGGCACTACCCTCACTGGGGGAACTACACCTTCTATTCATACACATCTATATAGGACAGGCTACATTCCTCCAAACATTCCAAATTTGGGAGGAAGACCGCCTCCTAGGAATACCCCTAATGGTGGGAATATTGTTCGCAATACGGCTCATATTCCATGACATAATACACATGCTTCTACACGTCAATCCAGGACCATGTTTGATAATGTTAACAATCCTCCTAATACCGGGGGTGGAAACATACAATATACTTTTACGTCTGCTCCTACTACTAGTAACACTCATGTAGGGGGTGGGAATATAACTTACACTTATGGTCACAACACGACTGCTCCTACTACTAGTAACGCTTGTGCTGGGGGAGGGAATATACCCTATAATTATGGTTACCATACAACCACTCCCGCCACCAATAGTACTTATGTAGGGGGTGGGAACATACCTCACAACTATGGTCATTACAATACAATTCCCGCTGCGAGTAATACTTATATGCCCCATAATTATGGTGGTGAACCTTACTATAATACAGTCGGTGCTGGCCCTTATTACAACCCACCTCATTACGGTGCTCATAATACATATATACCTACTTACCCTCACACGGGTCAGGTTAGATGAGGTTATCATCCTTATGGTCATGGTCAATCCTATCCTTCAAGTCCGTACAATCAACCTTTTATGGGAGCTTATAATCAAACTTTACAGCCACAGCTCCCATTCCTTGCTCAATTGAATCTTCTAGATCTTTCGAAGCTCATAAATGATCCAGTGTGTCATGATGCTTCTTGGCCTCCAATCCCTACCAAGCTCCCTTCGGACATTCCCAAGTTTGAGGGGAAGGGTGGTGAGGATCTGGGTGATCATGTTACGACTTTTCACCTTTGGTGCTCATCAAACTCATTAAATCATGATTCTGTCTGTTTGAGACTATTTCAACGCACCCTCACCGGGGCAGCCACGAAATGTTATGTCGAGTTGCATGGGGGAACGTATAGGGGTTTCAATGAGATAGCTTTGGTTTTCTTGGATCACTTCTAGCTGTCAGTTCGCTACGATACTGGAACTGATATTTTGTCTACCTTCCACCAGAATAAGGCCAAACATATATATGACCACGTTCAAGAGTGGTGTCGACAGAAGAGGTTAGTGAAAGCCAACATTCCTCCAGAGTTCCTATTGGAATGGTTTCTCAAGTCTTTGCTTCCATGCATTTCTAAGGATGTTTTGATGTCCGGCATTACAACTGAGGAACAAGCTATATTAAAAGTCCAGCAACTAGATTTGCTCTATGCTCAGTCTTGCATCCTTTATGACATTATTCCTGACGCACCGCGGTCACGACATGAGCCCAAGCTAGTTCTTGGACCACATGCCGATGGAATTGTTGGATCCACCAGTAATTGACCCGTAGATTTGGTTGCTAATCAAATGTAAAAAAATTCTTTTAACCAATATACTCCCGGACAGGTTCACACCTTGTCCACTTCCACCCCATCGTCTGATGTACATGCTATGAAATCGACGAACCCATCGGGTAACCAACAACCTGGTGGTAAGAAGAAGGGGAGAAATAACCGTAAGGGTGGAAATAATGGGAACAATGGTATTAATCATAATACTCCTCGGAAAGACAACACCAACCTTCCTCAGGACGGCAGAAATGTTGGTGGGGAACGTAAACCTAGGCGTAAAGTGAAATTCCCTTGCAAGCTTTGTGGGGAAGATCATCTTACTCACTTGTGTCCTCGAATCGACGAAGCATCGAAGCATCTTGCATAGATCCCAGCTGTGTTGAAAGCTCCCCTTCCACACCATCAGAATATGGCTTCGAATGCTCCCGCTATTGGTTATGGGACTAATGATACATCAACGTCCACTACTCATACCGATAGTTTTGGATGCATGAATATGGTTAAGTCAGAGGTTAGTGTTGCTACTCGCCAACGTGATTATGGTGCACCACAACCGAATATGGGGAATGAGCATCCTCCTCCTCTTGATACATATTTACATATTGAGAATCCCACTACTATGTCATGGATACCGAAAGGTGTTCTCAAGCGCTCTACGCATAATCCCAATGGTCGAGCCACCCAAAACTACTCTATTGTAGAAGATTTGGGTCAAACTCCGTGTGCCATGTCAGCTCTTGAGGTTTTACAAGTGTGTCCTTCTCAAAGGCATGCCCTTTTATGCACTTTAGGATTTCAAGACGGGAGGAGTCCTAATGCTATCAAGTTTGACACTACTGACATTCAACCTTGCTTACCTTACCACGTGGCTTTTCAAATCCATGTGGAGTGCCTTCAGAATTTCATCAAAAGAACGGTGGTTGACGAAGGTGCTTCTACGTCAGTGATGTCTTTATCTTGTTGGAAAGCTCTTCGCTCTCCTCCCTTATCCAAGTCTATGACCATGCTCACTGCATTTGACGGTCGGTCATTTAACCCGCATGGTATTCTTCCTTCCCTTGTTGTCCACTTGGGTGGGAAGCCCGTGCCTATTGAAGTCAAGGTGGTTGATGCACCCATCGACTACAACCTTCTCCTGGGTAGGAATTGGATTTACACTATGAAAGCGGTCATGTCCTCTGTATTTGGAATTATTTGCTTTCCACATTGTTGGCCCGGTTTTGCAACCAGGCTTAGTGCTATGGGCACCTACTAACTAGTAGTAGCAGTTTCAATAGAAATAAAAATCATAAACTAAATAAACAATACTTTTCATGGATCTAAACAAGAATCTAAGCAAATAATGTAAATATTTCAAAATCAAGAACAAGAAACATAAGAAATAAATTTTGTATTGAAAAGTGGGGGGCAAGCAAGTGCTTGCGATATTACCTCCAATGGTGAAGGTTGATGTTGAGCAACTCCCAAGATGAGTAGCTCCAAACTCCAATAGGTCTCTTTCTCCAAGGTTGCTTCAATGGCTAAAAGTGCTCATGGGAGATTTCAGCAGCATAAGGATGAGATAATGGAAGGATGTGAAATGAGGAGCCCCTACCACCTTTTTATAGGTTTTGGTGGTGGGAGATACCATTTGTGGTTTTGTGGAAACCAAATGGTATTGACCAACATGGTTTAGGTACTTTTCCCTCCTTTTTCCTTTTTTGAATAAAAATAATATTTTAATTCCCTTTTTAATATTTTTGGGAATTTGGACCCTTTTTGAGGGTTTTTTATGATTTTCTTGGAAAAATAATCTTTTTTAATGGAAAAAGGGGTGTACTAAGGTCTTTTGGTGACCTTTTGTTGGTTTCAGAGGCTCAGATGGTGGAAAAGTGGACAAATGGGTCATGTGAGTAAGGGAATGAGCTAGTGAGCACTTTTTAGGTGTTAACAGATTGCCCCCTGATGTGTGAGGGCAGGAGCTCATCGTATGGCCGATAGACATCATAGTTCTTTTGTCCTTTTTTCTGGGGTTTAGGGGAGAGAAGAGACCGGTTGGAGACTGGAGCCACGGCCCTTGGAAGCTGCAAAAACAAAAATATTACATGGCCTCAATATGAATGAGGTATAATCTCTGATAAAGGACGAGGCGGGCATTCCCATGCTCGTATCAAGACATATACAAAACAATTAGTCCCAAGAAGGGGGATCTAATACGTAAAGAAATATACTGGTACATCATAATGGTCCAGAGGGGACATGATTGTGGGATATACTCATGATCATGAGTGATCTCAATAACTGATACACTGGATTAACTGTGGAACTGCTGAAACTGAAGGTGTCCAACATCTGTAGGGACTCAAAGACTATGAGTCATCTCTGAGAATTAATGTAACTGTATACTCAAGGGAGTATGAAACAGGTGTAAATCTGAATACTGTCGCCATGCGCAACCCAGATATCCATAGAAAAAAGTGTAGCTGGTGTGATCCATAGGAAGACTCTCAAATGTGGAGGAGTCAGGAGGTATCCGGGGTCTTCGACTAATAACTGAACGGACCAATACCCTGTGCGAGTCTCAACGATGCGATCAAGGTGTTGAAGTCGAGCATGTGAGAAACAACCATTTGGAGAGGCACTGAGGATTCCTCTCGAAATGATCCGTAGGCACCCATTATAAATGGTAATGAGTCCAAGACACAGGGACCTCTAGGTCTATCCTCTGGAATCAATGTGGTTGTCGTCGACAGAGGGAGACCAGCAACTAACAAGGCAATGATGTTTCCTTGACAGGAGCACGAGGTGTAGAACTGAAGTGGTGTAGTACTGCTGGTAGGACTGACATACTTGTGGGGATGGGAAATAACTGGGTCAAAAATGGGTAGACTCAAACTTCCTTTGTTCAGAGCATGATGACGTGGTTGACCTGGCAGCGTAGGGAACTGACTTGTAGGTGTGGGGATCATCTTTTAGGGACTGAAGGGTATGTACTGACTCTGGGGGGGTGAAGCTGATGGTAGCTGTCGAGGGAGTTTCCGGGTGACATACTGCAGAATACTCTGAACAAAGGCGACCAGAATGGGGAAGCTGCTATGTGAGTAGACATGATCTGTCGTGGCGCCAAGAGGCACCATTCTTCCTTCTTCGTAGTTTTAATGAGCTCCAAGAAGGGATAAAAGTGTGCTCTGAAATGGTACGGTCCTGTGGATTTTGTGAGCCCAGGACGGCGCATGCTCATGGTTGCTTTCATGTTTAGAGAGTCTGAAAACGGTAAGTGGACTCTGTTGGTGTTTCTTTTTCGTAAGTTTAGTCTCCAAGGCCCGAAAAAGGATAAAATGATGCGGATGGAGAACTCTTCTAGCCGATGTGACTAGAGTATACCTTTTTCGTAATTAGTCTACGAGGTCCGGAAAAGGGGTAAACTTATACCAGGTAGACGCCCTTTCATATACGTTTATCGAGCATGAAAGGAAGCAAGATTGCTCGGCGATCTTTTCATTGTTTTAGGAGTCAGAAAAGAGCTTAACAGAAACTCCCTAAGTGCCTTTTTCGTAAAAAGGGGTTGCTCGGCCCGAAAAAGGGATAAAATTATACCGAACAAAAAATGGATTGATGAGGGCGAGAAAAGGTCTCAAGCATCGTCATCAGTGCGGAAAACTGGATCCGGTGACATAAGGATTGTCGGAAACAGAGAACGGCCGATGTGGCACGCAAGCCGAGGTGACGAGGGGGCATGGAAAAAATGCCCGGGAAATCGAAAGGTGAGAGCGAGAAATGATCTCAAGCATCATCACGAGCGTGGAAAACTGAATCTGGCGATATAAGGCACGTCAAAAATGGGCTATGACCGATGTGGCACGCAAACCGAGGTGACAAGGTGTCGGGACACAATGTTGATATTGGTCCTGGTGAGAGCGAGAAATGATCTCAAGCATCATCACGGGCACGGAAATATGAATCCGGCGGTGCACATGGTGCGAAAAACGGAGGTCATAAGGACTCCAGAATGGTGAAAGGAAATAACTAAGTTAAAAAATGGTTGTAAATAAAGGTGAGCCCACCAAGCCAAGGATGTAATGGTGGGGAGAAATGATTACCCGTGGGGGAAAAATACTAGGTGTATCAAATCAACTGAAATATACAAGTGACACGTGACCTCAAAAATGGTTGAGATCACGAATATGAAAAAGTGAGCAAGGTTAATGGTCTGCCCCCATGCTATGTGCATGGGGTTTGTGATTGTGGATCACATATGTGTTGGTTTGAACGATGGGCTCATTGAGGTGTTGAGATAGAGATGATGGGGAAGGTTCAAAATGATTGATCATGCCCCCTATCCCGGGGTCGAGGTAATCTATTATGCCCCCTAACTCAGAGGTGTCAATGTGGTGCAGATGTTGTCTCAGAGAGAGATCAATAGGGTATTGAACAACTGCTGGCGGGGTGTTATACCATGAGGCTGTGGGTCGTGCTGGCATATTGAAGTGATGATATGATGATCGTGGATTCCCTTTGTGGGGTGGATGCCCCCAGTATCTCCGACGAGGATCACGATGATGACGAGTAAGCAAGGTTTTGGGCCTGCCCCCATGTTGTGGACATGTGGTTTCCTCATCGATTTGAAAGGGTTGAACATGTGTGTCTAAGGTATTAATTGAAGGGGCCGACCGGATAGAGGGGTATCCAGTGGAAACCATGTAAATGGTGTGGTCAAGGCCAGGCATTTCGGTATCTGTCCAAGTAAAGACATCAGTGAATTCTTGGAACAGTCGTTGGTATTCTCCGATCTCATGCTCACTGTGGGAGGCTCCTAATGTAATGGTATGAAGGGCACCAAGTGGGTCAGAGATGTCAATGTGGATGACGGGAGAAATATCGGCTATCGGATCCTTTAACCAGTCGACTCTAGTAGGAAAGAACTCTTTGGACTCAACCGCGGATTGCGTAGCGGTGGTGGATGAAGTCTCTTCCGGGAGGAAGTATGGACGATGGTGCATGTCTTCCCAGGGATGATTAAGGGCAGTAGGAGCCTCTAGAATTTCTTCATCATTGCGGGAGCTTTGAGTTGTCAAATCAAGTAATGAGGTAGTGGTAGTCGAAGAGATCATGTAGATGGTGTTAATCTCTCCGGATGATGATGGTGCGGGAGGGTAGATCTCCTCGATAGTAGGGGGTGCCATCTCTAGGTCCGAATTGTTCATCTCATAGAGAGCTGCTCTATATTCTGGGATGTCGGGACAATTGTGGGAGTAGTGGCCGTAAATACCGCATATCGCACATGGGTGGTTGGTACGCAGTGATTTATCACGAGGCATGGGGTTTGGATCGAGCTTGACCACCGGGATGTTGGGGTCGTCGTCCAGCATTTGCATGTGTTCCTGCAATGCAGGTAACTGTGGGCACTGATGGGTTGGATGGCCTAACTCATCACACAGCGAGCATTTTGGAGGAGCACGAAATACGGAGGGAGGTTTAACTGCCTTGGGTGGGGGAACCGCAGTGTATGGTTGTGGGCCTCTGCCCCCAGTGGGCCTGACGAATGGAGGGGGATTCGTCGACGACGAAGGAGTCGTGATACTGGGAGGTGGTTGGGTAGAAGTAACAATGGGTTGCACCGGTTGTAGGATGACATTTGGTGTCGGTGGAGGAACAGGAGGCGTAATATACCACACGGGTAATCCCAATGTTAACCCGGGGAGACTAAGGGTAGCCATAACCGGGGCGCTTACTACACCCGAAGGAGGAAATAGAAAGGGGATTGTGTGGATAGGTGTAACACCGATGTGACTAGGGACCAATGGTGGTTTGGGTAACAAGGAGGGTTGATTACCGGGTGTTTGTGAAAGAGTGCAGAGGTTAGCGACCTGGGTCTCCGGTGACGGTGGTGGAATGGCCTGGAATGTAGAGGTTATCGACGCCTCGGAGTAAAGTCTGGGTCCTACTGAGGAAATGAATGAGGTAGTTGCACCACAAACAGGTTGTTCAACCATGGTGAGACCATTTTTAGGTGTGGTAGGGGCCTTGGGATCGTAATAGGTGAGCTGGTCGACCTTGACCACGCGTCCCTCATGGGGGAACATCATGGTACGAAAAACGGATGAGGCAACCGCTTTCATGGCGTACATGTAGTTGCGACCAAGTAAAAGGTTATAGTCTAGTGGGGCATTGATGACCTCAATGTCAATGAGCACGGTTTTACCCGCCAGCTGGACAGGGACATTGGCTAAAAGACCTAAGGGTTGAGCCGAACGGCCGTCATAAGCTCGTAATGCAGTGGTGGACTGCTGGAGAGTAGGGGATCCCAACTTCTGCCAAACAAATGTGGACATGACGCATGTGGAGGCCCCTTCATCGATAATGCACCGATGGATGACAAGATTCCGAACAGAAACGGAAACTTGGAATGCTAAAGAGGAAGGCAGGCGGGGTTCATACTGGTCTGAATCGAATGCGATCAACTGTGAATCATTGGGGTCAATGGCGCCAATGGCAGAGAGCAAAGTTTTGCGCTGCGAAGGACAGTTTTGCAAAACTTCTAAAGCAGACATGGCTGCAGGAGACTGGGCTAAGTCGTCTACGATGTTGTAATTCGACGCAGCGCGAGCATTGGGATTACTGTTGATGCGACAAAGTGGGAAGCGAGGTGCTTTGGAAGCGCCATCAAGTGAAGCCGGAGGTATACGTAACGTTTGATCTGTGGGATTAACGTTAGTGTTCTTGTCGGCGGGTGGGGCTTCAGAGGTGGAGCCATATTGGTTCCAACGAGTTTGGAGGTTAGCATCGGCAGTCGACATCATCAACAAATGGTGAGTACCTGAATCGAACATGGGTTGATCAGGGGCTGCATAAGTGATCTGCTGTGGTGGCACGTTTCCCTGAGGGGGGGCTAACGGCTGAGTGTTCACTACACCCTGGTTTGGAAAGGGGTTTTGCAGCACCAAAGGTTGATGTTGAGGTGGTGGAGGGTTGGGTGGTGGCTGAGGAACCGCTTGCCCTTGACGATGGGCATCGTTGGTCCAGAGTTGCCGAGCTCGCTCCAAATGTGGGCAAGAATGCGTGTAATGACCATAGATCCCGCAAATAGAACAAGGGTGGTTTGTTCTGAGGTTATTATTTCTAGGCTGCTTAGGATTCCGATCCGGATTGCGGTTGGGAGGAGCAGCATTGTTATTTTGCGGAGGATTGGGAGGTGGAGGACCTTGCTGATGTTGTTGGTTATTACCATGGTTATGACCTCTACCACGGTTCTGTTGCGCACCTTGGTTGCGCTGGTTGTTTTGGTATTGGGGCTAATGTTGTTGTGCGTACACGTGCCCTTGAGCATTGGGGGGATTTTGGGGAGCCGTAGGTGCGGGAGCAGGTTGCGGTAGATAGTATGCAGGTGGAGCTGGAGGTTGTCCAGTTGCCTGTTGGGGTTGTTGGTACCCCTGAGCTGGTGGAGGTGTGAGGTTAGCTGGTGCAACCGGTTGTGGGTAATGCATGGGCTGTTGTGGGAACTGCATGGGGGTTTGTACCGTAGGTTGAGCATAGTATGTAGGAGGTACATATGTTGATGGCGCTTGGCCATAACAATGTTGTGGACAAGAGGGTCCATGAACGTGATGGGTCTGGTTTGTTGGAGCATAAGAAGTTGTCGCTCCGGAACTGGATGTAGCCCTAGAAAGGTCTGGGGCGGGCATGGTGCTCACCATACTGAAAGGTTTTGCTTGCGGTGTAATTTGGCCAATAATGCCATCAGCGGCATGGGATGCCCCCGGTGTGTCACCGCGTGCAGAGTCACCTCGTGGGGCGTCAGGTATGATGGTGTATAGGTAACCTGACTGGGCATAGATAAGGTCAAACTGTTGGGCCTTAAGGATGGCTTCCTCTTCAGACTGGGGTCTTTCAGAAGCTACATCCTTCGCAATGAGGGGAAGGAGGGATTTAAGGAACCAGTCTAAAAAGATTCGATCGTCTAATTTGATCTTGCATAGGCTTCGGCGCCGACGCCAATCATGAATATGGTCAGTGATGTGCGTGGCTGTGTTCTGTCTGCAAGACAGTAGGATCTCGACGCCCGCATCATAGCGGACCGGTAGCTGAAAGAACTGCAGGAAGGTCGAGGCAAGGGAGGTAAATGAGGAATGCGTCCCATGGGGTTGCTCGATATACCATTTGGCTGCAGAGCCAGTGAAGGTGCGCTGTAATAAACGGAGGCGGATAGAGTCGTCCACTATGGAGTTGGAGGAACACCATAAGTGGAAAGACATGATGTGGTTCTGGGGGTCTTCTCCGGCCTTTCCCTCAAACTTAGGGATGTCAGAGGGAAGCTTAGTGGGCATGTGGGGCCAAGCAGGGTCATGCCTGATGGGGTCGTTTGTGAGCCTAGCTAAATCTGGCAGGTTGAGACTTGCCATGTATGGTAGACTAGCGGATGTAGTGACCGGAACCGGGACCTGCCTAGCCATTGTGGTATGGTGTAGGGGTCCAGTAGCGCCTATAGGTATGCTAGGTATGGAGGGTATGTTCCCTCCAAAAGGTGTGGCCTGATATGGGTTAGCACTCCCAAGTGCAACCTGGGTTACACTTGGGTTAGGAATCGCACTAGGGATTCCTGGTATAGCACTACCGAGTGCAACATGGGTTACACTTGGGTTAGGAATCGCACTAGGGATTCCTGGGATAGCATTCCCAAGTGCAACAGGAGTGACACTTGGGTTAGGAATCGTACTAGGGATTCCTGGGATAGGGTTTGTGGAAACCGAAGGGGGTATGACCCCCATGTTGGGCATGCCCATGACAGGTGGTGGTCCTGTGTTAGGCATTCCTGAATGTGGAGTGGTACCCATATTGGGCATACCCAAGGGGGTGGATGTTGCCATGGATGGTACTCCCGCAGAAGGGTTTGCGGATGTCTGACCTATGGTTAATGTAAATTGTGGATCATCTGGTGTTCCAGACATAATTGTGGTCGGTGGTAACTCTGTGGGGTTTTCGGATTCTACCTCCAAATCAAAGGTGAAGTGGGGTATGTCAGAATCGGATGACCGTCTAGATGATCGACGATGTGTCGAATCAAGGGATAATGCTCTGCGTCCGTGACGTGGAGAGCCAAGTGGACTAAACTCTGGGAGTTCGCCCTGTAGACGACGAGAACGTCTAGAATTCTCAATGGTGAGAATATGTTTTTTATATAAAATATTGTTTTAAGTATCAGGTGGTGATATATGTATGTAAAAGACTCAAAACCCTAATGCAACCAAGGGTGCAAAAAGGGGAGTGAAAAAAAAAAAAAAAAAAAAAAAAAAAAGAAGGCTCACAGGCCAAAAAATCGATCCTCAAAAAATGCACTTATTCTAGCAGCTGTGCTACAATAAGTGGAGGAATGCAACAACCGGTCAGAATACCAATATGCAAGCGGCTCCTAGAAAAAATAGGTGTAACTAGACTCAAAAGGTGGTAAAGATCATGCAAACACCTAATCTAAAAGTATTGTGACTCAAACAGACGATATCCCCTGCAAGGTGATGAAATCCAAGTCAGACAATATGAATGTAGAGACAACGGCTAGATATCCCCCTACCGGGAGGGACACCGGGTAATCAATCCTAAAAAGACAGGCTACTAGGATACTCCGTTCATGACGCGTCGAGAAAAGGTAAATCTGCCGTTTGGTCCTTTGATCGCAATATCCCAATACAGGGATATCCCGAGAACTGCGAATGGTAGCCCTTCGGTTACTGAATGGGTTTCGGTATCCCACTCAGGCTTCCGGAACCATCCTCGCGACTTCAACCCTCCTAGGGGAGAGGCCTTCCCACAAACCGGTTGTGACCGCGCCAAAAAGTACTAAGAGATTTTAGCTCCCTAATTGGACAACTTCTATGTCTCAGATGTATGAACTGAGGGGTGTTATTGGAACACCTATCCCCCCAATACTACCTAGCTACAAGAATTCTTTTCGTGTTCCCCAAGTGGGGTTAAGAGTGTGTTCAAATTAGGGTAAGTTTTAAGTCTTAGTTCAATTTAAGTGATCGTGTGAGTGCACGTGAGGTGTTGTAAACTGAACTTGAAAAAATTAAATGCTTTAAGGGAAATTTTTCAAAAAATAAAGGACTTTTCGAAAAATAATAAGCAAATATTTAAGACTTTTTTCACTAAAAGAAATTAATTTGCTTTTTCAAAAATAACTCAAAAAATAATGGATTTTTTGGATTTATGAAAGCAAATAATAAACTTCTAAAAGAAATAAATGGATTTCTTCGTTTCAATAAAATTTGCTAAGGGCAAGATTCTAAAGAAGTAAACAAGAAAAAATTTGAATCTAGATAAAGAATGCAAAATGAATCTTTCTTTCACTTTCTTGAAAATTTTTAAAAAGATTTCTATGTATGCACTTTTAAATAGTAAAAAAAAAATTTCTAAATCTGGAAAATATGCAGAATTTGATACTGTAAAAAATGTGCTATGGGCAGAAAGTACAGTAAAAAATATTTTTCAAAATCGGGATGGCCGAATGAAAAAATTCAGCCGCGCGGGTTTTGGACGAACAGCCGCGATGGGCCGCGCGGGTTTTGGCCGAACAGTCGCGATGGACCGCGCGGGTTTTGGACGCACAGTCGCGATGGACCGCGCAGGTTTTGGGCGCACAGTCGCGATGGACCGCGCAGGTTTTGGGCGCACAGTCGCGATGGACCGCGCAGGTTTTGGGCGCACAGTCGCGATGGACAGCGCGGAAAAAGGCCGCGAAGCCGCGGTGTGTAGCGCGGAAAAACACAGAAAAGTCGCGATGGACCGCGCGACTGTCTGGAAAAAGGGCGCGATGGACCGCGCGGAAAAATGCAGAAAAGTCGCGATGGACCGCGCGACTGTCTGGAAAAAAGCCGCGAGGCGGAAGCCGTGCACGGAAAACGAGAAACGAACTCGGAAATTTAAAATTTAGGGCTGTTTTTTGGGGCCAAATCTCAGAACAGCAATGGATCTGCTGTCTAAGATGGCAGATCTATGGATCTAATGGTTAAAAACTCATAAAAACTAAGATTTAATGGCAAAGCTAGAGATCTAAAGTTCAAACCAAAGCGGAGTCGCCAAAAACTGTTGGCCCGGTTTTGCAACCAGGCTTAGTGCTATGGGCACCTACTAACTAGTAGTAGCAGTTTCAATAGAAATAAAAATCATAAACTAAATAAACAATACTTTTCATGGATCTAAACAAGAATCTAAGCAAATAATGTAAATATTTCAAAATCAAGAACAAGAAACATAAGAAATAAATTTTGTATTGAAAAGTGGGGGGCAAGCAAGTGCTTGCGATATTACCTCCAATGGTGAAGGTTGATGTTGAGCAACTCCCAAGATGAGTAGCTCCAAACTCCAATAGGTCTCTTTCTCCAAGGTTGCTTCAATGGCTAAAAGTGCTCATGGGAG
Source organism: Larix kaempferi (assembly GCA_027924585.1). NCBI lineage: Eukaryota > Viridiplantae > Streptophyta > Pinopsida > Pinales > Pinaceae > Larix > Larix kaempferi. Next base: position 411,215 of record BSBM01001701.1, on the reverse strand, counting down.
ATTTCAGCAGCATAAGGATGAGATAATGGAAGGATGTGAAATGAGGAGCCCCTACCACCTTTTTATAGGTTTTGGTGGTGGGAGATACCATTTGTGGTTTTGTGGAAACCAAATGGTATTGACCAACATGGTTTAGGTACTTTTCCCTCCTTTTTCCTTTTTTGAATAAAAATAATATTTTAATTCCCTTTTTAATATTTTTGGGAATTTGGACCCTTTTTGAGGGTTTTTTATGATTTTCTTGGAAAAATAATCTTTTTTAATGGAAAAAGGGGTGTACTAAGGTCTTTTGGTGACCTTTTGTTGGTTTCAGAGGCTCAGATGGTGGAAAAGTGGACAAATGGGTCATGTGAGTAAGGGAATGAGCTAGTGAGCACTTTTTAGGTGTTAACACACATGAAGGAAAGATTGTGACGATCAACCAACTAGATTTCGTTAGTCCCTATTCCATAGCATCCACAGGACCTTTTGTCCCCCAAGTCAAAGATTTTCAGCCGGCAACTGGGAACATGGGTGTTTAGCCAGAAACTGGGAACATGGGTGTTGGGTTGTACCCCTCATTATTGGGATCCTTTGATTTACCTGCACCTATTGCTTTTATTGGAACCATTTCCAATAATGCGCCTCCTCCATTGAATAATGTATCATTCCAGACTTCATATTTTGATGATCCATGGACTTTACCGTCCACTAGTTCCACGTCTGGAGACATTGCGCATGTTGGAATAGCTATGCTGTTGTCTGCTGCTGAGCTTACTTATCAAAATATTCAACACGCCACTCTAGAGCCGAATCTTTCCTCTTCACGGATAGAGGAGGAAGATCCCGTTATGCTATTGGAATGGGTAGTCGACTCATCTTGTTCGCACGATTGTCTTGACAGTACTTTACCTTCAGATGAAGCTATTGTTGAGGCCATGTGTGGTAGTGAAAGGCCTTGGGAAGATATGCATCATCACTCTCATTTTCTTCCTAACCTTGATCTTATCAAGTAAGAAGAGTTTAGGATGACTCTTGCCGAGATGGTTGGTCACCCTGTGGCTCTGTGGGGTTCACATGGGATTTACGCAGAGGGGAACATGGCTAATATTTCCCCTACTATACCGATCAACATCTCTCGTACTCCCGGAAAGGTTGACAACATTTACATCGGTGTTGATTGCTCTCTTGAGGAGGTTGGAATTTACACCGAGTTGTTTAAGGAACTTCGGGAAGCTTTTGCCTGGTCATATGAGGAGATGCCAGGAATAGACCCCAGCATTGTCGAACATGAGATTAGAACATATCCCAATGCTAAGCCGATTCGACAATGCCTTCGTTCTGTGAACCCTAGGAAGGAAACTGCGATCAAGGCAGAGGTGGAGAAACTTCTTAAGGCAGGTTTCATCTACCCAGTTCCCCTTACCGAATGGGTGTCAAATCCTGTTCCTGTCGATAAGAAGCAGGGAACTATCCATGTATGCACTGATTTTAGAGATCTGAACCGCGCATGTCCGAAAGACAATTTCCCCACTCCATTCATAGATTAGATCTTGGATGCGTGTGCGGGAAGCAAAGTTTTTTCGTTTATGGATGGCTTTTGGGATATAACCAGATCCAGATCAAACTTGAGGACCAACATAAGACTGCTTTTATTTGTCCTTGGGGTACATTTGCGTACCGGAAAATTCCCTTCGGCCTTAAAAATTTCGGAGCTACGTTTCAGCGTGCTATGACCTACACCTTTCATGACCTTAAATGTATAGTGGAGGCATACATGGATAATCTTGTTGGCCATTCTCGTAAGAGAATGGACCACCCCAAGCACCTCCATTTAATTCTTGAAAGATGCATACGCTACAAGATTCTGTTAAATCCCAATAAGTGCATCTTTGTTGTGAGAACGGGTCGCCTTCTAGGTTTCATAGTTTTGAAAGAGGGTATCAGAGTCGATCCTCTTAAAGTTGAGGCAATTCTTCGGTTTCCTCCTCTACGCAACTTATTTCAACTTCAGAGCCTCCAAGGGAGAGCCACTTTTCTATGTCGCTTTGTAGTGAATTATGCTAGTCTTACCAAAGGCTTCAAGCATTTTTTGAAGAAAGACACACCGTTTATCTAGGATGAGCGAGCCCAACAGTCTTTTGATGCTCTTAAGAAAGCTTTGGTATTGGCCCCTCTGCTTAGTCCACCCAACTTTGCAAGAGATTTCTTACTTTATGTGGCCGCGTCTCAAGAGATGATTGGCATGGTCTTAGTTCAGGTTGATGATGTGCTCGTGGAGCATGTGATTTATTACCTTAGTCGAAATCTAGTAGATGCTGAGCTGAGATATACTCATGTGGAGAAGTTGTTACTTGCGACTGTTCATGCAGTCCAACAGTTACAGCACTACATCATGCTTAGGAAAACCACAGTCATAGCACATATCAATCCATTTCAATTCATGTTATCACGCCGTATTATAGGGGGGAAGTATAATAAATGGATTGTGATCCTTCAGGAGTTTGATCTCGAGTTTGCTTTGGCGAAGTCGGTGAAATCCTTGGTTTTTGCTGAGCTCATGTCAGACCTTTTGCAGATTGATGAGGATATTGTCCATGAAGATTCCTTTCTAGATGAACACTTATTCCTTATCTCGTCTAAGGACCCTTGGTATGGGGATATCATTGTATATCTTCAAACTTTGAAGTTTGCTTCGCACTATTCATGAGACGAATGACGACGTGTGAAACATCATGCCAAATACTATATCATTGTCGGCGACACTCTGTATCGTCGAACAAAGGATTATATGCTCCGTCGTTGTTTGACTCACGAAGAAGCGGAGCGGGTTCTTAATGATTGCCACACTGCGGCATGTGGCAGTCACTTATTCGGGCTTGCAACAGCCCAACGCATTATGCAAGATGGTTACTTTTGGCCTTCGATATTTAAGGATTGCATGAACGCCGTAAAGAGATGTCACCCTTTCTAGGTGTTTTCTCGGAACATACACTCGCATCAAGCGCCCCTTCATCCAATCGTCACCGTTGGTCCCTTCACCAAGTGGGGGGTGGATTTCATGGATTGCAAACCAGCTTTGGCTGGGGGGCATCACCTTATCATTTTGGACGTGGTTTATTTCTCCAAATGGGATGAGTCCATGCCTACCATAAAATCCGATGGTGCTACAGCATCCCATTTCATGTTCAATCAGATTATCGCTCGGTTCGGTATTCCGAGAGAGATTGTCACTGACCATGGTAGTCACTTTAAGAACAAGATGATGGTGGATTTGTCACTCAAGCTTGGGTTTTGTCAAGATCACTCCTCCTCATACTATCCCCAAGCAAATGGTCAAGTTGAGGTAGTCAATAAGTCCTTGAAGACCATTCTCCAACGTACCATCCAGCAAAACAAGAGAAATTGGCACATTATGTTATACCATGCTTTGTGGGAGTATCGAACCGTAGTTAAGACTGCCATCGGTTTCTCACCATTTTAGCTAGTTCATGGTGTGGAGTCTATATTATCGATTGAATGCGAAATCCCTTCATTAAAACTAGCCATAGAGCTCCTTCCTAACACTTCGGATGTTGAGCAACGGTTAATCCACCTTGAACAACTTGACAAGCAGCATCGAAATGCCACCATGGCTATTGATTCCAACAAGCATCGTGTTAAGGTTCAGTACGATAGGTCTGTCCGTCCCCGGCAGTATGTTGAAGGTGACTTGGTCCTCTTGTATGACCAAGCCAAGGAACCCCTGGGGTCAGGCAAGTTTAACCCCATGTGGCACGGTACTTACATAGTGAGGCGTGTCCTTGAGAAAGGAGCCTACGAATTGGAAGATTATGAAGGGAATGCCTTGAAGGAGACTAGAAATGGGCTCTACCTCAAGCAGTATTACGCTTGAACTTCTAGTTCGAGCTGGTACTTTTGTATACTATTGTATATTTGCTTCTGTACATAGTTTAGATTTCTTTTGTTTTTTTGGTCTGTTGATTCGCTTATGTTTGGTTGAAAGATGTCAACGGAATCTCTGGTGTTCTTGGGCTTCGCAGATGGTGCTAGCCGTGACACGCAGAGACTTGCTTCTGCTGTGTGGGTTATTTATTCACCTGACCATCAGATTGTGTCTTTAGGAGGTGCTTGTCTCAATCCTACATCCAACAATGTGGCCAAGTACAGTTTCGTAGTTGAGATACTTTGTGATTCCATTTCGGATGGTATCCAGTCCTTAGAAGTCCTCCTAGATTCACAACTGGTTGTGTCTAAATTGAATGGTCATTACCATGTGAGAGATACTACTTTACTATGGATATTCTTAAGGTTAAGACTCTTGGAACGTCATTTTGTTTCCATCACATACATTCATGTTCCGAGAAGTTTTAATCATGTATCTGATGCATATGCTAACTATGTCCTAAATTGACATTTGTCACGTTCATCATGAAGCACACAAATAAACATACATTCATACATTTGTACATACACATATAGTAGAACCGAAGAACCATAGTTTTTTATAAATAACATGTCCAAAAGGTGGTGTCACAGTACAAAACTGGAGCCCGTAGCTCTCAAAAATATACATATCGATACAAAATATGGAACCCTGAGATATTTATCCCCTAGGAGGTCTATCTGCCTCGGCGAGATGACCCTGAATATAGTAATAGTGTACTACATGGGCTATACGCCGCAGTAGCCGCACCCAGGTGCCCGGTACTCCTACCACATGATGTTTCATCACCTCTGGAAGATGCTCCACCTCAATCATGGGTACTCTGGTGGTCATACAGGACAGGTTGACCCATACGGTCTCAAGTGTGCGCTCTTCCGCAGCCCCTACTACCTCTCCACCCCTGCCCCATCGACGATGTCTCGGGAAGCCATCTGGTCTTTGCGGACCAACATCTGCGAGCCAACAGTCGAATGTCAATATGTGATACTACACCCAAAATATTTTTTTATTTTCATATACAATAAAAAATCCCAAAAAAACTTATACACAAAAACACAAAAAGAGTAACATACCAATGTCTCCAAATGCGGCCCCTGGAGGAAGCGGCATGTCACGATCGTCACGGAAGTTTATCCCTGCATAGGGATAGTCATCTATGGCTATGACCTGCCAGTCCCACCAGTGGAAGAACTCATCTATGTATGGTGATACCTATCGTCCACCACCCTACCGCGTCAGAACCTCTGCCCACCGGGTCAGGGCTAGGTCACGAAGACTATGAGGAGGGACTTCAACTCTCGAACTGAGTCCTAGAACTCTCTCGAAGAAAAAGCTACATAGTATGTTGTCGTACCTAAAGTTATTTTCCTCCCCATGCTTACACTTCGTTAACTAAGTCTTCATAGACATCAGTAACGTTATGCACCTGTCAAATACAATAGGCCTCATACACTTTGAGGCATAGAACATCACCGACCTTGAAGCCCGATGCAGTGCTGCCGAACCTGTGATCCTGACGAAGGTAGCTATAATGATCTTCATGCTCAAACTGACTATGGACCCAATGGGTATCTGACTCCCCACCTTCCGAGTGTTGGGAAGACAGTACTGCTCTATATAGTTAGGGACGTTGATCCCACAACCCACGGTGCAAGATCGTAGAATTTCCACATCCCCTCATCGGGACAACCCTGTGATGAAGTATATGTCATCCACCTCCAAGGAGAGTGTTTGACCATCCATATTGAAGTGATACGCATATGCGTCCCAGTAGTCTATCAACCGATGGAGCAATTCGTTTTGGGCCCTCAAACCCCCAATGCTCCAGAATTTGTAAATCCCACACGCTTCTAGTGCTTGTTGTGCAGGAAAATCTTAGCGAACGGCCTCATCCACAAGGTCATGCTCCCTTTCCCTTCACTCTAGAACCATCCTGGAGGAAACATAATATTTTTTAGCCTTTTGCATTTAAAAAAACCTTCTTCATGGTCGTACCCGCGAGCTAATGAGCAAACAAAGGCGGCCATCTGTGGTCAACGCTTGTGTTGACCTTGGGTAGCAGGCCCTACCCACTACCCATAAAGTTGTGGCCCGCGTACAATGCTGTGGAGAAGTAGGGATGCCCCAAGAGAAAATTTGGACCACTAAAAAATGAAATAAAAGCTACTAAATGAAAGAAGGGGATGATATGACCAACTTGCTCCAGACGATTCGTGAAATGGTCGCCCACAGCTCCCGGAATCAGCAACTGAACTTCAGAGGTGAAAACTACCCAAAACCACTATTTGGATTAAAATGAAAATGAATTGGTAAATAGTAATTTCTTTTTACTATTTATTGTTTACCAAACCCACTTTTCTATAGTTTTTTCCATTTTAAGCTATTGTGGACGAATATAATGTCTTGGAGTACCATTTTGAGCAGTTTTTTCGGATACGAGATGATTTTTCGACCGTTTCGTGCCTACGGCAGGTATATTTCACACCTGGCATATAGGTTAGATCCCTTTTTCACATGCATCATGCATTTGACCATTTTCATTAACCCTAGGTGCGGCCCCGCTTCTTAACCGACATAAAGCCTTCACACTGTTATAAAGTGTCATTATTTAGCGGCAGGGCTTGTCCGAACATGGGTGCCCTAGTTAGAACCCCATCTTGTCTTATGGCGCCCATGCCGTTGTTTTTCCTTAGGATCAGGAGTCTTTCGTAGTTACACCATGACTTTGCAATAAAGACTCATACTCTACTTTGTCTTATGCTGGCCATCTCCCATAAGGACTCCCCCCATTTGTATCAAGTTGTGATTGCATTGCATCATCATGCTTACTGCTTGAGCCTCGTGTCGGCTCCTGCTTACTCGATTATTAGACTGGTGCCTGAGCACTTTCCCTGCCGAGCCTTGTAGAGATTTCATTTTCCTTCACAGTTTGCTGACCCTTCACCCTGAGGGAACACCCCCCCGAGTGTCCACATCCTGCACATGCTTCCTTGAATTGATCATAGGTATGTTCCACTGCTTGGGACTAGTTTGCTCTCTACTTGACACTCGTTCCCTCACTTGTTGTACTATAAGCAATTTTATTCTTTTTCAAGCTTTCCAAATATGAAAAAGACCAAAAAAATCAAATATTCCAAAAAGCTGGACAGGATTATGGTTACTACTTGTTAACACCCAAAAAGTGTTCACTACTTCATCTACCACATTATATGGCTCATTTGTCCATTTTCCTACCATATTTCCCTTAAAAATCCCAAAAAATCCCATTAAAAAGCCTCCAAAAGGCCTAAAATGCCTCCAAAAGGCCACAAAACCCTTAAAATAGCCTCAAAAAGGTTAAAAAACCCATTTTTCCTCCAAAAATATCCAAAATTCCTCTAAAAATAGCAAAAAACCCCTAAAAAGGGAAGAAAAATATAAAATAATGAAGAAAAGGAGGAAAAAACCCTATACAGCTGCCATAAACCATGTGTTTCCTAAAACCATGGGTCAGCACTCCACCACCAAAAAACTATAAATAGGTGATGGAGATCCCTTATTCCATATCCACAATCATAAGCACCCTTACTCTGCCAAAATCTCTCTTGAAACCCTAGTTCACCATTGAACTACTTTCACCTTGAGAGCCACTTTTGGCCCATTCCCACCATTGGAGAAAGAGAAGGAGCACATTCGAGCTTGGAGCAACCCTCTTGGACATTGCAAGGAGCTTCATCAACCTTCACATTGAAGGTAACTTTAATACAAAAAAGCTATTCTTTACATCTTTTGTTTATGTTTAATGCACAATGTTTACAATAGTTTATATCTTTGTTTTAGCTTAATAATTTACATCTACTGAACTGCTACTAAGGAGTCCATTCTCCTTAGTAGGTGCTCATTCGCACAAGCTAGGGGTAAAACCCTAGCTACAGATTTGGCGACTCCCCTAGATTTTGAATTTCTGGTTTCCGTTTATAATTTTTTCCCTTTCGGCCGCCGTACATCGCGTTTTTTCCCTCTGCAGTCGCGTCCCGACCGCGTCTTTCAGGCCTTTACCTGCGACCCGACCGCGGCTCTCAGACTGATTCCGACGCCCCGCCAGCGGATTCAAGTCTGTTACCTACGATTTGACCGTGGCTAATCATCCTGTTTGCCGCAATCTGACTGCGCTTGTCGGCCACTTTCCCGCGTTCCGACCGCGTCTTTCAGCCTCTTTTCCGCGACCCGACTGCGTCTTTTTCCCTGTTTCCTGCGTCTCGATCGCACCTGTTGGTCCGAAAGCCGCGACCTAACCGCGTCTGTTTCCCTCAAACCCGCGGTCCGCCTGTTCCGATTCGCCACCGACCCGCGGTCTGATTTCTGCATTTTTCCCTGTTTTGAGCCCAGCCCCTTTTGCTGCAATATTTTCTGCATCTGAACAGCCCTCTGTCCTACCTGCAGCCTCACTTCCTTACAGCCTTTCTGCAACACAATTTCTATTCCCTTTACAGAATCTTTTTAAAAAATTTCAGTATTTTTTAATTCAGAAAATTTTGCAAGTTCAAGTTTCAATTTCAGTATTATTGATAGTTGGAAGTTGCCCCCCTTGTGGCACTTCTATTTTGGGTTCATCACCTCACGAGCACACACTCTATCACATAAATCAAGTGAGCCTTAAAAAGTACCTAATTGAACCAACATTCTAACCCCACTTGGGGAACACAAAAGAATCATTGTAGTTAGGTAGGGTCGGGGGGATAGGCTTCCAATAACACCCCTCGGTCACTTACACTTGAGACATAGTTGTTGTCCAAATAGGGAACCAAAATCCCCTAGTACTTTTTGGCACGGTCACGACTAGTTTATCAGAGGGCCTCTCCCTTAGGAGGGTTGAAGTCGGGAGACTGGTTCCGGAGGCCTGAGTGGAATACCGCACTCCATTCAGTAACCGAAGGGCTACCTTTCGCGATTCGCGAGAAATCCCTGTATAGGGGTATTGCGGTAAACGGACTAAACGGCAGATTCACCTTTCTGGACGTGTCATGAATGGGGTATCTTAGTTTCCATTCTTCTAGGATTGACTACCCGGTGTCCCTCCCGGTAGGGGGATATCATAGCCACTTGGCTTTCCTACTCATATTGTCTGACTTGGATTTCATCACCTTGCAGAGGATATGTTTAGTTGAGTCAGAATACTTTTAGTTAGGTGTTTGCATGCTCCTTTACCTCCCTTTGGTCTAGTGAGTCCACCATTTTTTGTTTTTAGGAAACCTGCTGCTTGTTGGTATTCTGACCATCTTTGTTGTTACTCCACCTATTGTAGCACAGCTGTTGCAGTGGGTGTTTTGAGTTGGTTGTTGGCCTGAGTGCCTTGTTTTTGAGCTCTCCTTCTGCACACTCGATTGCATTAGGGTTTTTTGAGCTATTTTTACTCACCTCAACCCACAGAGATTAGACACCATCTGTCACCATTGAGTCCCCGAGACATTCTCGGCGCCTCAGGGGTGAGCCCCCATAGCACGGTTCTCTTGACACAACTCGTCATAGATTCCGATCATCATCCATTGATACCACTCATCACACATCTAGAGCCTTGTCACTTGACTCCACTCGTCAGCGACGTAGGTCTCCGTCACCAGATATTGACGCTCCTTACTTTACCTCGGATTCTGACGAAGAGTCTGAGAACCCTATTTACACTGCCCCTACTAGCCCCATGGCTGGCACGACTTCCACTCCTTTTGTTATAGGGACCATTGGTGGCACATCCACCACTACACTAGTTACTACACCTCTTTTGGGTATGCCCTCCATGGGACCCTCATCTACCGTTCCCCTCACGGTACCTATTCCCGCAGCGGGAATCCCTATCCCCACTACATCAGTGGCTCACACTACCCATGGTGGTGCTGGACCATCCTCCACCACCTTAGTTCCGCCACTTGGGGGCACCATCCCAAATCCTGTCCCTCCACTTGGGGGCATTGGCCCCAACTTGGTCCAACCCACTACTGTGTCACATCCTCCTTCCAGTTTGCCATTCATGGCTAGCCTTAACCTACCTGACCTGGCCAGATTGACCAACAATCCTATTCGACACAACCCTGCATGGCCTCATATGCCTACCAAGCTTCCCTCGGACATCCCTAAGTTCGAGGGTAAGGCAGGTGAGGACCCACAAAACCATATCATGTCTTTCCATCTATGGTGCTCCTCCAACTCCATAGTGGATGACTCTGTTCGCCTCCGTCTCTTACAGCGCACCTTCACTGGCTCTGCAGCCAAGTGGTATATCGAACAACCCCATGGGACCCATGCCACCTTTGCTTCCCTTGCCTCGACCTTTCTGCAGTTCTTCCAGTTGCCTGTCCGCTACGACGCGGGTGTTGAGATCCTCCTATCTTGTAGACAAAACATGGCTACCCATATCACGGACCACATCCATGAGTGGCGTCGACGCCGTAGCTTATGCAAGATCAAACTAGACGACCGTATCTTCCTAGATTGGTTCCTTAAATCCCTTCTCCCTGTTATTGCTAAGGATGTGGCATCAGAAAGACCCCAGTCTGAGGAAGAGGCCATCCTTAAGGCTCAACAGTTCGACCTCATTTACGCCCAGTCGGGTTACCTTTATACCATTATACCTGACGCCCCTCGCGGCGAGTCCTCCCAGCACGATGCGCCGGGGGCATCCCACGCTGCAGACGGTATCATTGGCCGTGTTTCTTCGCATCCTCAACCATTTTCCATAGCACGTCCTACCCCTGGCCCCGACCTTTCACGGGCCACCTCACAGTCTGGAGCAACCAACTTGTATGCTCCCATGACACATCACCACCACCATGGACCCTCATGTCCTCCTCAATGCTTCGGTCATGCGACTCCCGTTTATGCCCCCCCAGTCGCACCTCAGCCTTACTACCATCAGCAGGCTGCCTCAGCTCCTGCTCCTTCACAAGCCCAACCCGCTTATTATCTGCCACAGGCAGCACCTGCGGCAAACCCACAAACTGCTCCACAGCCATATCAGCAACCCCCTCAAGTTGTTGCACCCGCTCAACCTCAACCTGCATATCATCCACCGCATCCTGCTCCCGCACCTGCGCAACCTCAGAATCCACCTGCTGCCCAAGGGCAAGTTTACGCCCAACAAAACCAGCAGCAAAACCAAAACAACCAACGTAACTAAGGTCAACAGAACCGCGGCAAGGGCCGTAATCGGGGGAATAACCAACCTGCAGACCAAGCTGGGCAACCGGCGAATCCCCCCGACAATAATAATGCAGCCCCTGCTAACCAAAACCCTGATCGACCGCCCAAGCAGGTTAAAAACCCCAATTTGCGAACAAACCACCCGTGTTCTATTTGCGGGGTCTACGGCCACTACACGCATGCTTTCCCACACTTGGAGCGAGCTAGGCAACTCTGGGTTGACGATGCCCACCACCAAGGACAGGCAGCTCCTCAGGCGCCTCCTAACCCCCCTTAACCTCAGCAGCCACCTTTGGTGCTGCAAAACCCATTACCAACCCAAGGCGTCGTGAACGCTCAGCCGTTGGCTCCCCCTCAAGCCAACGTGCAACCCCAACAGCAAATCACGTACGCTGCTCCCGATCAACCCATGTTTGATGCAGGAACCCACCACTTGTTGATGATGTCATCCGCTGACGTCAACCTTCAGACTCGTCGGAACCAGTATGACTCCACCACCGACGTACCTCCCACTGATAAACCTGCTAACGCTCATCCCACCGATCAAGCGTTACGTATTCCTCCACCTCCACTAGATGGCGCTCCCAAGGCACCTCGTTTCCCACTTCGCCGTATCAACAATAACCCTAATGCGCGTGCTGCGTCAAAGTACAACATTGTAGACGACCTAGCCCAATCTCCCGCGGCCATGTCTGCACTAGAAGTCTTGAAGAACTGCCCTTCCCAGCGCAAGACTTTACTCTCCGCCATTGGGGGGATTGACCCAAATTATTCGAATTTGATGGCATTTGATTTAGACCAGTCTGAACCTCGCCTGCCTTCCACCCTAGCATTCCAAGTTTCTGTTTCCATTCAGAATCTTGTCATCCATCGATGAAGGTGCCTCCACATGCGTCATGTCTACATTCGTGTGGCAGAAGTTGGGATCCCCCACTCTCCAACAGTCCACCACTGCATTACGCGCCTATGACGGTCGTTCGGCTCAGCCCCAAGGCCTCCTAGCCAATGTCCCCGTCCAGTTAGGTGGTAAAACTGTCCTTATCGACATTGAGGTAATCAATGCCCAATTGGATTATAACCTCTTACTTGGCCGCAGCTACATGTATGCCATGCGGGCGGTTGCCTCTTCTGTCTTTCGCACCATGATTTTCCCCCATGAGGGACGTGTGGTTAAGGTTGACCATCTCACCTACTATGATCCCAGTGCTCCCGCGACACCTGAAAATGTTCTCCCCATGGTTGAACAACCTGTTTCTTGTGCCACCACCTCGTTTGTTTCCTCTACGGGGCCTGGAGTCTACTCAGATGTGCCGATGACCTCCACCTTTAAATCCATTCCTCCCCCGGCATCTACGCCTGACGTGTCCGACTTATGTACCTTGTCCCATGATAGCCAACCACCTAACAATCAACCACCCTTGTTGCCTAAACCACCATTGGTCCCTAGCCACATTGGTGTTACACCGATCCATACCATCCCCTTTCTAGTCCCTCCATCGGGAGTAGTAAGCGCCCCGGTTATCGCTACCCTTAGCCTCCCGGGGTTAACCTTGGGATTACCCGTCTGGTACCTTTCGCCTCCCGTTCGCCCGCCGACACCCGATGTCGTCCTCCAACCGGTGCAACCCATGGCTACTACCACTCAGCCACCCCCGGTGTCTCTACCCCTTCGTCCTCTGCGACTCCCCCTCCTCCTCCCAACCCTACTGGGGGCAGAGGGCCACAACCTTACACTGCTGTCCCACCTCTCAAGACAGTCAAAAACCCTCCAGTATTTTGTGCTCCTCCCAAATGCTCGCTGTGCGACGAGTTGGGCCATGCGACCCACCAGTGCCCACAGTTACCAGCATTACAGAAGCACATGCAAATGCTCGACGATGACCCTAACATCCCAACTGTCGAACTAAATCTCACTCCGAAGCCTAAAGATAAATCCCTACGTACCAACCACCCCTGCGCCCTATGCGGTATTTATGGGCATTACTCACACCATTGTCCCGATCTCCTGGATTACAGAGCGGCTCTCTATGAGATGAACAATCTGGATCTCGAGACGGCACCACCTACTATTGAGGAGATATACCCCCCGGTCTCTTCCCCTTCTGGAGAGGTTAATATCATCTATATGATCTCCTCAACCACTACCCCCTCGTCAACCGATTTGACGACGCCAATTTTCCGTACTGATGAGGAAGTTCTTGAGGCCCTTACTGCCCCGGATTACCCCTGGGATGACATGCACCACCGTTCCTATTTTATCCCAGAAGAATCCTCCTCTAGCACAGCTACCCAATTCACAGTTGAGTCCAAAGACTTCCTCCCCACCAAGGTCGACTGGTTCAAGGACCCTATTCCTGCTCCTGACGCCTTCGAGGAGGGTAACATGGCCAACATCTCACCCGTTATCCACATAGATATCTCTGACCCCCCTGGCGTCAACGAATGCATTGCCTTAGGAGCCTCCTGCAGTGAACAAGAGATTGAGGAGTACAGAAAAATCTTCCGAGAATTCCGTGATGTCTTTGCCTGGTCCTATACAGAGATGCCCGGTCTTGACCCCGCCATTATAGAGCACCACATCGACACATGGCCTGATGTACCCCCCGTCCGTCAGAAACAGCGCCCCATTCATCCCTCACAGCTCCCTGCTGTCAGCACCGACATTGAGGAGTACCAAAAACTCTTCACAGAGTTCAGTGATGTCTTCGCCTGGTCCTTTACTGAAATGCCTGGTCTCGACCTCGCTTCCCACGAAGGGGACCTTGTCCTCGCATATGACCAAGCCCACGACAAAACCGGTAAAGGGAAGTTTGAATCCATGTGGCAAGGCCCTTACATTGTGAAGACTTGTCTCGGCAAGGGGGCATACATCTTAGCTGACTCCGAAGGTCACCCTTTGCGCAACCCCCGTAATGGGTTGTATCTTAAGCGTGTTTTCCCATAAATGAAACCGCGGCCTCATTGGTCCGCATTGTACAATTTGCTCTCTTTTTGTTTTTCACATTTTTTCCCAGCATCTTACATTCATCCTTTTTGCATGACCACAGATGGACCATCTTCCACCTTGTTACACTGGCTTTGCTGATGGCGCAAGCCGCTGGTCTCCCAACCTGGCTTCTGCAGCATGGGTCTTGTACTCCCCTTCTAACGAGATGATTCACCTTGACGGAATATGTATAGGCGCTGCTACCAATAACCAGGCGGAGTATGATGCTGTGACTGGTCTCTTGACTGCCGCCCTCCAAATGGGCATATGTCACCTTCATGTGTTCCTTAACTCCCAGCTACTTGTCTCCCAGCTCAACAACTACTACCAGGTGCATGATCCCTGCCTTTTTAGAAAATTCCTGCGCACAAAACAACTCAGTCGACAGTTTGAAACCATCACATTCACACATGTCCCCAGAGCCCAAAATAGTGTCGCAGACCAAATGGCCAACAACATCCTAGACTGGCATATCAATCACACCATGTAACATCATGCATCACAATCCCATAGCATCTCATAAAAATATATAAAAACCCAAAAAGATTGCATCGCATCAACATTTACATCCATGTACATAAACCACATACATATCCATAGGGGCATCCACGTGCCTAAATCATACATACATCATAAAAACTCCATAACATACACAAGGGGCATCCACGTGCCTAACATCCTAACCTACTTGCATCCACGTGCAATGTAAACATATCATAACTCATAAAGCGCATTCACGTGCGTACACATAAAACAACATCATACAAAAAGATGCATCCACGTGCATATATATATATATATATCAAAAAATATACATGTTCAGTGCTATACATGTCCTGAGTACCCCTGTACTCAGCTATACAAAAAATGGCTATACATCCCTAAAGCCTCATCAAAATACATGCCGTAGCTACAAAACTCGGGGGGAGTCCCCTGCACTCCCTAATGGGAGTCGTATCCTGCATCACTGCCTGCATCGGCTGCCTCTGAGTCCTCCCCTCGCTCCTCCTCCGGCAAGTCCTCCTCTCCTCCGGCCTCCTGTGCCCGTACCCGGTCCACTAGGACCGCCACCCGGATCGCGATGGATCTGAACTCTCGGGGCGCCATCATGCAATCCTGCACTACAGCAGGATCAATATCCCGCCATCCCTCGTCAGTCACCCCTACCAACAACCGATCTATTAGTTCCCGCACCGACTCCAGTGTCCCCTCCGCATCACGGCGACGGACCTCACCTCGCCCCGGCAGAGCTGGGACGGCCACAATACCCCTCCGTGCCACATGTCCTGGAGGCGGTCTCGGGCCCACATCTGCAAAATCACCCATATGTCAGTCACAGTATATCAATCTCCTATCATATAAATAAAACTTGACATATATAACATGCAACAAAAACACATACGTACCGTCGGGACCCCATGCCTGTCCTGGTGCTCGTGGCGCCTCCGGATCTCCCGTGAAGTCCATATCCCGATACGGGAAGTCGTCTAGTGTCAATGGTATCTGGAGCCACTGCAGGTACAACTCCTGCGTGAAATACCTACCCACGTCGCCGCCACCACGGCGGCGCATCATCTCACCCCACCGCACCATCCGCGGCTCCCTCATACCTCCTGCCCTGATCGGCACCCGTGGCCGCAGTGTGGGTACTCTCTCCATAAAGAAGGCACACAAGAAGGAACCAAAACAAAAGCCCTTGCCCTCTTCCTTCGCTGCCGTCAGCTGCCACTGAACGCAGGTCAGGAACATCTGGCCCCACGCGTAGTACACCCCATCCAGTACGCGCTCAACCATCTGCATCTGACCCCCAGACACCTTCTCAGGTGACTGGGACCCCAATACCTGGACCACACATGCTGCCATGGCCTGCACCGCCGGCTCCTGTAGGTCCCTCACTAGGAGTGCATTCCTATGCACCCGTGCCTCCGGAACACAGTACCTATCCAGCATGTCCTCCATGTCTACGTCCGCGGCGACCCGCGGCTGTGTGTCTGCCACCCTGCCTAGACAGGGCAACCCCGTCAGAAAATATACATCGGTCAGGGTGAGGTCCACCCTCTCACCCTGTACCCAAAAAGCCTGTATGTCCGGCTCCCAGAAGCTGATCAGCCGGTTCAGTAGCAATGCTGCTGACCGTATCATGGGGATCTGTGCGAACTTCAGTAGTCTGCACATTCCCAGCACAGATCGTACATGGCGCTCCCCTCGGATCACAGCCATGATCTCATCAGGGATCTCCCGCTCTCTCCAGAGCACCTGCGGCATCCTGTCAATCACACAATAGACTCATCAGACTCATCTCAACCAAATAAGTACCTTTTCCCTCTCCCGGAAGACCCTCTAAGCTCGGCCCAAAACCGCGGCTTTCGGGCTTCTTGCCGCAGTTTTCGACCGCGGCTGTCAGGCATATAGTCGCGGTTCTTAACCGCGACTGTCAGCCATAACCTCGCGGTCCAGAACCGCGTGTTCCTCCTTAGAACACGCGGTCTTCGACCGCGTATTCCGATGAGAAACACGCGGTCCTCCACCGCGTGGTTCACCCCGAAACGCGCGGTCGCCAACCGCGGTTTCGACCCCCCTAACCCGCGGTCCACCCACGTGGACCGTACAAATAAAAACTGGGACCCACTACCCAACCCCCGAACCTAAAAAACATGCAGGTATGAGTTTTACGGAATACCTGTATCTCCCGGATCTGAAATCGGCCGGTCGGATCGTCCAGAAATGCCACCTAAGCTCTGGTCCACTCTGATCACAAGTCAAAGTCAAAACGTACAAATGACACATGTCATGTTGGACCCACCACTATTTATAGTCAGTTGACTTTTTCCTGTTTTGGCCATTCTGACCCCATACGGAGTCCGTTTTACGAACCGTTTCCACCACTGGAATCAGCACGACGAGACCGTCATGATGGTCACCTCATTGCATCATTTTTACCCCGTCATTTTTTGCCCATTTTTTCAGACGCCACTAGTCACCTCGATTTGCATGCCACATCGGCCGTTCTCCGTTTTTCACGTATTTTATATCATCGGATTCATTTTTCCGAGCTGGTGATGATGCTTGAGATCATTTCTCGCTCTCACACCCCGATTTTTCGGGTATTTTTCCAAAACGCCCTCGTCACCTCGGTGTGCGTGCCACATCGGCCGTTATCTATTTTTTGACACCCTTTATATCGCCGGATTCATTTTTCCGAGCTCGTGATGATGCTTGAGATCATTTCTCGCTCTCACTTGGTACAATTTCAACATTGTGTCCCGACACCTTGCTGCCTCGGTTTGTGCGCCACATCGGCCGCCATCGGATTGTTCCACTTTTGTACATGAGCCATTCACTCCTGTCATACTGCAAATGTTTCGTTATTTTGCCACCATTTCATTCACCCCGCAAGGAGGCCCATCAGTGTTCCCCACCTACCCTCGTTCTTGGTCACCATTAATCTGCCTTGATCGAACACTTCCTCCTTGCCTGGCCATTCCTTTTGTTCGGTATAATTTTATCCCTTTTTCGGGCCGGAAAAGTCCTTTACAAAAAAGGCACTTAGGGAGTTTCCGTTAAGCTCTTTTCTAACTCCTAAAAGAATGAAAAGATCGCCAAGCAATCTTGCTTCCTTTCATGCTCGCTAAAGTACCTGAAAGGGCGTCTATCTGGTATAAGTTTAACCCTTTTCCGGACCTGGTAGACTAATTACGAAAAAGGAATACTCTAGTCACACCGGCTAGAAGAGTTCTTCATTGCATCCTTTTATGCTTCTTTGGGCCTTGGAGACTAAATCTACGAAAAAGCAACCCCCTGGAGTCTTCTTATTTGCTTTCAGACTCTCTAAAATTGAAAGCAACCACGAGCATGAACTGTCCTGGGCTCGTAAAATCCACACGACAGTACCATTCCACTACTTTAGAGTCTTCTTATTTGCTTTCAGACTCCTTAAAATTGAAAGCAACCACGAGCATGAACTGTCCTGGGCTCGTAAAATCCACACGACAGTATCATTTTACACACACTTCTTCTAGTTCCTTAACCCATGAAGAAGTGCCCTCCCGTGCCTCCTGGCACTATGATCAATCATCTCGGCAGCACCCCCAATCAGGTCGCCTTTGTTCAGAGTATTCTGCAGTCTCCTGCCATTGTACCACAGCTTGAGTCTCCCTCAACCCAGTAACCTTCCCAGATCCAATACAGCTATGATCCCTTTCCCCTCAGTCAGTTTCATATGCTGCCAGATCATCCCCATTATCATACTCTGAACAAAGGAAGTTTGAGTCCACCCACTCTACTTGCCCAGTTGTCCCCCCACAGTTTGTCCGTCCTGCCATCAGTACTATCACATTTCGGTCTTGTACCTCGCACTCCTGTCAAGGAAACATCATGGCCTTGATAGTTGCAGGTCTCCCTCTGTCGACGACAGCTCCTCTATTCCAGAGGATAGGCCCAGAGGTCCCTACGTCTTGGACTTATCACCATCTGTGGTAAGTGCCTACGGATCATTCTGAGAGGAGTCATCATTGCCTCTCCAAGTGGTTGTTCCTCACATGCTCGACTTCAGCACCTTGATCGCATCGTTGAGGATCGCGTAGGATTATATCCCATTAGTTTTTAGTCGAAGACCCCGGATTTCCCTTGACTCTAGCACATTGGTGAGTCACTTTAGAACGCCCAGTTGTATGTTCCCGTGGATGTCCGAGCTGCGTTGGCGATTATATTCGGAAGCCATCCAGTTCTATGCTTCCTTGAGTACCCATTTCAGTTCCAGCTCAGTGTACCATCGAGGTTGTTGCTCCCAGTCATTCTGATCCAGCAGCTCATCAGTTCCTTTGGTACCACAGTCAGCAGCACTGTTGATGTTCCAGTGCACCAGTTCTTCAGCTTACACATGGTCCACCCAGCAGTATGTCCCAGCTTTGTGTCCCTTCTGGACACCTATGATGTACACAGTGGTTATCTATGTATCTTACAGGTCCCCCTTTTTTCAGGCCTCACAGTTCTGTTTATGTATCTTGATACGAGCATGGGTATGCCCGCCTCGTCCATATATTGAGATTATTCCTCAGTCAGTATTTGAGGTCATGTATATGTCAGGTCCCCATTTTTTTGGACCCCATTGTTATTATTATGTTATGTCTTGATACGAGCATGGGAATGCCCACCTCGTCCATATGATCAAATGATTCCTCATCCATTATTGAGGTTATGTACTTTTAGTTCTTGCAGTTGTTCGGGATCGTAGTTCCGGGCTTCGGTTTGTTTCTTCTCTTCTCTCCACACCCCAGGAAAACCATTCACGACTTATGATGTCCATCGGCCATACGATGAGCTCCTGCCCTCGCACATCAGGGGGCAATCTGTTAACACCCAAAAAGTGTTCACTACTTCATCTACCACATTATATGGCTCATTTGTCCATTTTCCTACCATATTTCCCTTAAAAATCCCATTAAAAAGTCTCCAAAAGGCCTAAAATGCCTCCAAAAGGCCACAAAACCCTTAAAATAGCCTCAAAAAGGTTAAAAAACCCATTTTTCCTCCAAAAATATCCAAAATTCCTCTAAAAATAGCAAAAACCCCCTAAAAAGGGAAGAAAAATATAAAATAATGAAGAAAAGGAGGAAAAAACCCTATACAGCTGCCATAAACCATGTGTTTCCTAAAACCATGGGTCAGCACTCCACCACCAAAAAACTATAAATAGGTGATGGAGATCCCTTATTCCATATCCACAATCATAAGCACCCTTACTCTGCCAAAATCTCTCTTGAAACCCTAGTTCACCATTGAACTACTTTCACCTTGAGAGCCACTTTTGGCCCATTCCCACCATTGGAGAAAGAGAAGGAGCACATTCGAGCTTGGAGCAACCCTCTTGGACATTGCAAGGAGCTTCATCAACCTTCACATTGAAGGTAACTTTAATACAAAAAAGCTATTCTTTACATCTTTTGTTTATGTTTAATGCACAATGTTTACAATAGTTTATATCTTTGTTTTAGCTTAATAATTTACATCTACTGAACTGCTACTAAGGAGTCCATTCTCCTTAGTAGGTGCTCATTCGCACAAGCTAGGGGTAAAACCCTAGCTACACTACTTCTAGTTAGCAGCTGTTGTGTCGCCTTTGAACAGAGCATTCATTCCACTCCATCCATTATGATTTGGGACTATAGTAGGACCTTAGGAGCTGTACTCATTTCTCAATTGTTACTCCACCGGCTAGTTAAGCTTCCAGTCATTATGGAGCCCTTTGTTGATGCCTCCTGCATCGCATTGTATCATTATCACTGAGTATTTGTGTCTATGTTGCCTGAGTCTATCCATCTACTCATGCTCTTGTTCAAAGGAAGTCCTGAAACCAGAGTCTGCCACTCCTCAGATCTCTTAACTATTGCATGTCGGCCATCCTTATTGATTCAGTCCATTTCATTTGAGTTCTTCCGAATCTTTCAGTGTAGTTGGTACCTCATGCTGGTTGATGGGGGATTCCTTAATGCCCTCCTTCCAGCGAGTTTTGTTCCGTCAACTTCAACTCATTTATTCCATAATTTGAGACTTAGAGTTCGGTTGAGTACTGTCATGTCCCAAATTTGGCATTGGGTCAAAATGGCCTAATAACATTGGCCCCATTCATTAGAGTTTGTCAAATTGATGCTAAAGGTCAAATAATTGTCAAGGAGGAAAATTACTAGTTTCCTAGGTTTGGGGTGGAAGCTTTGGGATTTGGAATAATGGGGATAATAAATAATGTTTGAACATTAGAATGTCATAAATATTTAATAAATGAGATAAATAAATATATACAAGTGAAAATCAAAGTGGAATTTGATCATGAAGACACATGGAGGAAGTGGGACCCACATATGGCTAGATTTCCCCACTACACTTGGCATCATTCTCTCACCAATTCAAATTCAAGGTGAATGGTAACATAATTGGGGGAGTCCAAAAGGTATTATTCATGTCATGACTCATCCAAGGTTGAAATATAGAGGAAGAGTAACTCCCATGGAAGAGGAAGAGGCAATTTGGAGCCAGTGAGACACTTGGGCTGGATTCCCTAGCTCTATGACAACAATGATGAAGATGCTATGACACCTATGACACAAATCAGACCTGAAGGATGACATATGACATATATGACATGTCAAGGCTAAAAATAGACTCCAAGAGGGCGCTCAAGGGTGTTAGGGAAGCTAAGATGCTTCCACATGTGATTTGGTGGAAGTGGGAGACTAGGAATTGGTGTACAAGTGGTGTTCTTTGGAATCTCTTCCCAACTTGAGTTGGCATGAGTCACTTGGAAGGAATTCAATCCATGGAGGACATTAGAACTTTATAAATGTCAATAACAAAGAAGGAAAGCAGCTTTTGATCATTTGTAAAATTTGCAATTGCATTTGTGAAGAGGGAGAGCTAGTGGATGACTAGTTTCTTGCCTTAGCCAATTTCGAGGGTGAAAGATTCCCATCCAAGTTGGTAATTGGAAAGGCCATTCAGACCTTTCATTTGTAGCTTTAATGGATTCTTTATTTGCAGGTGTAATCTACAGGGCAGCTCATGGTTTCTTCTATTGCAGCTCACTCCTTCAACCATTTCCAGTTTTGATGGCATATTCTTGATCCTTGAGGGAGGGCGTTTTTGGTGAGCTATTGTACTCTTTGGGGAAGCTTTTAATGCCCCATTTATTTTTTAATATGAATTAAATACTCTTTTATTCATCTCCAAAAATTTTCAGGTCTAAATTCCAAGTAGAAATGTATAAATCTCATTTTTAATGGAAGAACAATGCCATTTCCCCACTACCTTGTTGTGAGCCAATGTATTGATGATGATTTCGAATGAATGGATGATTATCTGATATATTTGGGGTCAATATAATTCCATGGATTTCTTCTACAAGTTTCATGTACTGTACTTGATCATTTGAAGCATTTTTACTCAGTTTAGTTGTATTGGGAGGTGAAATAATGCCATTCCCCCAAGGGTCGAATTGGGGATTTTTGCAGTTGAATGGGAGAGGGTGAGAATAGTTGTAATAATCCATTAATGGTGCATATGAGACTTTAATAAAATAATTAACACATTACATACTTCTTTTCATAAATTTGAGTGGGTTTGGAGGCATTTGGGAAGCCATTTTCAGTACTTACCCCAGGGGGATTTGAACCCCAAATTACTAGTAAAATTGCATAATTGGTCCAGAATATTAAGAGAGTTTGCAGAGGTCTTTTAGTGGAAATATTTCATCCATAAAAATCATATTCAAGTTCTAATATCATTCATACACCTTCCTTGAATATTTTAAGGCATTTGGAGTCAATTTGAGACCTAGAGATCAATACTAGTCAAAGGAAAATCACTAGTAAAGTTACCTACATTGATCAGAATTGAAAGAGGATTTGCATAAGTATTTTAAAGGTCCAAAGTCATCCATGAAACACATATTTATGTTCTAATATCATTCATATACCTTCTCAGAATATTTGGGATCATTTGGGGCAAATTTGGGACCTAGAGATCAAAATTAGTCAAAGGTCGAACTAGGAAAAAAAAAGTGGAAAATTGCAATTTTAATAAAATTCCTAATAAGGGACATTATAGTGGTATCAGAGCATGGTCCTTGCACCTGTGGATTAGGAACATACATTCAAGAATAATTGTCAGCCATGTCTTACTATTATGATGAATCCTATGAGTACAATTCTTATGAGGAATATGCAGATGCTTATGAGCAATATGAAGCAGAATGTGAATGGTACAAGGAAGAGATGCCATCATGCAACACTTCTTACAATTTCAAGAGAAATGAAGATTATTCTTATGACTTTAAATCTAATGAATATGAGTGTGTCACACCAACCAAGGATAATTCTATGAGTGAGTTCTAAAGATGGACAGCAAAATATAAAACCTTGCCCCAACAATATCAAAAATATCAAGAATATTTTGCTTTTAGAAAAAATACACAAAATGCCATGTCTTTTGAGTACTTTGTTGAACATGTTTTTGAAAATAGGCCCAAACATGAAGATGTGGAGTTAGTAAAGAAAGTTTTATGCCCTTCTTATAAAGAACCTTGGAGTGAGTATCATACATGTGTGCATGAAATTATGTCCCACTTGAGGAGAGCTTTTGGGAATTCTTCAAAAAGAGATTCCAAAGATATTGATCATAAGGAAAACAAGGGGCAAAATGCATCATCTTGCTTGAAGGATAAAAATGAAGATACATCACAAGAGCATGAAGAAGATTCTATTGAAAATATGGAAGATCATTTCGAGACACCTTCTAGCTTAGACATGAATCAAAGAGCATCTACTAATGGATGCTTAAACTATGAAGGAGTACCTACCGATGGGTGCTCACACCTCTATGTTGGTGACATAGAGATCACTTTTGAAAGTGTTGCTGCAAGCCCAAGTTCTATTAAGCATGATAATGAAGACCTTGTAGCAGTTGAAGAAGAACCAAGATCAACTTCCCCATCACCACTTGAGCTTCATGAAGTTGGTCCAAGCAAAAATGAAGAAGATGAGGAGGTTCATTTGCAAGAGCCTCATTTTCTTGAAGGGTACTTAAAGATGAATGAAAATAATATCCAAGATTCCCTCATAATTCTCCATGAAACTCAAGCATTGGTGTCAAATTCTTGTTGGAGAGCTACTTCATTGGAGGAAACATCCTTCCTTGAAGACATGGAGAAGATTCAAAGAGAAATGTATCACATCAAAGGTAATTTCATGTCTTTGCTTTTTGATAGAAACCATTTGTTTGAGCTTAATGAATTGTTACATGATGCATACTTGAAGAATAATGAGGATATTCATAAGCTCACAATTCAAAATGGGCAACTTCTTGAAAAGTTGCAAGATACTTGTTTTTCCTCCTATGTTTCAGATTGTCAAATGGTAGATTGTTTGGAGGATTCTCATGACATGATGGATCATGAGAAATGTGGGAATTTGAATGTGCTTAATGTGTTTGAAGATGAACTTGAAGAGATCCAAACACTTGATGTGGTGGAAGAGGAACTTGAATTGTCTCTTGATGAAGGTTATGCAATTTTTAAAGAAGAGCATGATTCCTCTACATTGGAACCAATCTATGACAAAGGCTTCCCACTTTTGAAGGAGCTGCATGATACTACCCACATGGATCCTTCCCATGATGAAACTTCTGCACCTTTTGATCATTTGGGTGAGTTAGTTCATTCTCCTACATCCTACAATTCCATGTTTTGCAGTATTAGTCTCAATGAAGTATGGGTGAAAGGGTTCTTTTTGATGGTCCACATGAGGAGTATGGAACTCCTAGATTTACCTTTTATGATGACATGGTTGTTGTAGCTAGGGTTTTACCCCTAGCTTGTGCAAATGATCACCTACTAAGGAGAATGGACTCCTTAGTAGCAGTTCAGTAGATGTAAATTATTAAGCTAAAACAAAGATATAAACTATTGTAAACATTGTGCATTAAACATAAACAAAAGATGTAAAGAATGGCGTTTTTGTATTAAAGTTACCTTCAATGTGAAGGTTGATGAAGCTCCTTGCAATGTCCAAGAGGGTTGCTCCAAGATCCAATGTGCTCCTTCTCTTTCTCCAATGGTGGGAATGGGCCAAAAGTGGCTCTCAAGGTCAAAGTAGTTCAATGGTGAACTAGGGTTTCAAGAGAGATTTTGGCAGAGTAAGGGTGCTTATGATTGTGGATATGGAATAAGGGATCTCCATCACCTATTTATAGTTTTTTGGTGGTGGAGTGCTGACCCATGGTTTTGGGAAACACATGGTTTAGGGCAGCTGTATAGGGTTTTTTCCTCCTTTTCCTCATTATTTTATATTTTTCTTCCCTTTTTAGGGGGTTTTTGCTATTTTTAGAGGAATTTTGGATATTTTTGGAGGAAAAATGGGTTTTTTAACCTTTTTGAGGTTATTTTAAGGGTTTTGTGGCCTTTTGGAGGCATTTTAGGCCTTTTGGAGGCTTTTTAGTTGGATTTTTGGGGATTTTAAGGGAAATATGGTAGGAAAATGGACAAATGAGCCATATAATGTGGTAGATGAGGTAGTGAACACTTTTTGGGTGTTAACAGTTGGAGCAAATTCTTATTCACATTTGCAGCAGCATAATTTGTCACTTTATGATGATTCACATCTACATGGATGCACCTATGATATGGATTTGAGTCACTTGAAGACTCATGGTTTTTCTTGCTCAACACTGGGTTTATTTGATGTTAGAGGAACTTCATCCAACACTTGGGTGAATATATTTATGATTGGAGAAAATTTTTGTTGGAAACCACATACTTTGTTATATCTTTATGATGATCACATTCAGGGATGTATGGGTGAGACTTCTTTGAGTCATTTGAAGTCTCCTTGTTTTTTCTGCTCATTATTTGGTTCAGATTTTAGTGGAGATTCTTCATTCACTTCTTGGATGAAAGAATACATGGATGAATATTTTGATGCATATCACATCCTTTTGGAGCAGCTTTATAGGACATGGGATCCTCACCTATGTCATTGGAGCAGATTTGATTGGTCACTTGAAGCTTGTATGCACTTGGAAAACGGTGGTCTACTTGCTTGGAGGTATAAGCACTTTCATGATTCTTTGATGAAGCACCTCCTTGATATTAATTTTCATTATGTAGTTATGTACTTTGATGATATATATTTTGTACTCATGATTTTTGGAAGAATGCATACAAGAAAATGGGATCTAGGAATCCTCTTATCTGATGGTATGGGTTGGAAAGCACTCTTAATTGTTCGAGTGCAATACAAGCAATGGGATCCTGGAATAATTTTTGTCTCATTGGTTTCAATTTTTTGGGGAAAACAAGAAGTATGGAAGATGGATTTCAAACTAAATAAAGTGATTTTTATCAGAGTAGTGCAGCAGCAAGCAGGGTGGTTCCTCTCTAAAATCTTCATGGAAACTCAAAGATTCAAGGTTGGGCAATTCAATGGCAACTTCAAAGAATTATACATAAAGCAGGTTCTTCAACACCCATGTTTGAAATTGCTTGAGGACAAGCAATATTGGGAAGGGAGGATTAGTCATGTCCCAAATTTGGCATTGGGTCAAAATGGCCTAATAACATTGGCCCTATTCATTAGAGTTTGTCAAATTGATGCTAAAGGTCAAATAATTGCCAAGGAGGAAAATTACTAGTTTCCTAGGTTTGGGGTGGAAGCTTTGGGATTTGGAACAATTGGGATAATAAATAATGTTTGAACATTAGACTGACTTAAATATTTAATAAATGAGATAAATAAATATATACAAGTGAAAATCAAAGTGGAATTTGATCATGAAGACACATGGAGGAAGTGGGACCCACATATGGCTAGATTTCCCCTCTACACTTGGCATCATTCTCTCACCGATTCGAATTCAAGGTGAATGGTAACATACTTCGGGGAGTCCAAAAGGTATTATTCATGGCATGACTCATCCAAGGTCGAAATATAGAGGAAGAGTAACTCCCATGGAAGAGGAAGAGGCAATTTGGAGCTAGTGAGACACTTGGGCTAGATTCCCTAGCTCTATGACAACAATGATGAAGATTCTATGACACCTATGACACAAATCAGACCTAAAGGATGACATATGACATATATGACATGTCAGGGATAAAAATAGACTCCAAGAGGGCGCTCAAGGGTGTTAGGGAAGCTAAGATGCTTCCACATGTGATTTGGTGGAAGTGGGAGACAAGGAATTGGTGTACAAGTGGCGTTCTTTGGAATCTCTTCCCAACTTGAGTTGGCATGAGTCACTTGGAAGGAATTTGACCCATGGATGACATTAGAAATTTATAAATGTTAATAACAAAGAAGGAAAGCATCTTTTGATCATTTGTAGAATTTGCAATTGCATTTGTGAAGAGGGAGAGCTAGTGGATGACTAGTTTCTTGCCTTAGCCAATTTCGAGGGTGAAAGATTTCCATCCAAGTTGGTAATTGGAAAGGCCATTCAGACCTTTAATTTGGAGCTTTAATGGAGTATTTATTTTCAGGTGTAAGCTACAGGGCAGCTCATGGTTTCTTCTATTGCAGCTCACTCCTTCAACCATTTCCAGTTTTGATGGCATATTCTTGATCCTTGAGGGAGGGCGTTTTTGGTGAGCTATTGTACTATTTGGGGAAGATTTTAATGCCACATTTATTTTTTAATATGAATTAAATACTCTATTATTCATCTCCAAAAAATTTCAGGTCGAAATTCCAAGTAGAAATGTATAAATCTCATTTTTAATGGAAGAACAATGCCATTTCCCCACTACCTTGTTGTGAACCAATGTATTGATGATGATTTCGAATGAATGGATGATTCTCTGATATATTTTTGGTCAATATACTTCCATGGATGTCTTATACAAGTTTCATGTACTGTACTTGAGCATTTGAAGCATTTTTACTCAGTTTAGTTGTATTGGGAGGTGAAATAGTGCCATTCCCCCAAGGGTCGAATTGGGGATTTTTGAAGTTGAATGGGAGAGGGTGAGAACAGTTGTAATAATCCATTAATGGTTCATATGAGACTTTAATAAAATACTTAACACATTACATACATTTGTTCATAAATTTTAGTGGTTTTGGAGGCATTTGGGAAGCCATTTTCAATACTTACCCCAGGGGGATTTGAACCCCAAATTACTAGTAAAATTGCATAATTGGTCCAGAATATTAAGAGAGTTTGCAGAGGTCTTTTCGTGGACATATTTCATCCATAAAAATCATATTCAAGTTCTAATATCATTCATACAGCTTCCTTGAATATTTTAAGGCATTTGGAGTCAATTTGAGACCTAGAGATCAATACTAGTCAAAGGAAAATCACTAGTAAAGTTACCTACATTGATCAGAATTAAAAGAGTATTTGCATAAGTATTTTAAAGGTCCAAAGGCATCCATGAAACACATATTTATGTTCTAATATCATTCATATACCTTCTCAGAAGATTTGGGATCATTTGGGGCAAATTTGGGACCTAGAGATCAAAACTAGTCAAAGGTCGAACTAGGAAAAAAAAGTGGAAAACTGCAATTTTAATAAAATTCCTAATAAGGGACATTACAAGTACCTTGAATCTTGTAGTCATTAGTGCTAGTTTCTCTCCCCATCGACAGTTTTGGGAATACATCAATGTCCCTTAATCGATGAATTCATCCTAGTGTTTGACTTCAACACATTTATTCGCACTTTGATGATTGTACTTTGTGCCTTGATGCCCATTTTCATTATTGGTGGGTTATCTCGAGTCTGTTAACGGTATACATCATTGGCCGGTAATCAGATGATGTCACATGAGGTTCGACCTCATGATAACTCAAACCCAGTCGACAGGGGTTCCCATCACTGTCGACACCAACCCACCGCGATATCCCTAAGCACCGGCCCATACAGGTTTTACCCTGTCCAGCAACACCTGCGTAGCAGATGAGGTCTTACTCGAGGCGATCAAGGGAGAGTGGACGGAACCATGTTTCTTCCGAATGAAGGAGGATGATTGTGGAAACTCTTACTTAACTTATCGAAACATTCAAGACAGATCTATGCATTCAAATTCAACATCATTCATATTCATAGCATCATTCAACAGAAACATTCATCGCGACAAGTATAACATTAAAGTATTAACTGCAGCAAGAAATCATAGCATCATTTGTGAATTGCAGCATGCATTATCATAAAAAGGTACATAGGGAATTTCACCAAACAGTTCTGTCATGTCATATTACTTCAACAAAAACCCTGATACGACATCTCCACAAAACCAGATCTCACCAATATCTCTTGATCTCACATACAGACTCAAAGATGCACACAATCAACATCCAAAGATCCGTACTAAGATGCGGTGCCTCAACATTTACAACTTATGACTATATATAGCCTTCCGCCTTTACAATGCTTGTCCACTTTCTAACAACTTCCTAACCGACACTTGGACAAATGACTCAAAATCTAACTGACGCGGTCCAAATGACCCAAAACCCGCATACTGCGGTACAAATGACTCAAAAATGCATAAAATACGGTCCAAATGACCCAAAACCCGTGAAATGCGGTACAATTGACCCAAAAATGCATAAAATAATCTAGCCTTCTACCTTCCACGACCTCTTATGACATGTCGCAACATCGACGATGTTGCGATTCTTCCTTACCAAACCTTCTGCCAACACCTCAACACCTTCATTCACTTGATGGGACTTGCACCATAGATGATTTATGTAGAAGACCTCAGGCGATAGTGGCATTCAGTATGCTACTTATGACAATGAATTTACATCTGAGATATCATCTCTTAGATATCTGTAGTTTGTACCTTTAGTTTGCACCAGTTGTTTCCTTTCAACAGGAGACCATCTCCTACTATAGATGCTTATGGCTATAATCACCTGTGGCATGTATTCATTATATACTGCATATTCATGGCCATTGTATCAAATTTTTGTACTGTACCGACATGTACTCAGAGATATTATTGTATTATGACGAGTGAGCTACTCCTTCCACTTGTGTCTCCATCACTCCACTTCTGAAATTTATAATGTATTTTGGCCATCGTAGCACCATTCTCTGACCTCACACATTAGGTGGCATCTGTTACAGTGTGATTTTCCACCTTGTGAGCATTAGCATTGATTGGCCTTCAGGATCCATTTCATTAACTTAGATCCATCATTTTGTCCTCTAGGAACACATTTTCCCTATTTTTTTTTTCCTGTACACGAGTTGTTCCACTTTAGCCCGCGTACACGCATGTTGTTCCACTATAGCCCGCGCGTACCAAGTAAAATGGTAAAAATCATTAGAAAATTACTTTTTACTCCCACAAAGCAGTCTTAGGGTGACCTTTGTCCCTCCATGTGCCCCAAAATGCCTCGATGTGTCCTTTCACTTACCTTTGGAAGGCTATATATTGAGCTCTTATGGCATATGGAAGGGAGGAGAAAGAGAAAGCAAGATAACTCTAGTGGATTTTTGCCAGGACTTGATTCTACTCTCATTGATCCTTGTTGTGAACTTCTTATGTTAACCTCCCAAACTCCTTTTTCATAGTTTGATTTTTCCATAATATGAAGGATTGAAGTGGTGGAGGCACAAGTGGCGAGACCCAGTACTTGGTTTAGATTGGTTGCCAGCAAGAGGTTGTATATTGTACTTCTTGTTATTCATTAATGGAAATACTCATTTTCTCGTCCAATTGATGTTGTGAATATTGTTAAATTACATTGGGTTATATTTGCTTATGATATCATGGAACATTTCTATTGATTATGCTAATGTCTTTCACATATTATATGCGCTTATTTTGTATTGGTTGTTGAGAGTAATTTGCAGGTTCAAGTGCGCAAGTTGAAAGCTCAACGTGGATCTACTTCGAACTTCTGGTTGAAGGTTGGTCTTATTCTCCGTTACCTTGGTATTGTCATTTATATAGCATTGCATTGGGAATTGAGTCATTTTCTAGTAGTGAGCTATTTGTTGTGGTCTACCCCGAAGCCATAGGAAGTTTTCTCTGTAACACCAGATAATTGATAACTATGCTGGAAGCATCATTTTCTCTTTTATGGATGGCTTTTCTGGCTACAACTAGATTGAGATCCACCCGACTGATCAACACAAGACAGCTTTCATCTGTCCTTGGGGTACGTTTGCTTATCGCAAGCTCCCTTTTGGTCTTAAAAATGCTGGTGCTACATTCCAGCAGGCCATGTCGTACGCCTTCCATGATGTGAAGGACTTTTTGGAACCCTACTTGGACGATCTACCTGCCCACTCACGACAGCGCCAATTCCACATCGATCATCTGACGGCCGCTTTCCTCAGATGCAAGTGGTATAACATCCGCTTGAACCCTCACAAGTGTATCTTCTGCGTCGAGTCTGGATGCCTCCTTGGCTTTATCATCTCGAAGGATGGGATCCGCATTGATCCCTTAAAGGTGGCATCCATTGTCGCTCTCCCACCTCCCACTGATATTACGGAACGGAAAAGTTTGCAAGGGAAGGCAACTTACTTAAGGCATTTTTTCTGTAATTTCACGCAAAAGACACAGGGTTACATGAGGTTGATGAAGAAAGACTCCCATTCATTTGGGACAACCAAGCTCAACAATCTTTTGAAAGTTTGAAACATGCTATCACGCATGCCCCTGTACTCCAACTGCCCAATTACTACAAGGATTATATCCTTTATCTTGCTGCTTCTGCCACCACTATCACCATGGTTTTGGTGCAGGAGGACCAGAACGCCTAGGAACATGTGATATACTACCTAAGTAAGGGTCTCATCGACTCTGAAACTCGCTACTCACATGTTGAGAAGCTAGCTCTCGCAGTAGTTATTGTCGTCCAAAAGTTTCAACATTACATCTTGCTTCACACCACCACCATCATTGCCGATTCGAACCCCATGTACCACGTTTTGACACATCAGGTGCTTGGGGGCAAATATTCACACTGGATCGTGATACTGCAGGAATTTTACCTCCTATTCGAGAAGGCTAAGTCTAAAAATTCTTTGGTGTTTGTTGAGCTGATCTATGATCTTCCCCAGGCTGATGTCAATTTTGAGCCCAATAATTCTCTTCCAGACGAATCATGGTTCCTCATCAGCACGTCTGATCTGTGGTTTGGAGATATTACTTTATAACTTCAGACCCAATGTTTCATCCCCCAACTCTCACGGGATGACCGTCATCGAATATGCCATGCAAAGTATTACATAATCATCAGTGATACTTTGTACCGTCGTGGTATCGATTGTATTCTTCGACGTTATCTCACTCATGAAGAGGCTGAACATGGCTTAAATGAATGTCACACTGGGGTGTGTGGCGGTCATCTCTCTGGTATGGCTACAACCCAAAAGATACTTCGCGCAGGATATTATTGGCCATCTATATTTAAAGATTGTGTCGAGACTTTAAAAAAATAACCTACATGCCAGCACTTCCAAACCAAGAAGCACACCCACCCAGCCCCATTACACCTGGTTATTGCCATTGGCCCCTTCGTTAAATGGGGCATTGACTTCATGCACTATAACCCTACCTCGGTCGTGGGGCATGGTTATGTCATAGTAGCCGTGGATTACTTCACAAAGTGGGCTGAGGCTATGCCTACATACATGGATGACGGCAAAACCACCGCACTCTTCATGTTCAATCATGTTATAGTGCGGTTCGGAGTTTCTCAATCTATAGTCACCAACCATGGTTCTCACTTCATGAACCGTATGGTCGATGATTTGAGCACCAGATTGGGTTTTCTCCATGAAAACTCAACACCATACTACCCACAGTCCAATGGATAGGTCGAGGCCATTAACAAGGTCTTGAAAACTATGATACAATGCATGGTGGGTACGCACAAGTCCAACTGGCATAATATTCTTTTCTCCACACTATGGGCTTATCGAACTTCCGTCAAGACCGCCACCAGATTTACTCCCTTCCAATTAGTTTATGGATTGGAGGCTATCCTACCGATTGAGTGTGAGATTTCATCCCTCAAAATCGCAATTGAACTTCTCCCTACCACTACTGATGAGGAAGAACGCTTCCTATACCTAGCTAAACTCCACAAGACTCGCTGCAATGCCACTCTTTCCAACGAGGATCATAAGAAACACATCAAAGCACAGTACGACAAGTTGGTAGAACCTCGAGGCTACAACGAGGGTGATTTGGTCCTCACATATGACCAAAGACATGATAAGATGGGGGCAGGAAAGTTTGATTCCATGTGGCATGGACCCTACATAGTGAAGCGCATTTTAGAGAAGGCAGCCTATGAGCTAGAAAACTATGATAGGATATCTTTGGGTGAGCCCCACAACGGCCTCTACTTGAAGAGTACTATGCCTGATTCTTTCATGCATAAGTACATTGTATATACTATACATGGCGTGTGTTTTGTGTGGTGTGACACCTTGATTTTTGCGTGCTTAGGTCTTGTTTCATTTCTTATACTTTGTTCTATCTGTGTGTGCAAATGGAAACTTGATACGGATTCGTGGACGACACCGTCCGGCATACCCGTAACCTTGCTTCAGCATCTTGGGTGCTCTATTCACCTACCGGCGAGCTTATCAACTTAGGAGGAATGTGTCTAGGTTTCACGACCAACAATGCTGCAGAATATCAAGCAGTCATTGGAACCATAACTGATGCTCTTTCCTTGGGTATGGACCACGTTGTCATCCATTTGGATTCTCAACTGGTGGTCTCTCATCTTCACTGGGTTTATGCCATTCGCGATCCTACCCTACTCCGTCTCTATAGACAAGTTTGTCTTTTGGAAAGGTTGATCCACATCGCAATTGGCATTTGTTGTCGGATGCTAACTTCGACACATCCTCAACTAGTCTTCGCGGTTGATACAACTTCGACAAGTTTAGACGTGACAGGACTTCGACAACTTCAATAGTTCGACATGCTGTGACATGTTTCGCACCTACGACATGTTCTGCACCTTCGACATGTTCAGCGACCTCACAGTTCGCAACATCGACATGCGACCAATGACTATCGAACTTCGACAGACTGTCTCTTTGTCTTCCAGTCGACTGTAACGGTTAAAAAGTTGAACCGCTATAACTTCTTCTTTGCAACTGAACGTAACAAGCAGAAACCCAAGCATCTCATATTTATATATAAGCATGTATAATAATGTAACATACATCAATCAAAATCAGTTTTGATCTGTTTTGCAAGTAATTGAAGAACAGTTCGCATTCCTGCATATTGTCTATGCATATCTATGTTTATTTTGTATTGCGTATTCCTGCTTTTGCTCATTCTATTTATTAATCTTCTGCCATAACAGCGTCGACTCATTCAATCGAACTGTTGTCCCCCTTGTGCTTCCTGGACGCAATACAGATCATTGGTATTAGAGCATACTAAGTTTTTCTTGCTTAAGTTCTGCATATACACTTATGTTTTTCTTGCTTAAGTTCTGAGTATCAAAATCAGTTTTTCTCAAAGTTACCTGACTTATGTCGGTTCAAACTCGCTCGCAATCTCATCAATCCAAGCAGACGCGATCTCCAGAAATGACAAAAGAAACAGGCGATAAACATGTAGTCGACGAGACAGCACAGCTTATTGAGCAATCTATGGCTCGA
This sequence comes from Larix kaempferi, assembly GCA_027924585.1. NCBI lineage: Eukaryota > Viridiplantae > Streptophyta > Pinopsida > Pinales > Pinaceae > Larix > Larix kaempferi. Next base: position 376,980 of record BSBM01001701.1, on the reverse strand, counting down.
CAAGGAACTAAAATGTTCGCCAGCTCAATGAGATTCTCTTGCGATTTGCTTCGACATCCAGAGGATCCTCGACAAGAACTCACTCCGATAAAATCAGCCCCTTCAAAGTGCAAATGAATCTCAACATACTGAATCTTGAAGGAAATATTGACGTGGAATCCGTCGACAATTGGGTGCAACAATTGGAATCCTACTACGTTGTAAATCAACTCTTTGAAGCTGAAATAGTCACCATTGCGTCCTTAAAGATGTCAACCTCCATGCATTGCTGGTAGGAGAACCTCTCGACAAAGATGGAGAAAAGTAGAGAACCCATCGAAACATGGGATAAATTCGTCAAACACATCCGGAAGGAATTTTACCCACCAAAATACCTCGAGATATAGTATAAGAAGTGGTAGCATCTAAGGAAATGGAAATACCAATCAGTATAGAGTTACACCAACGAGTTCTACCGACTCATGGCAAGACTTGGCATCCAAGAAGAAGAAAAATTGCTTGTTCTGAAATACACCAGCGGATTGTCTTAGTACATCCAGCAGGAGATGGAATTTTTTACTGTCAATACGCTTGCAGATGCTTTCCACTACGCTAGTAAACTGGAAACCAAGCAGAAAGGAAAAGCATGTTTCACGACAATGCTGACATCAGGAAGACCACTTGACAAGAAGGCACCAGCCGACTTCGACAAGTCAAAATCTTCTCAGCTGACACCGCCAAATCCTGATCATGATAAGAAGCCTTTTCACAAAAGGGAACATAGCAAACAACCACCGATTGGAAAATGGTGCAATTACCACCACTCATCTTGTCATGATAAGTCTGATTGCAAAGATCAGAAGACAATTTTGGCAAAAGTGTCGACCTCCGACGTGTTCGACAAGACAGTGGTAGAATCTAATCCAGACGCGATGACCCTTTTGACCTTGACAACTCGAGCAGCCTCAACTATTGTCGACAAGGAGGAACGAGAGCACCTATTCCATACACGGATATGGGTCCAGAAAAACCCATTGTATCTGATCATGGAAAATGGGAGCCAAAAGAAATTTGTTTCTGAAGAACTGGTGAAGAAATTAGGTCTTGTTACCACTCCGCATCCTCAGCCTTAAACCATCGGTTGGATGAAGGATGGACAAGAAATACGAATCACTCAACAATGCAAACTCACCTACTTCATAAATCCTTTTGAAGATGAAGTACTCTGTGACGTGGCACCACTCTCCATAGCTGACACCCTATTTGGGAAACCTTACCTCTGGGATAGACATGGAAGTTATCAATCATGGCCTTAGAAGGTGATTGTCAGAATCCAAAATCGATGGTTCAGCATACCAGATCGTCAACCCACAACAACGGTTGCACTGATATCTTCCAGACATACCAAGAAGCTCATCAATCATGCTCAGAAATTTGCATTAATCATGATCAATCCACAAATTCCTAAGAATCCTGCAGCAACAAGTCGATTCACCGACCAATGAAGCTCTCGACAGAAGCAGCAAGTCGATCATATTCTTGATGAGTACCTGAACCTCTTTCAAGCTCCAAACAGAGTACCTCAGCATTGCCAGGTAAAAAACTCCATTGAACTTGTTCCTGGTTCTTCTTTGCCTAACGCATATTTTTACAGAAGATCCATTCTCGAAAATGAAGAGATTCGCAGACAAATCCAAGAATTAATCGACAAAGGTCATATCCGACCCAACTCCTCTCCTTGTAGAAGTCCAGTCGTCCTAGTTCCAAAGAAAGATGGGACTTGGCGATGTGTATCGACTACAGAGCTCTCAACAAAATATCAGTGAAGAATCAGTACCCTCTGCCATGGATAGACGAGCTTATCGACTGTCTGAAAGGTGCTAAATTCTTTACTAAGCTCAACCTCAAGTCAGGATACCATCAGATTCCAATCGAGCCCTCAGATGTGTGGAAAAATGCTTTCAAGACCAAAGAAGGATTGTTCGAATGGTTAGTCATGCCTTTTGTCTTAACCAACGCACCCATGACCTTCATGCGACATATGGATAACCTTCTCCGACCTTTCATCGGAAAATGGGTTATTGTTTATATCTATGACATATTGATTTTCAGTCGATCATGGGAAGAACATGTCGGACATCTTCAACAAGTCCTCAACACTCTCCAGCAACAACGTCTCTATTTGAACATGGACAAGTGCTCTTTTGTGATGACCAGCATCAAATATTTGGGGTATGTAATTGAATCTGCATGCATTCACGTCGATCCAGATAAAGTACAGATCCTCAAAGATTGGCCCATTCCTAGAAGAATTCAAGAACTAAGAAGTTTTCTTGGTTTGGCGAATTTCTATCAACGATTCATACTCAGCTTCAGTCACATAGCCTGGCCCTTGAATCAGTCGATGAAGGGAAATGGGAAAACTGTCTTCCAATGGACAGAAACACATCAAGCATCTTTTGAATAGCTCAAACACAAGCTCTGCACTGCACCAATACTTGTGTAACCTAATTTGCATCATCCCTTTGAGATTGAGAAGGACGCATCAGACTATGCCTTGGGCGCAGGGATCACTCAGTCTGGTCACCCAATCGCTTTTCATTTCAAGAATTTTAATGACATAGTTAGAAGATACTCGACGTATGAAAAAGAACTATACACCATTGTGCAAGCTCTCAAGCAATAGAGGCATTACATCCTTGGCAAGGAAATGGTCGTTCTTACTGATCACAAACCTCTACAGTTCGCTCTAACACAATCAAATTTGCAAACAAACCGACAACTCAAGTGGATTAATTACCTACACAATTTCAGTTGGTGATTAAGTATTGAAAAGGCAAGCCTAATGCCGCTAGAGATTTCCTCAGTCGACCACCCATTACTCTACTTTTGATAGTGATGAGTATGCAAGGTTACGACATGACCATTTGGCAACAGTTGTACGAGGATGACAGTGACTTCTCAGCAGTCTACTGACAGTTACATACTAACAAGTCGCCGACCTCAAACTCCGACTACTTCCTGAAAGATACCTTGCTATACAAGCTTGGACAACTTTTTGTACCAACCGGTGAGCAACGACAGCAGCTTATTTGGGACGCGCACTACAGCAAGACCATAGGACACTTTGGAGTAGCAAAGACACTTGCTATTCTATAGAAGTATTTATTTTAGCCTACACTTAAATATGACGTCAACAAGTACATTCGATCATGTGTGGTTTGTGGCATTGCTAAGACACCTAATCAATGGCAGGGATTGTACACACCTCTGCCAGTTCCTAGTCAACCATGGGAATCTATTTCTATGGACTAATTGACGGGTTATTCTACTACCAAACATCAACATGATGTGATATTAGTAGTAGTTGACCGATTTTCCAAGATGGCCATTCTCATACCATGTAAGAAGACCACAACAATGCAGCAGACTGCTCAGCTCTTCTTTACACATGTTTGGAAACACTTTGGTTTACCTACAACCATCATTTACGACCGAGATGCCAAATTCGTCAGCATCTTTTGGAAGACCCTCTGGAAACAGCTAGACACACGAATCTCATTTTCGATATCTTTCCATCCTTAGACCGACGGACAGATGAAAGTTGTGAACTGCTTGGTAGTACAACTGCTTCGCATGTACAATCACCAGCACCGACACACAAGGGATGATAGTCTTCCATACATACAGCACAACTACAATCGTGCTCAGCACAACTCTACAGGAAAGAGTCCATTTGAGATCTGTTACATATTTCAACCCTCAGCGCCTATTGACTTGATCAGCTCCTCGACACAGGCAAACTCTGACACAAACCGCAGCCAGTGAGAAGTTGATAAAGCAGTCAAGTTTCGAGAACAGATTTGCGATATTCAATGACAAGCACAGGATATGTTGCTCAGAGCAAATGAGAAATCTAAGGCCCGACATGATAAGCATCGCATTACCCATACATTTCGCATTGAGGATAAGGTCTGGCTACATATTAAGAAGGAGCGCTTCACAGATCCTTTCAAGAAGTTAAAACCTTTGTGATATGGTCCATACAGTATTCTTCGACAAATTTTCGAGAACGCTTTCCAGCTCGACATTCCTGCTTGCTTGGGTCTGCATCCAGTCTTCAATGTGGATTTACTTCGACCATACCATGCAACAGAATGACTTCTCAACAGCAGGTCCCGCAGACATCAACCCAGATATTTAGGAGCCTCTTCCTTGTGACACCATTGTAGGATGACGGGTACGCCTTACAAGGATGAACACAATTCCCTCGTTTCAGGTTTCCAAAGCTAGCCAGATCCCATCTCAAGGAAAGTGGTACTCTGCTACTGAAGTGATCGACAAGTTTCCTCACCTTCGCGAGCAAAAAATGGGGTCCATTGTTTCTTAAGGAAGGAGGTCTGATCCACATCGCAGTTTGCATTTGTTGTCGGATGCTAACTTCAACACATCCTCGACTAGTCTTCGCAGTTGATACAACTTCGACAAGTTTCGACGCGACAGGACATCAACAACTTCAGCACTTTGACATGCTGCAACATGTTCCGCACCTGGGACATGTTCCGCACCTTCGACATGTTCAGCGACCTCACAGTTCGCAACATTGACATGCAACGTCAACATGCGACCAGCGATTGTCGAACTTAGACAGACTGTCTCTCTGTCTTCCAGTCGACTGTAACGGTTGAATAGTTGAACCGCTCTAACTTCTTCTTTGTAATTGAACGTAACGGGCAGGCACCCAAGCATCTCGGATTTCTATATAAGCATGTATAATAATGTAACATACGTCAATCAGAATCAGTTTTGATCTATTTTTCAAGTAATAGAAGAACAGTTTGCATTCCTACATATTGTCTATGTGTATATGTGTTTATTTTGTATTGCGTATTCCTGCTTTTGCTCATTCTATTTATTAAGCTTCCGCCATAACAGCATCGACTCATTCAATCAAACTGTTGTCCCCCTCGTGCTTTTTGGACACGATACGGATCAAAGTTCCTTCAAATCCATTCAATACCTGCACATTCCATGAGACGTGAACACAGTTGCCGACTCCATGGCCAACTTCATCTTAGATTAGTACATTGCACACACATGAGCATATTCATGAACTGTAAAGTAGACATAACATGTAAATAACTCATTACATAAGAAAACACATAAACAAGATCTCATATCAAACACAAATGTATAAATCCGCCAAAATGTCTGTATAGATATATATATCGAGAAAAGTAGTGCCGATACAAAAATCTGAAGCACGATGGATTTCAGTGAGTCTATACAAAATCTGAAGCCTAATAGCTTTCAGTAGTACAAAATCTGAGGCTCACATAGCTCTCATTACATACATAATAACATCATAAGGCCTGAATCCTGGCTCGTGCACCCCTAGGTCTTGCAGCCCTCGCCTGCTGGACATGGAAGCAGTCAACTGCCCTCGCTACCTTACGGAGTAGCGTACCAAAACGCATAGTCACACCAGCTGTGTACCTCTGCATGGGTCTCAGCAACTCATGTACTGCTGCATCTGGAATGTCCAATGTCAACCTGGTAAGGTTCTCATAGACATCATTCATCTCCACGATGGCATCATGCATAGCTGGGGATACTGGTGGTGCCACTCCTCTCCTTGTGAGAAGCAAAACTCCCATCGGTCGAGAAGGACCCACATCTACACACACATGTTATTAACTCATCCGCACTACCCAAAAAAATTATAAATACACAAAATGAAAAAGCACAAGGGTCATTGTTCTTACCGATGTCTCCCCACTCTGCCCCCTCAGGTAGCACTAGGTATGGGTCCTCCCTGAAATCCATACCACTATACAGATAGTCCTCTATCATGAGTAGCTGGCCTTCCATCCAGGTGAAGAATCCTGGACCATACCCGATGATCGGACCCCCGCCACCATGGCGGCCATCACCTCTATCCATCGGACCATGTGAGGATCCCTGGGATCCCTGTAATCCAAAGTCACCTGCGAGCATAGGAGGGGAACCAGCTCCAACAAGAATGAGATCACTATCGATCCATACCCAAACTACTTGAGCTCACCACGCCGACACTTGGTCAGATGAGCTCAAAGGTTGGTGAGGAGTCCCTCACACCAGTTGAACACCTTCGGAGACATACAGTCCTCCGCATATGTTGGGCCTGGCCCAAGTGGGGCATTTTGAGCAAGAAGGATTTTTGGAACTGCGGAGCTGAGTGCAGTTCAGTTGGAATACTTTTTGTATAAGTTTTTGGGATGCTGCGAAGTTGCGTGCAGCACAGTGTCGGAAGAGCTGCGAAGTTCAGTGCTTTGGAAAGACAGCGCTACGATGTGTCCAGTCTATGTGGATCCAGCAAAGAAGAGTGTTGGAAGGAATATGGCACAGATTCCGGTTAGACCATCGACGGTCTATTTTTGGTAAAGATGCTCCAAAAGTACCAAGCGGTGGGTAGGAGCAAAGCGGAAAGAAAGCGACTGGTCACACATGCGGAAGAACCACTAGTTGCACCAGTCGCACAAGACCGTTAGAGGAAGAACGGATCAGTGAAAGTGACATGTTGGCATGCATGCGACAAGAAGGCCGATAGCGATGTGAGGCATGCATTGAAGGCGGCCATGATGAAATATTCACTACCAGAAGCTAGCAATCCGGTTTTGGGGAAACCATGACAATTTTGTAAACCTAAGGGCTTTTGCCTTCGAATTGTAAAGACATGACCTACGGTAATGATCTATAAATAAGGCCTATTTTGTATGGGAAAGGGTTACTCTTCATTTTGTAAGTCTTGAATATTGTTGAATCTAAAGCTTAGAAGCTATTGTAAAGGCTTTGCAAGTTGTGTGTGCAGAGGCCTATTGAGAGAGAAGAGGGCCTGCAACTGAGTGCACAGACAAAGACTGTTGTACCCTTCCCAAAGACTAATATAACAACATTTCTTGTGGTCGTAGCCTCCATCCGGGGGGTGAACCACGTTAAATACTGTGTAGTGTGATTGTTTGTGTGTATTGCATGTGCTCATTTGCTTACATTGGATGTTTGGATTCTCATTTATCAGTTGTTGTGTTAATGCTTTTATATGGATTCGCCATAGGAGAAAATATGGGAATAATATGTTAAGTACTGTGGGAGTAAATGAATGTTGAATGCTCAGTAATCCAAGTTTTTGAATGTATCAATTTATGGAATAATCACATGTGTATGTAGAGTTCGACTTGTATAACTCTTCGACGTGCAACACCGGGTACGCGCAGCCTTGTATGTTTTGCCTGCTTGCAATTGTTATAAAGCTAATTAATCTAAGGCATTAGATGAATGATTGAGTGTTAAAATAAAGTCTTCATAGTGGTTAAGTTTGGAAGAGGAAGTGTATAAGTCAGTTGTGTTGTCTTGTGATTCACATTCTATATGAACCGCACAGTCCATAGATGCGCTAGTTGCGCAAGCACCTTCGCATGCAGAAGTAAGGGTCCCGACGCGGTCTATCATCGCGCAGTCCTCAACTCGCAGTACAAGTCTAATAGTGCGCTGAGCAGTAGTCCTGTCCGAACAACTCATCACATCACTGTGGAAATCTGATTCCACAGTGCCCCCATAGTTACACCTCGGGTGAGACCTCAGCCTGTTCGCAGGCTGTTGCCGAAAGGTCCAGTGAGAAGAGGTTTTGTTGGTTAAGTGAAACCGCAAAGAACATGGGTCTATATTGGAAAACCTCTAGATCAATTTGTAAACCAACAAATGGTTTCGTTTCTGCGCTAAGAATCCGTGATGAGTTGAGTTCGTGATGTGTGAAGCAGAAGAAGTTGAGCTGGGCATCGACTTTTGGTATCTAGACAAGAAAGAAATCTGGGCTTGGTGTGACAAGATAGAGAGAGAATTTGTAAGAAAAGAAAACAGACACCCACATCTTTCTGACATTCAGTAGTTGAATAAGTACCTGTGGAAAAACATTCACAAAGTTTTCTGGGCATCTTTTGGAAATGAGCTTCATGAGTGGTTGTCAAGACTCGTTGAACACAGAAACTATATACCACGAAGCATACCGACCAAGTGGACACGAGAGATTATTGAAAGGCTCAAAGCATTAGATAGTCCGTTTGTACGCGCAGTCGACTTCTGGGTTGACAGTACACTACAAAGCTTTGTAACGCAGTTCGCTCTGGACATGCTAAAGTCCTACAGCGCAGCCGAAAGAGAGTTTTTCAAGGGTTTCAAAGGTAAGTACCTGAACAACCTCAGTCTATACATTAAAATGCTGAGAAAGTTTTTTTTAGAATGTAGTAAAATTTTTGGAATTTATCATGGTCAATAGCATTTTTAGTGATTCTGACAAAGAGACACATAATCTAAGAAGTGGGAAAAGATATAAATATACACCTAAGAAAACTTCCACTGAACCTGAACTCCGCATTGATGTTGAGTCACAAGCAGAACCTGATAGCCAAGCCGAACCTCTATCTTCCACCTGTTAGCCTATTACGCCACAGAATCCACCAGTTGTGAACACAGCACCTCTCATTGCACATACCCAAACAGTTTAGAACCCCACAGTCGTGAACATTCAGCACAATACCACATTCATTTTTGCCACACTGAGCACTGTGTAGAACCCTCCACCGCCAAGAAGAAGCATGACTGAGGATATTAAGCTGCCGATATTCAAAGGAATGGGTCTGGAAGACCCTAATCAGCATTGGTTTCTATGTGAAGTCATATAGAGTGTAAAGCAAGTGCGGGATGACGCTGTGAAGCAAGCGCAGCTTATCACCACGTTCAGAGATAGAGCCTTGCATTGGTTCATGAAATACTCATAGGGACAGAATAGAACCCTGGTAGAAATCAAGGCTGCACTCTTAGCATAATTTAAGAAGCTGAAGTCAGAATCTCAGTGTATCACAGAGTTAAAAGAGATCAAGCAGAAACCTAATGAAACAATCTGGGAGTTTGATTAGAAATTTAAGACTTTGTTGGACCAAGTAAGCTTCGTTATAGCACCACAATAGCATAAGGAATGGTTTATAGCCACGTTGTTGCCTCATATCAGACAATCATTGATGCAGCAGAAGGTTGCATCACAGGCAGAGGCCTTGGAGATCGCGATGAATTTAGAAGCTTCGCCTATTGGAGAAAGTAGCACTGGAATGTCTCAGATTCAGAACCAGTTGGCTACCCTGACACTACAGTTACAAGACATCAAGAAAGGAAAACAAGAAAGACAAGAATTCTGGTGTACAAGTTGTAAGGGAGAAGGACACACTAAGGATCATTGTCCTTTATTCCAAGAGTTCCTTAACATGGGTGGACCAAACCCATTAAATCCAAACCCAGGGCCATGGTGTGAAATTTGCAGAACTAGAGGACATCGACCAGAAGCCACATGATACAGAAATACGTAAGAACACCTAAAAACCTATACTGTAATTTCTGTAAGTCAATGGGGCATGATGAGTACAATTTCCGCGCATATGAGCTCATGTTAGAAATAAATAATGATATTGAGAATATGTATGGAGGAATGTACAAATTCCAAGAAAAGACTCTGAAGAAACAAAATAATGCACAGCAGGATTAGGGAGCATATAGAGGCCGTAGAGGATACCGCGGGAGAGGAAGGAATAATGGTCCAGCACAAGGATGGGGCAGAGGTCAAGTAATTTTTTATAAATGTGGCCAAGCTGGCCATGTATCTAGAGATTGTACCAACCCATGCACTACATGTAGTTATTATCAATCATTTGATCATGTTATTGAAGACTGCCCAGTCTCAGAGGTAGAAATGCAGAAAAGGAAGCGGTCAGAGGCACCGAAACCAAACATTCAGTTGATTGTAGCAGAAAGGAGACCTGCGGATCCTAGTATCAACGTAGTGATGCGAAGTGGCACTACAAGAGGGAGAGATGGAGGAGCATAATCTTCAACGTCTGGAGACTTCCATACTAACCAGTCTCCTCTTAAAACAATATGGATAAGAAAGGATGTTAGGAAAGCACCTCCTTTCGACTTAAAGAAGAACAAGGAATCATTTACAAAAGCATGGGATATCCTCAAAGAATGAGCACCCAAGTCACCGAGAATCCTGCTGCACAGTGAAATACCGTATGTAGAGGATATGCCAGCTGCTTATGACAATACAAGCACTGCAGCAGAGATAGGCACCTCTGTTGCGCAGTTCCTTAAGAGCTGCATGAAGTTGCTGAAGAGCCCAGATGCTATAGCAGAGTTGAAAAAATTGTTAAATCAGTATGAATCGCAGAGCGAAATAGAAATTACCGATAGTGCAGTTCACCAGATCAAGAAAAACAAAAGAACAGGCCAAGAAATGAGGCTCAGTGCTCAGATTGGAGACTATGAAATGGATGAGATCATCCTTGATCTGGGATCCGAAGTAAATGTCTTAACCAAATAGACATGGCAGCAGATGGGGAGACCAAAGCTGTCATGGTCACCTATCCAGTTGAGAATGGCCAACTAGGAGAAAGTTATACCCTTTGGTAGGTTAGCCAACGTTTTTGTTGACATTAACAAAGTGCAAAGTCATGCAGACTTTGAGGTGATCGAGATTGGCGAAGATAGTCATCCTTATCCTGCGCTGCTAGGGATTGACTAGGATATGGACAACCTCACTATTAAAAACTTGAAGATGAAGAAGATGATCTTCGAAGGGAAGCATCTCAGGGTCATCGCACCACTGGACCCTACAGACGGAGAGAGATACAGTGAGCCGATTCAGGAAGAATCTGGAGCTCAAGATTTGGACCACCTTTACAAGATGGCTACGAACCAGGAAGATGATATTAATCCAACTGCGAATGGTACAATGAGCTGGAGGTGCGACAACTCTTGCATCTCAGACTCGGACGCAGGATTGGAGAATTGGCAAAGTCATATGCATGAAGTATCGGCAAGGAGTTGCGCGCAGGTTACAAAATCACTGTGCTGGATTGGAAAGGAGGTAAGCCCAATCCCTGGCTATGATGGTTTCTCTAATGTTTATTCCTTTAGCAATGAATATACTACAGCAATTGCATATGAACGTCACTTACAAGCACTATATATGGTACTGCGCGACACACCTGCCAGATGGTGGGATGCACATAAGCAAACATTGACCACATGGGATCAATGCAGAATCAAGATGCATATCAGGTTTGCTGATAAGGTTACCCTAACCTTTGAGAAATATAACGGACAGACAGATCCACAACATCATATTCAGGCCTGTTCACAAGAATGGAAGGAGAGACCACACATGGAATGGTTGCATCTGTTCGTGCACACGCTGGATAACGACGTTCCAAAGAAATGGTACCTAGACCTAGAGTTGTGCAAAGGAACCACAGATTGGGCCATGCTGACTGCGATCTTCCAGAAGGACTTTAGTTTTGAGGATGAGAACCCGCTTATACACAACGCTTTGCAAATAATTAAGGAACGAACATTCAGAGAAGATTGTCCACATAGAAATATGACTTTAGAGGAATTCTTTGGGGCAGACAACATACATGTGAGCCTACAGTTAGATTGCAAGGAACAGGTAGAGCACACCATGGAATGTTATAACCTAGCTGAAGAGGTTGAAGGACAAGAAGACAATGATGCGGAGGATCAGCGCAACATAAACATACCTGAGTCAGAAGATTCGCTCGCGAGGTAGAGGGACCTCTGTTGGAAATCCAGGACATGAGTGGGCCTATAAAAATGAAGAAAGTGAACATTGGCACCAGCGAAGAGACAAAGTTCGCGTCTATTGGATACTATTGGGATGATCATACTGTTGCGGAGATCGCAAATACATTGCATGAATATCAGGAGTTATTCCCAACTAAGCTTACAGATCTGAAGGGTATCTTGGGAGACTTAGGAGTTATGAAAATACCTCTTAAGCCAACCGCAAAGCCTGTTAAGCAAATACCTTATCACTTGAACTCGCGATACAAAGAAAGAGTGAGAGCAAAACTAGATAAGATGCTCGAGGCAGGGATCATTGAGCCAATCGAAGAGTCTGAGTGGATAAGCCCTATGGTTTTCTAGGATAAGAAAACAAAGGGTGAGATCAAAATCTGTGTGGAACTCAGAAAACTGAAAGATGCTTCAATGCATGACCCATTTCCTACTCCCTTTACTGATGAGGTACTTGATAATGTTGGAGGAAATGAGGCCTATTCCTTTACTAATGGTTTTTCCAGATATCATCAAATAAGGATTGACCTAGCAGATAGACACAAAACTAATTTTGCTACAGAATGGGGGTCGTTCCAATACACAGTGATGCCATTTGGTCTGAAGAACGCGCCTGCCATCTTTTCTAGAGTTGTCGTCACAGCATTCAAAGATTTCATGCATAAGTTTCTAGAAGCTTATTTTGATGACTGGACTGTGTTTGAATTCCTGAACAACCATTGCACAAACCTAAGAATGATGCTAGAAAAGTGTAGACAGCATCAGATCTCCTTGAATTTGAAGAAGTGTGTCTTTTGTGTTCCTTATGGGATTCTACTAGGACACATTGTATGTAAGCAGGGTTTGATGGTTGACCCTATGAAGATCGCAATCATAGTAAACTTGCCCACACCAAATTCAGTTAAGCAGTTGCACACTACATTGGGGCATACCAGTTACTACAGGAAATTTATAAAGGGTTATGCACATATAACCATAACAATGGAGAAGCTGCTTAAGAAAGATGCGTCATTCATCTGGAACGCGGACTATGAACAAGGGTTCGATACATTAAAATAAAAGATGGTTACTGCGCCAACCCTAGTTTTTTCGGACTGGGACAAGTCGTTCCATGTACACGTTGATGCATCATGCATAGCACTAGGGGTTGTTTTAGCACAACCAGGAGAGGGAGGTATTAACCATCCCATTTCATTCTTGAGCAGGAAGCTCTCATCTACGGAAAAGAATTACACCACTATAGAGAGAGAAGGCCTTGCTATGGTCTATCCATTGTAGAAGTTCAGGCACTATTTGCTTGGTGCGCACTTCTTTATGTTTGCTAACCATTCTGCTTTGAAATATTTGGTCAATAAGCTAGTGTTAGGGGGGCAAATATGTAGATGGTTGTTGCTCTTCCAAGAGTATGATTTCAAGATCATTGTTAAGCCAAGCAGGTTGAACTTGGGTCCTAATCATCTATCCAGGATTGAGTCATGAGAAGAGCCGAAGAACCTTGAAGACAATCTTCCTGATGTGCAGTTGTTTGCTATCCACATACCTAATGAATTTTATAAAGATATCATAGATTTCTTGACAACTGGATTAGAACCTATAGAGTTCACTACATAGCAAAAGAAGCAGCTGGTAGTGCGAGCAGTAGACTTCACTATTATCGTAAGACAGTTATACAAATTAGGGCCTGATGAAGTACTATGTAGGTGTGTTCTAGAACATGAAAATCCATTCATATTGGTTGATGCACATTCAGGTGTTACGGGAGGTCACTATGCGGGAAAAGCCACCATGCAGAAGATATTGCGCGCAGGGCTATGGTGGCCTTCGATCCATAAAGATGCAAAGGAGTAATGTCAGAACTGCGATCTCTGTCAGAGGACAAGAAATCCATCGTGAAGAGACGAAATGCCATTGAATCTACAGTTGACATTACAAGCATTTGAAAAATGGGAAATTGATTTTGTGGGACCTATAAACCCACCGAGGAAGAGAATTGGTGCAAGGTACATTATTACTACAACCAATTACCTCACCAGATGGGCGGAAGCGAAGCTAGTGAAGGACTATAGTGCAGGTACCACCCCGCAATTCATATTTGAAGACATCCTTACAAGGTTTGGATGCCCTAAGATTTTGATGAGTGATCAAGGCACTCAATTTTTTAATAGAACCATTGAGGTGTTGACAGAAGAATTCTGCATTCATCATCGGCAAAGTACGCCTTATCACCCGTAAGCAAATGGAAATGTTGAAGCGTTCAATAAAATACTGGAGAATGCACTCACAAAAGTATGCAATGTGAATAGGGATGACTGGACTTGTGCATTCCAGCTATACTATGGGCATACAGGACAACATGCAAAAAGTTGATAGGCCACACACCTTTTAGGCTGGCCTATGGGAAGGAAGCAATTATGCCAATGGAATACATCATTCCCAGCTTAAGGATAGCTGTGTTTACAGGCATGGAGGATCAGGAGGCACTAGAAGAACGACTGCTACACTTGGTTGGTCTGGAAGAAGATCACTTCATCGCAGGCTTCGACGAACAAGTGCAGAAAGAAAGATAAAAAGCATGGCATGATCGCCACATCAAGAACAAGTCTTTCCAGGTAGGTGATCTAGTCCTCCTGTATGATAGCAAGTTCATGAAATTTCCTGAAAAGTTTAAAATGAATTGGCTTGGTCCATATACTGTTGTACATGTTACTAATGGTGGTGCAATCCAGCTAGCCACATTATCAGGAGATAATTTTCCTATCCTAATCAATGGAAGCAAACTAAAACCCTACTGGGATAGTCCTGCCTCGCAAAACCTTTGACGATCAGAAGAGAAGTAAATTTCTAAGTGCCAAGTACAGTTGGAATTGGGAACTAGAAAGGGGGAAGAGTCTGTACGTAATGTATAATGGGGAAGTGTAGATACCACGCAACACTGTTAAGATATGCCACTACGCCAAAAAAAAAGGAACCGTGCAGTTGCGAAGTCCAAAAGGAAATTGCGAAGATCAAGTGAACGAGGAAAGATGTTAAGTTCAGAGACAAGGAATCAGGCACCACGAAGTAACTACGCAGGAGTAATGATGACCTATCGTGCAGTTCGATGTTGTACTCCAGAAAAATAGTCGTTACAATGTCGGTCGAGAAAGTAGCCGTTATACAGTACTTTTCCAGCAACCGCTTGGGCATTTAACGCACAGATAGTCGTTCTGAATGCGTTTATGAAGGAAAGGACAGAAGAATCCACTGGATTTGGCCAATGGATACCACATTTAATGCTTATCTAGCCGTTGAGGGGCACGAAGGGGGTCAGTTGCGCCTATAAATAATGCTGCATTCAGACTCGCGGGTGTTACCAAACACTTAGAAATTTTCCTGCGCTCAATACTTTGCAAGATTGTTTTCAGTAAGCTATTCGAAACTCTGTGGAAGTTTTCCAGTGGATGTCTGAAAGGTCTTCCCTTGAAGAAGAATTCACGGTCCAAGAGACTGTGAAGGTATTTCAATACGATGGGATCGAAGGGTTAATGAGAACCCCATCTAAGAAGGGCGTCTTAGAACCAGGTCAAGCATCTAGACGATCTCCAAGACACGGCCCAATAATGAAAGACAAAGGAAAAGAAACAGTGGGGCCGAGAACAAAGATAGCAAAGATGAGTTCAACAGTGTAGAATCCACCAATAGCTGATAAGGAGATACCACTAACAATGACCCCAGATTATATCTCACTGTGTGCACAGGACGCACCGGTCTTCGCATTAGCAAAGAATGCAAAATATGACATCCCGTTATCACCCATATCAAAGCACGTCGATGTCGATAAAAATTTGCTAGGTAAAATTCCAGAATGTCAGTGGGAAGATTATGATCTGCTTCAGATGCAGAAGGATGAGCCTAATGAACCGAGGTTCCCACAGTTCTAGCCCGACCAATACATGTGCTCAAAGAAATATGTGAAGGGAGAGCTCACTTTGGTCGCCGAAAGCTGGTTATCGGGAGTAGTCAAGTCCGGACTGCTCAATCTGCTCAAACTCCCACATTTCGACAGATCACCGGAGATGAACGTGGTGGTGTGAACTGTCACATACCCACCCATCCATCCCAGCCACTGTGCTAACCAAAAACGAGTTCCCAGCAATCCAAAAAAGCCCAACAAGCTCCAAAAATGCCTAGAAAGCTTCAAAACGCCCAGCAAGCTCCCAAACGCCCAGCAAGCTTCAAAATAAAACAACCAACAATCCAAAAACTCCCAGCAAGCTCTAAAAACACCCAGCAAGCTTCAAAAACGCCCAGCAAACATCAAAAGAAAACACCCAACAAGCCAAAAACGCCCAGCAAGCTCTAAAAACACCCAGCAAGCTTCAAAAACACCCAGCAAGCTTCAAAATAAAACACCCAACAAGCCAAAAACGCCCAGCAAGCTTCAAAAACGTGAGAGGGTGAAGTCTAACCATGAATAAAAAAATGGCTTGTGAAGGCAATTCGTGGGTGTTTTCTTGCCCAAGAAGGAGAAACACGATTTTCCATGAGGGTGGATTTCCCATACTTGAATTTGGACAGCCATACCTCCCC
The DNA here is from genome assembly GCA_027924585.1 of Larix kaempferi. Classification (NCBI taxonomy): domain Eukaryota; kingdom Viridiplantae; phylum Streptophyta; class Pinopsida; order Pinales; family Pinaceae; genus Larix; species Larix kaempferi. Next base: position 360,753 of record BSBM01001701.1, on the reverse strand, counting down.
AATCCCCAAGGCATTAACTACTTCACCCAACTCTTGGGAGAAATAAATGATTGGGCACCAAAGTCAACATGGGTAGTTGATGGTTCATGGGTTCTCTCATTGACACTTGGCTTGACTCAATTGGCTCAAGGGTTTTGAATATCCTCCTCCCAATTCCTTGTAATATCATGCCCCCATCTCTTGTTGCATTGCATAGCTAGTTGTAGGCATTTATATTAAGATGCATATTTACAATTCCCATGGTTCACTAGCATATGGGTAGCATAATTTCAAATACTTTCCTCTTCTAGATCGAGCGTTCACTAGTGGGGCCTTGGCCTTGAGCTCCACACTAGGAATCATACATAATATGCATACATTATTTACATTATAGCCCAAAATATTATAAGGGTCAAAATGGGGGACGTGACACGAACTCTGATGCCGCACATTCATGAGGGATATTTGTGGTTTGAACGCAATGTCAACCTAACCATTGACATTATCCACCGCATCACTGGGTTGAGTAAAAAGGGTAAAGATCCAAAGCATTTTTTCCAAGGGAAAAGCAAGGACAAAGAAGCCGTAGCAAAGATGAAGAAAAATCAAACCGTCGTTAAAGGAAAGAGGGGCTTTCAGACGGATGACATAGAGGATAGAGCAACAAGGTTTGGCACGCAACTATTAGCAAGAAAGATTCTCAGAAAATGCAAGCCTTTGGAGGTTCCTGCAGGCACAGTACTACTTGGCGTCGCAACCACAGAGGGAAAACCATTCAACTGGTGCCAATACTTATTGAACGAGTTCCTGGAGGAACTAAATGACACACAACTCAATGGTGGAAATTTCCATTTTACATGGCTGATAGTGTTGATCACCTTTGTAGGGTGGAAGGAGCCAAAGGATTATGTCGGCGTAATTACTAATACCAAGGACTGCAGAGGGGCCCGTTACGCAAATCTTTGGGCAAATATGAACTCATAGAGACAGCACGCGACAGCTGAGGTTTTCTAATAATATTATGACCAGCTGCACGCAACAATCATCTGCATGCCGCGAATAACAAAGTAGGTAACGAATCGTTATATTCGTATTGTTGATTTTTATGCTGATATGCGTTCCATTTTCATTTCAACCAAAGCACAGAAGAGGAACACCGAATGGTATGCAGGAAACTACCATATGTATGAAGATGATATTGATACTATGATGAAGGAATGGCCTGTCAAGTTTCGAGTGGAAATTGTAGTTGTTGAAAGCGACTCTGGCGAGGACAAACCTATTCCATGTCCGATCACTGAAGAGAAGTAAATGGGGAAAAGAAAGGAAGCTGAGAGCCCGACATAGAAAAAGGGAGCACACAAGAAGCAGAAAGATGATAAAGGAAAGTTAGATACAGTACTTTGTAGCGATCATTATGAAATGATCGCGGTAAAGGTCACAAAACAAATGGAAGATATGATGACTAACAAGGAGAAAAAGGACAAGGAAATGCAGGAAAGTCTGCAGAATATTATGACCGCACTGCAGGGGATTACAGAGAAAATTGAATAAGTACACAAAATATTACCCTTGCTACGGGACTCAGAGTCTGAAGGGAAGTCAGGGGGAACTTCGCAGCAAAGGACACCACAGCTAGCCATAACTGTGCCTGTGAAGTCCCACATCGTCCATCTGGATCCATTAACTATGAACCTGCCACTGCCAGAACAACTAATGTTGGACACGAAGGATGTAGAGCGGGTGGATCTCGATCTAGCAAAGATACCACTGCCTTGTCTACATTATTTGTATCTCCAGGTTGTTGACGAAATGCATGAGAGAATGACTGACGCGCTGAAAGGACAAGCTGAGTTGCAAGCAGCTAATAAGCAGTTGGAGGCATCTAGCTTGCGAAGAGCTATGGAGATAAAAGATGAGCATGATCGTCAGTAAAGGCTAGAATCCATGATCACCGTGGTCGCAGATGATATAGAAGAATTTGAGGTACAGTTGGACCCCACAGATACTATTGTTAAGATCATAGAAATGGTTAACATTCTTAAGACAGAAATGCAAGATATGGAGCTCATCCATGAGGTTAAGATTGCTTCCTTGGAGGCACAGATTAACCCACAGACTCCACCAAATGAGCAACAGCTGAGAGCAAAGGAGCTAAAGGCAGTGGCAGAAAGCACAGCCACTAAGGTGTCTAAGTGTCAAAGTTTGCTAGATGCAGCGTCGAAGCCATTTTCTGCCCTCGAAGAGGATCAACAATTGCTGGAAGTATAGAATGTTGTCAAAGCGAAGCAAACAACATTAGAATAGTTGGATGAAGAGGTGAAAGCCCTGCTACCAAGAGAAAGACTTCAGAGGTACGGGGAAGTCACCGCGCTGAAAAAGGAAGCTCAGGCCTTAAGAGAAAATGAGACTAAACTCGGAGATAAATCTCAACCCTTGTTGGATGACGCCCACACAATTTCCCAGGAGATCGAGGAAAAGTTAAAGGAGTTGTGCGACGGTCAAGAACGGGTGGAAGGCCAAGTAGATGATGAAATCACAGTTGAGATGCTAGAAATCGTGAGACAAGTTGAGCAAGACACTAAGGAGACAGTCCAAAAGCTGATTGTCACATTCAATGAGTTCACAGCAAAGCTAGCTCCGCAGGCGGCGGAACAGCTTGGAGAAGTTAAAGCTGCAAGTGGCTCAGGGATGAGCCACATGTGAGTGTTAGGGGCCTATTGGGCCTGGACCAAGTGGGGCATTTTGAGCAAGAAGGATTTTTGGAATTGTGGAGCTGAGCGCAGTTCAGTTGGAATACTTTTTGTATAATTTTTTGAGATGTTGCAAAGTTGCGCGCAGCAAAGCGTCGAAAGAGATGCGAAGTTTAGTGCTGTGAAGAGACAACGCTGCGATGTGTCCAGTCTACATGGATCCGAAAAAGCAGAGTGTTGGACGGAAGATGGCACAGATTCCGGTTAGACCATCGGCGATCTATTTTTGGTAAAGATGCTCAAGAAGTACCAAGAGGCAGGTAGGAGCAAAGCGGAAAGAAAGCGACTGGTCGCACATGAGGAAGAACCACTACCTGAACCAGTCGCACAAGACCATTAGAGGAATAACGGAAGGCTGATAGAGACATGAGGCATTCGCTAAAGGTGGCCATGATGGAATATTTGCTACCAAAATCTAGCAGTCCAGTTTTGGGGAAACCGTGACAATTTTGTAAACCTAAGGATTTTTTCCTTCGAATTGTAAAGACATGACATATGGGCATGATCTATAAATAAGGCATATTTTGTATGGGAGAGGGTTACTCTTCATTTTGTAAGTCTTTAATATTCTTGAATCTAAAGCTTAGAAGCTATTGTAGAGTCTTTGCAATCTGTGTGCGCAGAGGCCTAATGAGAGAGAAGAGGGTCTGCAGCTGAGTGCACAGATAAAGAACTGTTGTACCCTTCCGAAAGACGAATATAACAACAGTTCTTGTGGACGTAGCCTCCATCCGGGGGGTGAACCACATTAAATATTGTGTGTTGTGATTGTTTGTGTGTATTGCATGTGCTCATTTGCTTACATTGGATGCTTGGATTCTCATTTATTAGTTCCTGTGTTAATTATTTTATATGTATTTGCCATAGGAGAAAAGATGGGAATAATATGTTAAGTACTGCGGGAGTGAATGAATGTTGAATGCTTAGTAATCCAAGTTTGTGAACGTATCAGTTTATGGAATAATCACATGTGTATGTAGATTTCGACTTGTATAACTCTTCGACACGCAACACCGGGTGCGCACAACCTTATATGTTTCGTCTGCTTGCAATTGTTATAAAGATAATTAATCTAAGGCATTAGATGAATGATTGAGTGTTAAAATAAAGTCTTCATAGTGGTTAAGTTTGGAAGAGGAAACATATAAGTCAGTTGCGATGTCCTGTGATTCACATTCTATCCGAATCGTGCATTCCATAGACACGTTGGTTGCGCAGGCACCTTCGCGTGTAGAAGTAAGGGCTGTGACGCGGTCTATCGGCGCGCAGTCCTCAGCTCACAGCGCAAGTCTAATAGTGTGTTGCATAGTAGTCCTTTCCGAAAAACTCATCACATCACTGTGGAAATCGGACTCCACAGTGCCCCCATAACTACACCTTGGGTGAGAACTCATCCTATTCATAGGCTGTTGCCGAAAGGGCCGGAGAGAAGGGATTTTGTTGGTTAAGTGAAACCGCGAAGAATCTGGGTCTATATTGGAAAATCTCTAGATCAATTTTTAAGCCAACAACATACAACATCTGGGACCTGGTATCTAGATGAGCTGCTTGGCTCCCTGCTATCCTCACTATGGTGAAAAGTATATCATGCAATGGATGATCTCACACCTCTTTGATGGGAATCTTCCCACTAGAGGCATGAGCATGTGGAGTACAGTGTTGGACAATCAAGTCATCCACCGTTCGGTCACTCCCCCATGATCCGGTAAGAGCCACATTGTCCCCCCTTCGAGACAATCCTGTCAAAAGGTAGTTGTCATCCACATCTCTAGTCATGTGTGCTCCTTGATCATGAAGTACTGCTGAGCTGCATCCCAGCTCCGGATCATATGCTCTAGTAGTAGTAGTTGGGCCCTCATGCTCTGGACCTAGAAGAACTTCAACAACCCATAGTTCCTCAATGCCTCCACACATAGCAGATCGTTCGCTACTTGTACATCATCCACCTCATGTTCGCGCTCACGCCATTCTAGAACCATGTTGGCGGCCACAAACCTGTTAAAGAGAGCATTTGAACACGATTAGACCTCACCCCAACCATCAAAACTTTTTCTTTTGGGCTAGGTTTTGAGTTGAACATGGATGTTTCCACCGTCGCACCTCATCCTTGTAGACAGGGCGACATTATCGCAAGACACCCTTGCGGGCTTTGCGACAACCCGGTTTCATCGCAGTTCCCGTAAGGGAGCCCTACGACGACCTGAGGGCGCACAAACTCCCCAAAAATCAATCAAAAAACCTAAAAAATGGAGAAGAATTGAAATTCTAAAGCACTAGAAAGATGCTGGCTGAGATTTAGGGTTACCTACTCCGAATGGCTCGTGAAATGGTCACTCGTAGCTCCGGCAATCGGTGAATGAAATTCTGCTCCAAATGGCACTTTTCTTCTCCCCAATTCGGAAAATAAACAATGGTAACTATATTTGGTCATTTTTTATATTTTATAAACAAAAAGGGAATATTCGTTTTTCAAATTTAGATGCTCTATGGGTTATTCGCTATAGTTTGGATCATTTTTACTGCATTTGAATGCCTGGTTGACTATTTGACCTAGTTTTCAAGCAGGAAGGAGACGTTACATGTCTCATTTGCGTCGTTTTCACATCGTAGTGGTCATCTCATGTATGAACAACCCATTGAATATTTTTTGTTGTTATTTCCACTCATTAGGTTTGATTATTTAATGATGACGAGCTTACTCTTTGCTCTTTCTCATGCTCTTAAAACCATGAGAATAAGTCACTGAGTTATGATTTATCAATTTTCTGAGCTCTTTAAACTCCTAAGGAAAAGGAACCCCCCCAAAGTCTATCTTTAAGCTCTTTTCAGGCTCTCGAAATACAAAAAGATTGCCAAGCGAACTTGTCGCATTCACACTTGCCAAAGTATTTGAACGGTCGTCTCCCTGGTGATAGTTTACCCCTTTTTCGGACTAGGGGGCACTATTTACGAAAAAGGTATACTCTAGCCAACCATGACTGGAAGAGTCCTCTCCCACGTTGTTTTACCATTTTTCGGGCAATGAGGCTAACTTTACGAAAAAGGACCATTGGAGTCTTCTTTAGTTCTTTTCAGACTCTCTAAACATGAAATGATGACCGATTTTCCCTTTTATGGACTCATTAAAATTTAACATTGAAGGGCCCGCTATGGGACGAACCCCTCCTCTCCCAGGTTCGGAAATATTTGAGATTAGACTCATCTATGAGATGAGCTATACTGAGCATTTGGTTACCCTCATCAAGCTCGTAAAAAACACATGAGGCACTCATCAGTCATGATGGGGAAAAAAGAAAGATTTTATGTTACACTCTTTACCTGTGGCAATACCTAGTTGTTCTTGAACATGGCACTCATTTGCATTTGCATACAGTACTTGGATCATCCATTTGTCCTCGAGTTTTACCTACTTCCTGAGTCTTGTCACTCCTTTGAGTCATTCAAAGAATGCTTCCATCATCAGTTACATTAGGAGTCGGTATCATACTCATCATGTCAATACTGCCAAGTCATGCCATGCCCATGTTCAAGAATATATTTTCACCACTCATTATCTGTAGTCAGTACACCTTCCATCATGTTGGTCTATTCTGAGTCAGTATTGCATATTACTGTACCATCCGATATACTCTCAACATATGTTATCGATTTTCATGTCGATGATGGGGGATTCATCATGGCCCTCCTTCGATGGATTCATCCTTGTCGACTTCAAATCATCATCCGAGGATTGAATCTAGAAACCAATCAAGTACCTTGGGCCTACATGCCTTAATGGTAGGTTACCTCGCTTTCAACATGAGTTTACATCATTGACTCTTGATTGAAATATTTCATCATGTGTTCGAATTCAACTCATTTATTCACACTTGATGGTATGTACTATGATACCTTGGGGATCATTGACATTAATGGTGATTACCCTCGTGCTTGTTAACAGTATACATCAATGACCGGTAATCAAGTGGTTTCTACAATGTTTGAGATCAAGACATTTGTAATCACATGGATAGATTCGTATCATTGCGGGTTCAGCTTGAAGACCCCTGGGAATCATTGGTCGTGGTTGTGTTATCATCTCATCATGGATCTACGCTTGTTTCTAGTAGCCATGATTATGTTCAGTTGGTCATTACTACCATGGATCTGCAATGTATTGGTCGGCAGCCATGTTGTGAGTCATGTGAGACTGTGTACTCAGAGTTAGTTGTACTATAGCAGCATCCTTCGTCCGACAAGCCATTGCCATTCCTTCTGTCAAAGCATTTCACCTGTCCAATTTTCAAACAGCTTCATGATTTGGGGGGCATTTTGTTACACCTAAATATTTCCATCATGATAGTCAGAGTAAACATCCCTGAATTTCCTTTGACTAAGTCATCCACTTGGAAGAGATGCAAACCCTTTTATACTAGGTTTTGAGAGGTCGTTGCAGGTTGTCCTAATGCAACCTGTGACGTCCCAGGTTGTCCTCTTGCAGCATGTGACGATGTCAGTTAATTTTTTAAAATAGCATCTTCGAGCCCATTCTCGAAGGTAGCTGATGTGGATCCCTATCCCTAGCCTTTAGGGGAGCTGGCATTTGATTACTAGCCTTTAGGAAGGATCCCCTATCTCTCTCCTATGATATCTCAACCTATCCTATCCTCCTAGTTCTATATAAGTGAAGCCCATTCCCATACCTAAGGGAGGAAGTGTATAGTATCTACATGCTGGTGAAATTAGCTTAGGAGAGATCTCTACTCATCTATTGGGAGACTCTCACTTCCTTGGGAGGATTTGGCATTGGCTTGATCGGAGAAGGATTGCTACGTTAAGTCATTGGTTGTAATCTCTTCATCCTATGTATTTCCCTTTTAATACAGTAATATAAGTGCTTTCCACCAAATCTCATTGTGTTGATGATATTTTGTGTAGTTTGCCTACTTAACTGCTTACTTATATCTATTATTGTGTAGATGCACTTTATTGCTTGTGTTGTTCTATTGTCTTGACAGGTTTTGCAGGTGAGATCTGAATACCATCAAGCTTGGAGCAGCATTCAAGGAGAAAGGATCAGCGATCTGAAAGGTAAAGCATCTAGTTCCTTGATCTGTAATTAGATCTAGGAGAGTTATTTATGTTCTATCTCTATTTTTTCTAGACTCGCGTTGAGCTATGGAGATTAGGCCTCGAGTCCGCTCTTGGTAGATTTCCTTCAAACATTACATGATTATCCTATTCATATTCCTAACATGAAATAATGAGAGGATTTTCTTCCTAAGTTTAAAGGAGATGATATAGATAGTCTTTGGAAACCTTTAAAATATTTACGTTCATGCATGCACCACCTAGGAATTTATGATGAAGATGTGTTAATGAAGTTGTTCATGTTATCTTTTTAACACATAAATTGAAATTGCTCGTATTAAAAATCTATTACCGGTAAGATATTACAGATATATAAAACGAAGTTGAAAATTCGAAACTACTAAGGCGTTATTTCTTCCCTAAATATTATCTGCTCCAGAGCCCCATCTTACCTCGTTACCTAAAATTCCAAAGAAACTTTATTCCTCTATGTTCTACTCAAAAATATCATCATGGATAGGATGAAATCTATGAGAATAAGAGAGACTCGGTGTATTCTCCTAATGAGCACAATTTAGACCTCCCTCAAGCTCGAATCTACTATTGCAATCCTTCTTCAGTATGTTGGCTGAGGAAAAAATGAAAATAGATACTCTCCTCACCATAGTGCCTCTTTATCTCCCCTTCATCCCACATAATGCTCCTATCCTCTGCGCAAGGCACCTTCTTGTATTCGTTCACCATTTCCTCTATCATCTCTATGATTGTGTGATCCTGACAAAACTGAATGGAAGATGAGACCTCACTCATGGTGTATTTTACTCCCCTACCTTCGCATGATCCTCCTGCAATAACTCCACTTTGTACCTATCCTCCATTCCTCCTTCCACCTAGCCTCATCAAGAATTTTCCAACCCATGCCCCCCACCACCCTTGGCATAATTTGAATGAGCTAAGGAGCCCCCTTGGTACATGGGTTTGTAGTATCTTGGCTCGTTTTTTCCCATTACATCAACTCCCCCATGCAAATTGTGTTATTAGCTACTAATAACAAGGTATCCATTTTCTAGTAGGTGATAGATTGTTTATAGCTATAATTCATTGATGCATCCTGACACCTTGATTTTCCATTTCATCATCTTTTACATTGTTTTTCCTTCTAATATGGTAGATAATAAAAAAGATGATATTGATGAGAAGGTTGATATTCCTCTTATGCATTCGCCCAAAGCTTGATTTTTCCTTTTATTCAGCTATACATTTGTCGAATGACAATTTTGGAATATCCAAAGGTAAGCATTCTTGAGATATTTAAGGGGTTAAGCAAATCAAACCCTTGCATCAAAGCTAGCCATTCAACTTGATTATTAGTTTTGTTCCCTAGTCCCCATGCATATGATTTCACGATTTTTCCATCAAGGTCTATTAGAACCCCTCCCGCCTCCTTAAGTTGTTCATGTTATCTCTTGATAGAGGTGCAAGACAATTTGGTTTAGAGGATTTCCAAATACTTGGATTTCATGTTTGCAAAATTTCTATTCTAGACTTAACACATAATAAAAAAGTCTTTATCCATCGAAGTTTCTTTTTGTACATTTCTACAGTGAATATTTTGAAAGACAAGATTGTTGCAATAGTAATAATGATGAAAAAAATCTTCTAATGAAGAATTTGAGCAAGAAAGTAGTATTGAGTGCATGCAAGAAAATGTCCAAGAAGATACAATGTTTTCTCTTGCTCGAAAGGAATAAGGTCAAGTTTTTACTGAGCATGTTGTTGTTGTCACTTTCCTTGAGAATGATAAAAAGTTTCAAATGGTTGTTAATATTTGATAAATCTAGTTTGTATTAATGAGTTTGAGAATGAAGGAATCCTTCTTGCTTTGAAAATAATATATCATCACTTTCATAAGGATATGATTGAATTAAAAGGGAATCAACTAAGTAGCACTGGTTTATTATTATTTTTTCTTCATAATTATATTTATATGCAAGTGTTATTTGAAATATAGCAATTTGATGAACCCCATGTTGGAATATCAAGCAATACTGAGAGGGGGGGGCTGAATCAGTATTACACTATTTTCTATATTTTATCACAATTAAAAAACTGAATCAACGGGAAATATAGAAGACATAATTTATCGTGGAAGCCCAACTGGGGAAACCACCAATTCTTTCTATTAGTGCAAAATTATGGTTACAATTAATTTGAAAGCTCCAACTTGCTGGATGCACCAACACCCAAATTCTCAGCTACAACTAAAGGATGCACCAACACCCTGTTTTGTCAACTACAACTGACAAGATCCACCAAAACCCTTTTAGCAGGCTACAACTTGCCCTAGCTCTACCCTTCCACCCTTGTATATTGTCTTATTCGGATTTTCCAAAACCTATTTCCTTCAATTCTGGATCTTCATTGGTCTCGGCATGTTCTTGTTGCTCCTTCAACCTGGACACCCGAGACACTTTTCTTCTAATTCGAATATCTGGTTATATATCTTCATGATTTTCATTCGCATCTCTTCATTATGTATTTTGTGTCTCTTTAGGTTGCATCTCTTCATATTTAAACAATCTAATTAATAAAATGGATCTCCATTTCAATTAATTAAACTTCTGAATTAATTCCATGTTCTAATTAGATTTTTGTTTATTAATTAATGGCAGAATCTATGACCAATTTGTAGAACTTGTGAGCACCTATACGAGCTTGCGGGTTTTGCCACTCAAGCCTACGGGCTTCATTCCATGTGGGCTCATCTTTCCTCCCTTGCTGGTTTTATTGTGGGATTCATCCTTTGCAGGATTATCTAAGCCCCTGCAGGAATTCCTAGGCCCCTGCGGGCATTCCTAGGCTCGTGCGGGCTTTAACTTCAGCCCTTGCGGGCATCCTTAATCCCCCGCGGGCTTAACCTTACCTCCTGCAGGCATCCCCTAAGCCCCTGTTGGCTTAACCTCAGCCCCTGCGGGCATCCTTAAGCCCCTGCAGGCTTAACTTCACCCCCTACAGGCATCCCTAAGCCCCTACGGGCTTAACCTCAGCCCTTGCGGGCTTAACTTCACCCCCTACGAGCATCCCTAAGCCCCTGCGGGCTTAACCTCAGCCCCTGTGGGCATCCTTAAGCCCTCGCGGGATTAACCTCACCCCCTACGGGCATCCCTGAGTGCCTGTGGGATTTTTCTTTAGCCCCTGCGGGCATAATAAAGCTTTTGGGAGCTTTTAACCCTTAAGCCCCTTTATAAATAGTCATGTTTTTATCTGTTTTTGGGAGACCAATAACTCGCATGTGAGAGCACCAAATAGGAATTTGACTTCATGGTTGGATAGCCAGTTCACCAAGGAACAAGACCATGCTAACTGATGAATTTTATCAGCAAACGAACACCTCCTTGCGGGCATTTCCAAATGCCTTGTCAACCTACAATTGAACAATAAAACAACCTTTTTCTCATTTTGGCAGACTTTTATTTCACACGTGTGAAGTCTAGAGGAGAATTTGAACCCATGGTTAGATATCCAATTCACCAAAGAACAAACCTATCCCACCTGATTCTTTTTATCAACACAAGGACACCTCCTTGCGGGCATTTTCAAATGGCCTCTTAGCCATGTGAGTTCAACACAGCCAAATATTTGTTCTTAAAATGCAAGACACTTTTTCCTTCACTTTGGCAAATTGATTTCTTTCATATATGATAAACATAAGGAAAACTAAAAGCATGGATGGATAGACACTTCAACAATGAACAGGACCATGTCAATTGATGTACTTATTGACACACCCACAACATCTGGCGGCCATTTGAAAGTAGTCTTTGAAACTGCTGATTTGACACAGACAAAATTATCAAACCCTAGGTTAGTATGATGGGATTTTTATTTTCACCAATTTTGAAGTGTGAGACACCCAATGGATAGAGGCCAACAAGGTGACTTCATCTAAACCAATTTCACCTCTTGAAGCCTCTTTCTCTCTCCTTGACGGGCATTTTACTGGAGTAGTGCAAATCAAGTTGAGAGGCACTTTTGGAAAATTAATATCTTCCTTCTCAAAGACTCTTTGGACAATATGAGACCCTGGTTGGATACACCAAACAACATTCTAGAGATCCATACTCTCAAAATTATTTAATACATTAACCACAAGAGAAGGCGAGCATTTTACTGAGGTCACTTAGGCAGTTTTAGTGATTTTACACTTGGACAATTTTTGCACTTTCCTAGACTTGGTCCAATCTGCTTGAAACATTGTTTTGGCAGATCCATAATTTCGTCATCATGCCCTTTCAATTCAATATGAGAACATGGTCAGGTAGAAAAGACAACAAGCTAAAACTTGAACATATGGTGAGTGCATTTAGGCTTTAACCTATGAATTATGGAGTGCATTTTCTTGAGGCCACTTAGGCACTTTTACTACCCCTGGTGCAAACCATCCTGAAACCTTGTTTTGGAAGGCCTTTAACTTTGCCATCAAATACCCTCTTTGAGAGGTGAGACCATGGTAAGATAGCCTCTTCATCAAACTACAACATGATAGTTTCAAATAATTTTTACCATTCACCTATGAGGTATGACGTGCATTTCCCCAAGGCTACTTGGACCAATTTTCCAACACCAACATTTTTCAGAATGTCTAAAACTATTTGAACCCTTATTTTGGGAGATCTATAACTTTGTCATAAAGCACTCTTTTGAAGAAATGAGACCATGGTTAGATAGCCTATTCAACTAGGTATATCCTTATATGACCAATTTTCCAACACAACCATTTTTCAGAATGTCTAAAACTATTTGAACCCTTGTTTTGGAAGATCTATAACTTTGTCATAAAGCACTCTTTTGAAGAAATGAGACCATGGTTAGATAGCCTATTCAACTAGGTATATCCTTATATGATGGTGCGGATATTATCTTCAACCCATGAATTATGGCGGGCATTATCTTCAACCCATGAATTATGGCGGGCATTTTCTTAGAGCAGTTTTGACTAATTTTTCCATACTTAGTCAATTTCCAAAGTCTCATAAACTTGCCATGCTTTTCCAGAATGATGTCAGATTGCAACACTGACTTAATGATAGCACCAGAACACCATCATGTGTCTTTCCATCTTCATCACACATGCCACATCATCATACATGCCATGTCATGACTTCCTTTGTCATTCCTTTGTATTTCACTGAGTTTTCCCTACCATTATGTCCTTGGTTATTCCTTTGTCATTACTGAACTCCTTTGACATTAATGACAATCATATTCAACACCCCATCTTCAAACACCAACATATCAAGTATTGGACAAGTCTTTTGTTGACACAGGGTCTTTCGACAGGGGTTCACTCTGTCGTCAACAATACCAACAACCCCTTATTCACTGGCCCGGAAATGAGTTATTCCTTTCCAGCAACACCTGCGAAGCAGGTGAGGTCTCACCCGAGGCGGATAAGGGTGCTGCAGGAACCAAGCTTCCACAGTTACAAAGAAGATGTGTGTGCATTAACCAGAGATCGCAGACATTTACTATAGTTTACTAATCGATTATTCGCATCAAGACATTTTAGCATTAACCAACAACATGTTTCACATAAACCAACAGAGAATATCTAAATAACCCATTATCGCATCATAACATAACACTAGAATTCACAACCGAACATCCTCATTCATTAACATCTGTGGAAAACCCGTCGCAGAGATATTCAAAATATGATATCGCAGTTACATTCAAACTCAAAAGACTGTGTTTTTTCTCTAGAAATTCTTCTGCCTTAGGCTTACAATACACTTCTATTTGTATGCTTCTCTCTTATTACAAAATGGCCCATTTTGGCCGACTTAGTAATTAAGTATTCTAAACTATTCTTGCGCTTCCTTAGACTTCGCGGTCATTCCTTCTTTCGCGGGATTTGGCTTCTGTGCTTGTCGGCTTCCATACTTCCTGCGGATCTATCCCGTGCCAACATCTTTCATGAAAAATAAAGCAATATTGAGCATAATACAGTGATAGAAAATAGAAAAGAAAATAATGTTGTTAAGGATATTGTTGTCCATAATTAGTATAAGCCAATATGAGATAGGTATTACGAATGTTATGGCCTAGATGATTATGAGAACCTAGTGTTCTGAATCTTCTTGAAGGTTGATTTATCCATGAAGAACATAACCAAGTGAAAATCCCTTTTAAAATTTTAATAAAAATGGAGTTGAATCAAAGACAAGTGAATGATTGTTGTATTGAATTTGTCAATGAAGAAGGGAAGATTTCTCAATAATCATCTGCAAATATTTTTAGTAATAATCCTACAAATGAGGAGGAGGAGGAAAAACAAGTTGAATTTCTTAGAGGTATTAAGTGCATCTTGTTATCTATTTTCACTTCTTTGGAATTACAACAAGAAGACTTTAGTATTATCAATACCTTAAACAAATCAATTGTCACACAAAAGCAGTTAAACCATACTCGCAAAGAAGAAGCATAATGATTATTTGCTATGGCCAATCAATAGGTAGTCTTTCATGCTTTTTATGATCCTGTAGTAACTTGCTAAGAATCTTCAAACAATTTAAGCCTTTCACTATTCTTACACTATGAAAATGGATTTTATTTTCCTATTGAGTCACATGTGCTCATATTACTACCTGAGGATCTTCAACTTGTTGACTAATATCTTATCATGTTCATTCATAAATGAGGGTTTTTAAATTTTGAAAAATAAGATCAATATATTGTAGATATTTGAGGGGGAATGTAGGATATGGGGGGTTTATAGGTATTGGAGGAGTATAAAAAGCGGTATCTAGTAAAAGGAAGGGATATCTAGTAAAAATAGGGTTTTCTTAACTGAAAAGAAGTATTGCGAGGGGGCTCAACAAAAGGATTTTGTTAGGTATTTATCAATTTATAGTGAAATTATGAGTATTAGTTAATATCCCATGAATAGACATGCTATGGCATAGTTTCATTGGGGAAAGACCCTATGCTACCTCCATTGATAACCATGAGTGTGAAAAAGGCACATTCATCTCCTCAAATGCTTTCTTGGTTTCATTGGAAGTGTGACTATACATGAGCAAATTGGTTTGACTCATTAGAGTAGGAAAGTTATATATAAATAGTAATACAGTTATATTTTGAGCTTTTAGCTTCAATTTTGTGGAGTTTGTATAGACATTTGCTTTTATTAGTGGTGAACAAAAATGGAATAGAGAACATGGTTTCAAAAAGATCATCACAAAGAAGTTTTTGCATTCAGAGGTTTCAGGATTGTCGAAGGTTAGATCAGAAAAAAGAATGACTCAATGCCCAATTTTGAAGGAACAGGTATGCGGTTCTTGGTTCCTCACACGGAGACACCATCCCCTGGTGGAGCTAAATGTTGTGACACTATTTGTCTCTGACGTAGTTTTCACAAAATGGCTTTCTCTCCGTTGCTTGAGAACCGCCTTTAGTCTAAGAAAATCTTCACTACTATGAGCTTAAGTCGAAAAAAGGTTTCATAAGGTGGTAAATCTTCACCACTATGAGCTTAAGTCGAGAAAAGGTTTCGTAAGGTGGTATAGACCTTGATTCGTCGCCATGTGACAAGATCCTACCCATGTAGGATTGAGTGGAGAAACTGTTGTTGGCATGCCCATCAACTGAGCCCATAGTGCAAATTTATTTTTGTGGGGCCTAATCAATATACACGTTTAAGGTTTGCCAAAAACAAATTCTTCGATAGGAAATTCATTTAAAGCTACCATGCGGATCAGTGGTTTCCATACTTCGGATGGCCATGAGAGAATTAAAAATCAAACACCTTGGGAACCCAAAATTGATGCCATCCGTCGATTGAAAAGGCTGAAATGCTCAAGAAAGATATTTCTCACACCGATGTCAGATATATTTCTCTTGTCCCAGGCTCTGCAAGAAAAAACATGGAGAATAGATGGCAGAACTCTAGAAAGAAATAATTAAAAAGGTTTTCCTTCGAATGAAAATACTTATATCTCAAGGATTCAGAGATTGTGTGAGGAGGGCAATTGTGATGAGGTTCTTAATAATAAAAACTCGGAGAATACTGTAAGATGAAGTTATACTTGCCAACAATGACTCAATGGAACATCTGTGCCAAATGAAATTTCTACTATTACCATACCAACTACTTCATTATCAACTTTAGTTCTTGGGCTAGCCTTCCTGAAGAATCCCTTTGCACTTTTGGCTCCTATTTTGGCAAGATTTAGCTTTGCAGTTCTTAAAGGTAGATTTGCAATTACTTTTAATGAGAATTTCACTAAAACAGTAAGAAAGTTTTCTCCACATCTAGCAGCAAAAGATGTGACCACCAATCATACCAGTAATTCGAGGACGTCCAGTCAAGAGCACAAGGGCAGTTCATATTTGTGGTCGACCGCGTTGGATGTTTTTTTGGTTATTTTCTTCGGCCAGTGCTTTGGTGTATATTTTGTGTCACGTAGTCTTTAACGGTTCTTTGAGCATTACTATTATGCCTCCTATCTACGATCCTCCATGCAAGTTTTCATACTTCAAATCTCAAAGCTCGACTGAATACTTTCCGTGAAGAATTTTGTGCAGTGTGGCGGAAGCCGCGGATCTATAGTGGTCTGTAAGGAAGACAGAGTAAAACGAAATGGCAAGCTTACTCGTATTTGTAGAGGATATTGGACTTGATATCAGCAATAAACCGTTAGGAAATTTGATTTCTGCAGACACTGAGATGTGCATTAAAAAACTGCTCTGTGGTTTATGGATGAAAGTTGTATTGATTTGTGTCTAAGATCTCTCAAAAGCTTATTCCTGTAATTATATTGTACGCAAGGTTAAAACGGGATATACAGATTTGTCCTCGATGTTCCATGTCATTTTCATTGCAAGTATTTATTGTCCAATATCTCACGGTCGTTGTCAGCACTTATGGATAGATATCGACAAGTTCAACGGAAGAGTCTCACGTCGTGACGATTTGGAACTCTGGAGGTCCCTCTCTCCCGGTGTTTCGTGACCTCACCATTCGTCTTCTTCGTGTCCTTATTTTTCCGTAATCATGCTGACTTCCATCGTAACAGTAACAGCGTTGTGTTATCGCTGCCACCCTGCCACTGTCGATCCCTCCAGCTTATCGCCATAGACGTGAAGTTAGTGCCATCAAACATTACAGCTCGGACTTGGCAGTTAGAAATACGTAATTAATGAGCTGATCGGGGATCTTACCGGCTCCCCTGTCAATAGTTTTATGTCAGCACGCAGAGTCTGCAGTGTCAAGTCAGTAAGTTCCCAGCTAATTCGGCAGAGGTCAAGTTAGTAGTTAGCATGTTAAGAACTTTTAGGTAAGAATTAATTATAGTGTTTAATGCAAGCGATAAGCGATCTTAAGTCGGTTGTTATAAAATTTTATAAGTAAAAGCAGTCACTTGAATAAAGAGAGATGTGAAGAGGAGAAGAATAGAAGTGAAGATTCGTGAAGTTTGTATCAAGAGCTTGGGCTCTGTGAAAATAAAAGATCAAAGTAAAAATTCATTTCGATGTATTGAGGTATTGCATGTAGCATATCTTCTCCAGATTTACTTGTGTGAATATTGTTTACATTTGCGCAATGTAAGATTTACAAATAGTTCACCAAAATTTACAAATAGTTCACCGCAATGAAAGTTCTCCTCTCCGATGCTCCTGAGCTCTGCCGCTGTTACCTGTTCATTGGTTCCTCTCCTTCCTTGCGGTATGTTTCCTTCTCCCTCGTATATGCTGTGATGGACGACTCGAGCCACTGTGACAATCAAATACTAGCTCTGATCTGTTGTTTTTGTTTTCACTGCCATGGTAAACAGAGCGATAACTTGTAATATTTTACATGAACTTGGCAGGTATTACATTAGAACTCAAAATATTTAAATAGTCATAAAGATCAAAGTGCAAAGATGCTTTCATGGTCGAACCAGAAAACATGGAGTTTGATCACATTTCTTCTGCTAAAGAAAACAATAAGTAGAAGCTCAAAGTAAATGGAACCATGGATTAAAAGCATGATTCTTAGCGAAGCACTATTTAAAAGTAATAGCTATTGATTACCATGATACATTTTTTTTAAGTTTTGTTTTTTCTTACTAGCATTACTATCAGTACAAAGAAAAAGAAAAATGTCATTTTAGCCTCACATTAACATCACTATTTGTAAAGGATTTGGGAAATTCTCAATTTTCAAATAATGATGCAAAAGTGGTGATAATGTGGGGATACCCAAGTGGTGTTAAAATTTATGGTGCAAAAATGGTGTTTGTAAAAAAGTTGATTTTGGTATTAAATGAATATGTGGCATTACATGATGTATGGTGCAAACCACCAAAACCAATCCTAAGTGGATTGAAATTTTGTGGTGCAAAACACCAAAATTATTATTATTATTATACTCAAACTTGTATATGGTACAAAGCACCCTGAAATAACAAATAACAAATAACAAATAACAAGCTGTGCAAAGCACCATAAAATAATAAATGGTGAAAAAAAAATAAAACACATAATTAATATATATATATATACATGGTACAAAGCACCATAAAATAATAAATGGTGAAAAAAATATAAATCACATACACACTCATGCAAAAAAAATAAAACACATAATTAATATATATATATATGGTGCAAAGCACCATAAAATAATAAATGGTGACATGCCCGTGTGTGATTTATTTTTTTTATAGCATAACTTTATATATATATATATAATTTAGTTTATTTGGTTTTAATCCATCATCTAAAAAATCAATAATTCAATACATTAAATAGGCATAATGAAAACCATAATGCTGTTTCAACAAAATTTATAATTTATAATTATAAAACAATGATTCTCATCATATTAATATAATGGACAAATATGTTTTGAAATTTGTTTTTAAAGAAATATTATAATATATGTGATTTATATTTTTGTGCATCATATATATATAAAAACAAGATTAAAAGAGGTTTATTAAGACATTTCATTAGAGTTTATTTGATTTTAATCCATCGTTTAAAAAATAAATAATTCAATACACTAAATAAATATAATAAAAACTCTAATATTGTTCCAACATAATTTATAATTTATTTATTTATTATAAAACAATAATTATGTTAATATTAATATAATGGAAGACTAAGTTTTTGAATTTATTTTTTAAGAAAAATGAAAAAGAGAAAACTAATAATTCATTTCAAGCTGCTCATATTGTTCATCTTTGATTTTTCCACACACTAGTACAAAATGAGAGATAAGTGACTAAGTGACTAAAAACGTTAGTCACCAGTGTTTTTTCAAGGGATAAACGACTAAAATTGAGCAATTTTAAATTAGCCAACGACTAAGATAAACGACTAATTTAGTCACGGGATAAAATATATGACTAGATAACAAGTGACTAAAATAAAAATGACTAACATAAATTACTAAGTTGACATTAAGTTGAAGTTAACTAACATAAACGAATTTGTTCAATTCTCCATACCATGAGCCCATTAAGTTGACATTTGTATCCTCTACAAATATTACCCAGAAATCTAGTTTGAGTGGTGAGGACCTAATGGCTGATTGTTCAAAATGCTCCATGAAGAGATTTGCCACTACAGGGGAGAGGGGGGATCCCATCGTGACTCCACATGTTTTTTCGTATAAGCATCCCTGGAAACTGAAGAAAGTCAATCGTAGACATAGCTCCACCAAACGTGTTGTTTGGGAATCTGTTAGTTTCTTAATTATGGTCACGAGTTTATCTATGGGGATCATGGTGTATAATGATACCACATCTAGGCTCAACAGGATGCCAATATTGTTGATACTCATGTTTTTTATCTTACTTAAAAAATGTATACAATCTTAGGGATAAGTTTCTGTGTTACCCACATGATCTTTTATAATATAAACATGTCCCATATAAACATGATCTTTTATAATATGTTTGTCCTTCAGGTCTTGGACACATTATGCTATGTATAAATTCTCTGGATGCATTCGGTGGTTGTAACGATAGGAAATCCTGCACAATGTTAGTATGAAAACCACAAAATATATGTCTATATGTATCATAATAGTACTCAAATTATACATGGTATCTACAAGAACATGTATTGCGATCAATGCAAATTCTAACATACCAAGGTTTGCATTTTTCAAAGGACCTTTGGCCCAAGTTCAATTGTGTGTGCTCATTCTTGAACCTCTCATAGAGTTTTGTTTGTGTCGTGTCGAGGAAGTGCTTGACATGGGGTTCACCCAACCTAACATCTTTTCTCAACTTTAAAACATCTCTTTGATTCGATGACGGTCTAGTGTTATCATGCCAAAACTTTTGCACTAGTTCTTTAACAACATCAATGAGCTTCATGTCTGAACGAGGTAACCTACCAACAAAGGCCCAACAATATTTTCGGCCTGGGGTCTCAAGTTTTTCTTTAATGGCAGAATACTTTTGAAGAGTCTTTCTATCTACTTTAAATATTTTACATGTGTGTGATAGTAGACAACGTTGCCGTGTGGATTTGTCTACAATCAATTTCGACAGTACACAACGGGCCGCATTAAAATCTTTTGTACAAGAAGTTTTTCCAATCAAATTAAATGCAAATTGTAGATTTCTAACAACATAATTGTTGGCCTCTGAACTTCTAACTACCTTTATTCCCAAAATTATCCTAACATGAGCTAGATAATGTGATTTTAACAAAGCAAGAAACAATTGACATTTTGCTGCATTGGTTTTGGATTCAATAAAATCTTTGATTATCTTGCTACAATGGAAATCAATAGTGCATTTGGGCATCTTACCTTCAAGTTCTGAAAATGAACTTTCATCCACATGAATACGTCTGGGAGTTCTTCGTCGTCCGATTGATAGTGGAGGCAAGGGAGTCGGCAAGGAAGTACGAGTCTCGTCAACGGTTTGTTGTGGCCCTTTGTTCACAAATTGGTCCTGCAAGGGAGTGTGTTCACCATATGTGTGCTCTTCTTGGGGAGGTTTCCAGTTAAGAACTTGTTCAACATCCATCCCTTCATACTCAACATCAGGCAAGATTTGATTGACTTCAACCACTTCGTCATTGCTTGTTAATGGATCTAAGGCACTAACATTTTGATTTCTATGGTTTTGCATGTACAACCTGGCAATTTCTCTTATCTCATAGGCCTTTTTAGGGGGCAGCTGCGTCCTTCTAGAATTTCTTTTATTATTATGTCTGTTGCCTATATTCAATGAGTTTTTTGGAAAAACAAAAATATCACCCCTGCAAGAATGAACAACAAACAAGATATTAAAACTCGATGTGCATGATTATTAAAGCTCGATGTCGCAATTGATTATGTACAACAACATCTAGTGAGAATGTTTTCATATAATCCTAAAATATCATACTCACTTCATTTCCATGGTATGGATGAGGGAACATAGCCCCAAAAGACTAAGAGTTTTCAATTGTTTAGGTGTTTGTGTGAGTTGTTGTAGTGAAACCATGAGGAATTCAACAAATGTTTGTCTACTAGATGGAGGAATGTGATTATGAAATGTTATTGGTGGTGATGCAAGTAATTTTTTTTTATTATCTTCATGAAAGGTTGAAAGCATTGCTTGGTGCATGTTGTAGTTTTTTTTTGGTAAAATGTTTTTATTGTATATGTTAAAGATTAAGAAGACTAAAATAGATCTATCAAACAATTCATGAGGGAAAACAAAAATAGATGCCATTCAAACAAGTGAATGAAGACTAAAATACATTTAACAAGATAAAATTGTCACCATACCTCAAGGATTATGATTGCTCTTTCCTTCAAATGTAAAATGCTCCTTTGATGTGTCCACTATATGTAAGAAGAATTCATTTGTGTCCAAGTAGCATGAGAATTCAATCCAAGGAGCCAAATCGAGTCCAACTGTTGTGTATTCACTCAAATGATCCAAATAGAGCCCAAGAGGTGTGTATTCAATCCAAATAGCCAAATAGAGCCCCAAATGTTGTGTAGTCTATCCAATGGTCAAGGAAGCACCAAATGTTGATTGAATTCAACATAAAATGGTGATCTTGTCAGAATGTGCATGAAAAGATCCAACAAAACGTGATGAAGGAGGGAGAAATTGCGAGAGAAGAGCACGGGTGTTTTTCTAAATTTCATCTTCAGCAGGGACGCTCACGCGCCAAGGAGCGCGTGCGCGCCTCTTCTGAACGTTGTATAGTTCGGTGGGTAACGTTCACTGCGTTAATTACCCAACAAATGTAAATGTGTTGGTTTATTCCTAGAGCCCCTCCCCCATAAAATCCTTTAGGCCCTATTCTAACCCATAATCCCTAAGTGCATTTAAGTGCTTCTAGGTGTTTAGGGGTAATGATGGAGATGTTGATGAGGAAGGGAGAGATGACAATGAAGATGAGGAGGATGATGCAGATGATGATGATGATGGTGAAGATGATGATGATGATGATGAATATGTCAAGATGATGATGAGGATGGTGATGAGGACATGCTGGTGATGATGATGATGATGATGATGATGAAGATGATGATAACGATGGAGATGTTGATGAGGAAGGGGGAGATGACAATGAATATGAGCAGGATGATGCAGATGATGATGGTGATGGTGAAGATGATGATGATGATGATGATGATGATGATGAATATGTCAAGATGATGATGACGATGGTGATGATGATGATGAAGATGATGATGATGGAGGAGATGTTGATGAAGAAAGGGGAGATGACAATGAAGATGAGGAGGGTGATATAGATGATGATGATGCAGATAATGATGATGATGGTGAAGATGATGATGAATATGTCAAGATGATGATGACGATGGTGATGAGGACATGGTGATGATGATGATGAAGATGATGATGATAAGGAAGGGGGAGATGACAATGAAGATGAGGAGGATGATGCAAATGATGATGATGATGGTGGTGAAGATGATGATGATGATGAATATGTCAAGATGATGATGACGATGTTGATGAGGACATGGTGATGATGATGATGATGGAGATGTTGATGAGGAAGGGGGAGATGACAATGATGATGAAGAGGAGAACGATGACGATGATGGTGAGGATGATGATGATGATGGAGATGATGAAGAGGAGGACGATGAGGAGGAGGAGGAGGAGGCGGATGGTGATGAGGATGATGATGGTGATGGTGATGATGATGATGATGATGATGATGATGATGATGATGATGAATATGTTGATGGCAATGATCGTGATCATCATCATCATCATCATGATCATCTTCATCACCATCATCATCATCATCCTCATCACCATCATCCTCATCTCCATCATCATCATCTTGTTCATCATCATCACCATCATGATCGTGATCATCATCATCACCATCTTCATCACCATCATCATCATCATCCTCATCACCATCATCCTCATATCCATCATCATAATCATCCTCATGATGCTGATGATGATGAATATGGTGATGATGATGATGACAAAGATGAATATGGTGATGATGATGATGACGACACTGATGATGCTAATGATGATGATGATGATGATGATGGTGATGATGAATATCATGATGATGATGATGATGAATATGGTGATGATGATGATGATGAAGATGATTCGGAAGAGGAGGACGATGATGATGATGAGGATGATGGTGATGATGATGATGGTGATGAAGCTGATGATGATGATGAAGATCTCCATCATCACATATTCTTCATCATGATGAGTACGACGATGAAGATGATGATGATGATGACGAATATGATCATCATCATCATCATATTTTTCGTCATCATCATCATCATCATCATCGTCGTCGTCGTCATCATAATTTTCATCATCATCATGATCATCAACATCTTCATCGTCATCATCATCATCATCAAAATCATCTTCTTCATCATCATCATCTTCATTAAAGTCACCATCATCATCATCATCATATGATCATGGTCATGATCATCATCATCATCATGAAGATCATGATGAAGATGGTGATGATGATGATGATGAAGATGATGACGATGATGATGATGATGATGATGATGATGATGATGAAGATGATGATGAAGAGGAGGACAATGATGATGATGAGGATGATGGTGATAATGATGATGGTGATCAAGATGATGATGATGATGAATATCTCCATCATCACATCTTCTTATTCATGATGAGTACGACGATGAAGATGATGATCATGATCATGATGAATATGATCATCATCATCATCATATTCATCGTCGTCATCATCATCATCGCCGTCATCGTCATCATCATCATCATCTGATTCATCATCATGATCATCAACATATTCGTCATCATCATCATCATTAACATCATCTTTATCGTCGTCATCATCTTCATTAAAGTCATCATCGTCACCATCATCATCATCATCATGAAGATTATGATGAAGATGGTGATGATAATGATGGTGATGTTGATGATGACAAAGAATATGATGATCATGATCATGATGATGACGATGATGATGAATATGATCAGGATGATGATGACTAATGGAGATGATGATGATGATGATGAATATGCAACACATCATCCTCATCATCATGATCATCTTCATCATCATCATCTTCATCATCATCCACAACATGATCATCATCGCCATCTTCATCGTCATCATCCTCCTCATCATGATCATCTTCATCATCATCTTCATCATCATCACCATCTTCATCGTCATCATCATTGTGAGGACAAGGATGATGATGATGATTATGATGACTAATGGAGATGATGATGATGATGATGATGATGATGATGACGAATATGCAATACAGCATCCTCATCATCATCATCATCTTCATCATCGCCAACACCATGATCATCATCATCAACTTCATCATCATCATCATTGTGAGGACGCGGATGATGATGGTGATGGTGATATGATGATGATGATGATGATGATGATGATGATGATGATGACGACGATGGTGGATGATGATGACTATGAGTACGATGATGAAGATGATGATGAAGATGATGATGATGACGACGAATATGATCCTCATCAAAATCATCATATTCGTCATCATCATCACCATCTTCATAATAATCATCATCATCATCATATGATCATGGCCATGATCATCACTGTCTTCATCATTATAATAGTCATCTTCATCTTCATCATCATACTCGTCATCGCCATCTTCCTCATAATCATCATCATCATCATCATTGATGATGATGATGATGAGGACGATGATGACAAAGATGTTATTGATGATGATGAGGAGGAGGAGGAAGAGGAAGAGGGTTATGATGATGATGATGATGATGATGATGTTCATGTTGATGATAAAGATGATGAAGAATATGTAGCACATCATCATCATCATCATCATCTTCATCTTCGTCTTCGTCTTCATCATCATCATCATCATCATCATCTTCTTCTTCTTCATGATGATATGATGATGATGATGGTGGTGGTGGTGGTGGTGGTGGTGGATGATGATGAATATGAGTACGACGATGATGATGACTAATGGAGATGATGATGATGATGTTGGTGATGAAGATGATGAGGAATATGCAGCACATCATCATCATCTTCATTATCATCATCAACAAAATGATCATCATCATCATCATCATCATTGTGAGGATGAGGATGATGATGAGGATGATGATGATATGATGATGATGATGGTGGTGGTGGTGGTGGTGGTGGATGATGAATATGAGTACAATGATGAATATGATGATGTTGATGATGAATATGATCATCATCATCATCATCAAAATCATCATATTCATCATCATACTCATCTTCATTAGTCATCATCATCACCATCTTCATCATCCTCATCCTCATCATCATCATCATGTGATCATGGTCACGATCATTGTTGGGCCTGGCCCAAGGGGGTCAAATTTTGAACACATTAAGTTTTGGGGAACTGCGAAGCTGAGCGCAACAAGGATGGAGACTTTTTGTGAAAAATCGGTTTTGGAAATTGTGAGGAGAAGCATAGCACAGTTTTGGTACGTTGCAACGTTGCGCACAACGCAGTGTCGGAAGAACTGCGAGATCGGGGCCACAAGGAATACAATGCCGCAATGTGCCACGTCGATGGAGATCCAGCTAAGCAGAGCATGGATGGATGATGGCAGTTATTTTGGTTAGGTCACAAAAGGCCTATTTTTGGCAAAGATTGTCAGTAATTACCAAGCAGTGGGTAGGTGTAGATCGGTAGGTAGGTGACTGATCACACAAACAGAGGATTACTACTACTTGAGCTAGTCATCTAAGGCTGCGAAAGAAGGAACAGCTCGACAGAAACAACCTGTTGGAGCGCGTGTGACAGAAGATCCGTTGCCAATTACCAGTAGTCCGGTTTTGGGAAAACCGCGATAGTTTTGTAAACCTAAGGGTTTTTCCTTCGTAGTGTAAAGACATGACCTACAGGCATGATCTATAAAAAAGGCATTTTTGTATGGAAAAGGGTTACTAATTTGGTACTTGAGTATTGTTGAATATTGTTAGGATTTTTTAGCAAAATCTATTGTAAAGGCTCTGCAGCTGAGTGCGCGGAGACCTAATTTTGAGGAAGAAGAACAT
This sequence comes from Larix kaempferi, assembly GCA_027924585.1. Taxonomy (NCBI): domain Eukaryota; kingdom Viridiplantae; phylum Streptophyta; class Pinopsida; order Pinales; family Pinaceae; genus Larix; species Larix kaempferi. Next base: position 334,348 of record BSBM01001701.1, on the reverse strand, counting down.
CTGCAGCTGAGTGCGTAGGAAAATAACTGTTGTACCATTTCCTAAGATAATAAACAACAGTTCTTGCAGACATAGCTTCCCATCTGGTGGATTGAACCACGTTAAACCTTGTGTTATGTGATTGCTGTGTATGATTGCTATTATTTCTCCTTGAATTACTTACAGTGCATGCATAAAGTTACTGTTATCTGATATATGTTACTTTATCTGTGTTCACCACGGAAGGGATGAAATAAGATGTTAGTAGTTCATGTATGGATGAATGTTAACAGTCAAGCACCTATAAGTCCTCAAATGAATGGATCTATGAGATAACCACACAATTAATTGTTAAGGTTGAATCGCGATATCAAAGCACACAGCACCGCGCATCTCACTCATTCGCATAAGTTATGATGTTTATCACTCTAAGTAATGATGAATGATTAAGGATTATCCAATAAGATTGAATAGAAGTTATTAGGCCTCATAAACAACCGCGCGGTCTGGTTGACACGTCGATCCATAAGAAGTGTTGTGCAATAAGCTGTGATAACTTATCCTCGTAGAGTGGAAGTAATCCCAGTATGCAGTCAGTGAATGCGTTGGTTTCACAAGCATCCTTGCTCATTGCGGCATTCAACGCATAGTAGAATACATCGCGTAGTCACTAACCACAGTACACAGTCTATCACCGCGTTGTGCATTAACCGGTTAAAACATTCGCATCACAAGGTTATGGAAACCTGCTTCTGCAACCACCCCCTCAGCTTCGCCTCGGGTAAGACCTCAGGCTGCTTACAGCCTGTTGCCGAAAGGGCCAGTGAATAAGGGTTTTTTTGGTATCTTGCACCGCGAAGTACCTGGGTCTACATTGGAAAACCTCTAGATCAGAAGTAACACCAACAAATGGTTTTGTTGCTGCGCTAAGACTAGTGATAGGATAGTGTATTCAGAAAAGTAATGTCCAACAGTTGGCATCCAGAAAAGAAAGAGATCTGGGCTTGGCGCGATAAGATCGAAAGAGATTTCACAAAGAAAGAAAACAGACATCTGTGTCTACATGACATACAGTGGTTGAACAGATACTTGTGGAGGGACATCCACAAAATTTTATGGGCATCCTTTCCAAACGAGCTCCACGAGTGGATATCGCACCTCGCAAAAAGAAAGAATTGTTCCCAAGGCGGAGTACCTACGTAGTGGACTCCGGAGCTTACTGCACACCTCAAAGCAATCGATATCCCACTATCACGATCAGTTGACTTCTGGGTTGATAGCATACTAGAAGGATTTGTGACCGAGTTTGTTGTAGATACACTCAAGTCCTACAGCCAAGCTGAAGCATACTTTTTCAAAGGATTCAGAGGTAAGTTCCTAAAAAACCTCAGTCTATACATTAAAATGTTTTTAGCTGAGAAAAGTGTTTTAAGAATGCAGCAATAATTCTAAATTTGTCATGGTAGAGAATACACAAATTGATTTTGACGAAGAAAACCATACTTTGAGAAGTGGAAAGAGATATAAGCTTACTAACGAAAAGAATCCCAGACAATCTAGACACCGTATAGATACCAAAATTCCATGTGACCTCAATAATACGAACACTCAGTTATCAACCACAATCCAGCATATTACACCTCATAATCCATCATTCCAGAACCCACCCGCCGCGAGCATCGCGCAACCCATCCCACAGATCAGAAATACTAGTAACACCGCAGGAGCGAATGCTCACAGCACTATGACTCGGCCCATTCCGCAGAATACTATCCCTAGCACAATCCAGTAGCCTGCCTCTACCTTTGTCGCAGGGAATCATTCCCAAAACAGTACACAATCTGGAAGAAGAATTACAGATAATGATATAAAACTGTCGATATTCAAAGGAATGGGTCAGGAAGACCCTGATCAGCACTGGTTTCTATGCAAAGCCATGTGGAGTGTCAAGCAAGTTATGGATGATGCTATAAAAAGAGTGCAGCTCATCACTACTTTTAGAGATAGAGCATTGCATTGGTTTATGAATTATTCTCAAGCACAGCCGAGAACCTTAGCAGACATCAAGACCGCGCTTGCAGCAGAGTTTAAGAAGCCCAAATCAGAATCACAGTGCATAATAGAGTTGAAAGAAATCAAGCAGAAACCTACTAAATCAGTATGGGAATTCGACCAAAAATTCAAAACATTGTTGGACCAAGTGAGCTTTGTTGTAGCTCCGCAACAGCATCAAGAATGGTTCATTGTTGCGTTGTTGCCCCATATCAGACAACCATTGATGCAACAGAAGGTTGTATCTCAAGTAGAGGCCTTGGAGATCGCAATGAAGTTGGAAGCCTCACCAATTGGAGAAAGTAGTTCTGGGATGATACAGATCCAAAACCAGTTGGCTACCTTGACATTAGAATTACAAGGTATGAAAAATGGAAAAGAACAGAGACATGAACAAAGACATGAAGTTTGGTGCACAGGAGGAAAAGGGGAGGGCTACACTAGAGAACATTGCCCCTTATTTCAAGATTATCTTAATAGTGGCACACCAAACCCAATAAATATGAATCAGAAGCAGGCACCATGGTGTGAAATTTGTAGAACCAGAGGACACCATCCTGAGGATTGTTACCTCATACAGAAATATGTCAAAACGTCTAAAAACTTATACTGTAATTTATGTAAATCAGTTGGACATGATGAGTCTAACTGTCGCGCTTATGAGTTGATGAATGAAAGAAAGTGAGATATGGAAGCAATACGAGGTGCTGGAATGTACTGCGTCCAAGAGGAAAATCAACCAAAGCAAGAGAACACCCACTATGATCAAGGAGGATATAGAGGCCGCGGTGGTGTATATCACGGGAGAGGAAGAAATACTGGCCAAGCTCAAGTAAGAGGATGAGTCCAGGTAATATGCTATAAATGTGGCCAGCTAGGTCATGTATCTAGAGAATGTACTAATCCATGCACCACATGCAATTACTGTCAATCGTTTGATCATGTGATTGAAGATTGTCCCGTGCTTAAGGTAAAAATGCAGAAGCGGAGAAGAACAGAAACACCAAACCCTAACATCCAGTTGATTGCATCAGAGAGCAGACCTACAGGTCAGAGTGTCAATGCAATAACGCGAAGTGGCACTGATACAGGAAAAGACAAAAGCGCAGAAGCCTCGACTTCTGGAACAACTGATCCTAAAAATACCCAATAGGAATTAGAAAAGATCCAGGGAAAGCACCTCCATTAAACTTACAGAAAAATAAAGAAATATTTAAAGAAGTGCGGGACATGTTTAAACAACCACCACCTATTTCACCAAGGATCCCCTTGCGCAGTCAAGAACCGCAAATAGAAGATATTCCACTGGCATATGATCAGACGCGCGCTGCACCAGATACATCTATTTTTGTTGTGCAGTTTCTACACAGCTACATCAAGTTATTAAAAAACAAAGACACTCTTATGGAATTTGAAAAACTAATATATTAGTAGGAATCATACAGTAAGAAAGGAATAGCACATGGCGCAGTACATAACATTCGGAGTCCCAAAAGAACCAGAAGGGAAATGCGGTTCACTGCACAGATAAGAGACTATGAGATGGATGAGATCATTCTTGATCTCGGATCTGAAGTGAATGTTTTGACCAAGCAGACATGGCAGGCGATGGGGAAACCAAAGCTACAGTGGTCACCTATACAGTTAAGAATGGCTAATCAAGGCATAGTTATACCGCTGGGAAGGTTAACCAAGACCATTGTCGACATTGACGAATTGCAAAGTTATGCAAACTTCGAAGTAATTTAAATTGTAGATGATAGCAATCCTTATCCAGCACTATTGGGCATCGATTGGGCAATGACAAACTCCACCGTCATCAATCTGAAGACAATGAAAATGATATTTGAAGGCAATGACATAAGGGTTGTCGCACCATTGGATCCTTCGCAGGGGGAGCGATATGTTGAACCTATTCAAGAAGAGTACAGATCTCAAGACCTTGACCGTATCTATAAAATGACAACAAATACTGCGGATTATACTCATTCTATTGTGGATGGAACGCTCAGCTGGTGCTGTGATAGTTCTTGCATCTCAGACTCTGAGGTAGGATTAGAAAACTGGCAACAGAGAATGCATGAAGTATCTACCAGGAGATATGCAACAATTACAAAGTCACTTCAATGGATTGGAAAGCAGGTAAGTCCAATCCCCGCTTATGATGGTAAAGCTAACGTCTATTCATTTATCAAAGAATACACTGCACCAGTTGCAGATGAACATCGCGTCTCAGCATTAGATATGACACTCCACGAGACACCTTCCAGATGGTGGTCTACGCATAAAAAGACATTGACAACTTGGGACCAGTGCAGAATCAAACTACAGATCAGATTCGCTGATAAGGTTACACTACCATTTGAGAAATATAATGGACAGACAGATACAAAGGATCATATTGCAGCCTGTGCAAAAGCGTGGGAAGAAAGACCATAGATAGAATGGGTACATATTTTTGTGCATACGTTGGAGGAACCTATTCCAAAGAAATGGTACCTAGAGGAGGAGCTGTGCAGAGGAACAACGGATTGGTCTGTCCTTACTGCAAGCTTCCAAAAGGACTTTAGCTTTCAAGACGACCATCCAACTATCCAGGACGCGCTGCAGTTTATCAAGGAAAAGATACTTACACCAGATTGCACGGAGGAAAACATAACATTAGAAGAGTTTTCTGAAACAAACAATGTACTTGCGAGTCTACAACCAGATTGGACAGAACAAGTAGAGCAAGTCATGGACTTAACTTAGCTAAAAAAAACGAAGATAAAGAAGACAGCGATGAGGAGGACCCATGCAATATAAAGATCCTTGAATCAGAAGCAATGCGCGAAGTAGAAGGACCTCCACTAGAGATTCCAAATATGAGTGGACCGATCAAAACAAAGAAAGTGAACATCGGTACTAGTGAAGAACCGAAGTTCGCAGCAATAGGAGACTACTGGGATGATGATACAGTTGCGAAGATCGCAGCTATATTACAGGAATATCAGGAAGTATTCCCAACAAAGTTCACAGAGATGAAAGGCATTCTAGGAGACTTAGGAGTGATGAGAATTCCTCTTAAACCTGGAGTGAAACCTATAAAACAAAGGCCATATAGACTGAATCCACGTTACAAAGAACGAGTCAAAGCAGAACTCGACAAGATGCTCGATGCAGGGATCATCGAGCTTGTTGAAGAATCTGAATGGATAAGCCCGATGGTCATCCAAGATAAGAAAACAATGGGTGATATCAGGATCTGTGTTGATCTCAGAAAGTTGAATGATGCCTTGATGCATGACCCATTTCCTACACCTTTTACCGACGAAGTACTTGATAACGTTGGAGGGAATGAGGCATACTCTTTTACTGATGTATTTTCTGGATACCATCAGATAAGAATTGATAAGGCCGATAGGCACAAAACCACTTTTGCAACAGAATGGGGGTCGTTCCAGTATACAGTGATGCCTTTTGGTTTGAAAAACACACCAGCCATATTTTCAAGAGTGGTGATCGCAGCATTTAAAGAATTCATCCATAAGTTTTTAGAAGTTTACTTTGATGATTGGACCATTTTTGGGTTATTGAAGAACCATGCCGCGAACCTCAGAATGATGCTGGAAAAATGCAGACAGCATCAGATTTCATTGAACTTGAAGAAATGTATTTTCTGTGTTCCTTATGGGATTCTGTTGGGACACATTGTGTGTAAGCAAGGATTGATGGTTGATCCTGCGAAGATTGCAGTTATTATAAACTTGCCTACACTGAATTCAATTAAACAATTGCGCATTACACTAGGGCATACCAGATACTACAGGAAATTCATAAAGGGGTATGCACAGATAACCGCAGCAATGGAGAAGCTTTTAAAAAAGGATGCACCGTTCATTTGGAATGAGGACTGTGAGAAAGGATTTGACACATTGAAAGAGAAAATGGTCACTACGCCAATCCTCATTTTTCCAGACTGGGAAAAGCCATTTCACGTACATGTTGATGCTTCATGTATAGCATTGGGTATTGTTCTTGCGCAGCCAGGATAAGGAGGCATTGATCATCCCATTGCATTTTCAAGTCGAAAGCTGTCATCTGCTGAGAAGAACTATACCACTACTGAAAGGGATAGACTCACAATAGTATATGTGCTACAGAAATTCAGACACTATTTACTTGGTGCGCACTTCTCAATGTTTACCGACCATTCTGCATTGAAATACCTGGTCAATAAGCCAGTGTTAGGGGGGCGAATATGCAGATGGCTCTTACTCTTCCAAGATATGATTTTGAAATAGTAGTTAAGCCAGGTAGATTAAATTCAGGCCCTGATCATCTATCAAGGATCGAGTCAAGAGAGGAACCTACGAATCTAGAAGACAATCTTCCTAATGCGCAATTGTTTGCTATACAGGTTTCCGATGATTATTATCAGGATATCATTGATTTTCTAACTACTGGGTTTGCACCTACTGAATTCACTACGCAGCAAAAGAAGCAGCTATTAGTGTGAGCTGCAGACTTCACCATTGTCACAGGATACCTCTACAAGTTAGGACCTGATGAAGTGCTGTGAAGGTGTGTATTAGAACATGAGAAGCCACTTATATTAGCTGATGCGCATTCAGGAGTCGCAGGAGGTCATTATGCGGGAAGGGATACTGCGCAGAAGATATTGCGCGCAGGGCTATGGTGGCCTACAATTCATAAAGACTCCAAAGAACATTTCCAGAACTGCGATGTCTGTCAGAGGACAAGGAAGCCATCAAGAAGAGATGAAATGTCGTTGAACCCTCAGCTGACCTTGCAGGCATTTAACAAATGGGAAATCGATTTCGTGGGACCTATTAACCCACCGGGAAAAAGAACTGGTGCAAGCTACATTATTACTGCAACTGACTACCTCACCAGATGGGTAGAAGCAAAACCAGTCAAATACTGTAGCACAGCTACAGCCGCGCAATTTATCTTTGAGAACATCCTTACATGATTTGGATGCCCAAAAATCTTTATGAGTGATCAAGGCACCCATTTTCTGAACAGAACTATTGAAGCTTTGACTGAAGAGTTGTACATCCATCATCAACGCAGTACGCCTTATCAGCCACAAGCAAATGGAACTATTGAAGCATTCAATAAAGTACTTGAGAATGCACTAACCAAGATATGAAATGTAAACCGCAATGACTGGGACCTGTGCATTCCATCTGTATTATGGGTGTATAGAATGACATGCAAGAAATTAACTGGACATACACCTTTCAGATTGGCTTACAGACAAGAAGCAATAATGCCAATGGAGTACATTATCTCCAGCTTGAGAATAGCTGCATTTACAGGGATGGCAGATCGCGCAGCACTGGAAGAAAGGTTGTTACACTTGGTTGGGTTGGAATAAAATCGCTTCATCTCGGGATTCAACTAGCAAGTGCAGAAAGAACGAGAAAAAGCATGGCACGATTGCCACATCAAGAATAAGTATTTTCATGTAGGTGATCTAGTCCTCCTGTATGATAGTAAATTCATGAAGTTTCCTGGAAAATTTAAAATGCATTGGCTTGGACCATATACTATCATACATGTTACTAACGGAGGTGCAGCCCAGTTAGCTACTTTAGCCGGTGATACATTACCCAATTTGATAAATGGAAGCAGAATAAAGCTTTACCGAGATAGTCCTGCTTCGCAACATCCAGTATGATTGGAAAGAAGGAAAAGTTTCTAGGTGCCAAGTACAGTTGGAATTGGGCACTAGAAACTGCGGAAAAGTATGTACACAAAATTGTAGAGATAGATCTATATACCATGCAGCATTTTTGAAACTGCACGAAAAAAAAATGATAAGGAAAAGAAACAATGCGCTGTGGCGACATTCAAAAAGCTACCCTAAATAGAAAAGAAATTATACACTACGAAGTAATTGCGCAGAACCAAAGATGGCCTGCCATGCAATTCGATGCAAGGCTCCAGAAATAGCCATTACAATGTCGGTCGAAAAGATAGTCGTTATGCAGTACTTTCCTACCGACCGCTCGGGCATTTAAATCACAGACAGCCGTTCTGAATGACTTAATGATGGAATTGACTGAAGCATCCGTCGGATTTGTCCAACGGATACCGCCATTAATGCTTATCTAGCCCTTGAAGGGTGTGGAGGAGGGTCCACCGCACCTATAAATAACACTGCATATCGTCTCACGGGCGTTACCAAAGCACTTAGAAATTCTTGCACATATTGTTTTCTGAGTTAAATCTACAAATTATCCACTATTAGCCGAGTAGTGAGCAAGTGAATGTCACCAAGGTCCTTTATTGACAAAGAGTTCACGGTCGAAGAGACTATGAGGTTGTTCCAACATGGAGGAATTGACGAGTTAAGAGAACCCCAAACAAGAAAGTCGTCATTGAACCAGAACAGGGTCCAAGAAGATGTAGCTAGGGTTTTACCCCTAGCTTGTGCAAATGAGCACCTACTAAGGAGAAGGGACTCCTTAGTAGCAATTTAGTAAATGGAAATTAAAATGCTAAAACAGAAATGTAAATTACTCTAAAGCATGTGCATGAAACATAAAAACAAGATGTAAAGAATGGATTTTGTATTAATATTACCTCCAATGTGGAGGTTGGTGAAGCTCTTGCAATGCTCCAAGAGGGTTGCTCCAAGCTCCAACTTGCTCCTTCTCTTTCTCCAATGGTGGAAATGGGCCAAAAGGGGCTCTCAAGGTGAAAGTAGCTCAAGGGTGAGCTAGGGTTTCAAGAGAGATTTTGGCAGAGTAAGGGTACTTATGATTGTGGATATGGAATAAGGGGTCTCCATCACCTATTTATAGTTTTTTGGTGGTGGAGTGCTGGCCCATGGTTTTGGGAACCATATGGTTTAGGGCAGCTGTATAGGGTTTTTTTTCTCCTTTTCCTCATTATTTTATATTTTTTATTCCCTTTTTAGGGGATTTTTGCTATTTTTAGAGGAATTTTGGATATTTTTTGAGGAAAAAGGGTTTTTTATTCTTTGTGAGGCTTTTTTGATGGTTTTGTGGCCTTTTGGAGGCATTTTAGGCCTTTTGGAGGCTTTTTAGTGGGATTTTTAGGGTTTTTAAGGGAAATATGGTAGAAAAATGGACAAATGAGCCATGTAATGGGGTAGATGAGGTAGTGAACACTTTTTGGGTGTTAACAGAAGATAACCAAGACATGGCCCCTCAATGCAAGACAAAGGGAAAAATCCAGTAGCACCGAGATCAAAACTACTGAAGCAAGTTCGGTAGGGCCAAATAAGCCCCTTGCCAATAAAGAGATACCTTTAACTATGACTCCAAACTATATCTCGCCATGTGCAGTGGATGCACTGGCCATTAGACTACTGAAGAGTCCAAAGTATGAGATACCACTCTCGCCGATATCGAAGCATGTTGATTTGGACAAAAATCTGTTGGGAAAGATTCCAGAATGTAAATGGGAGGACTATGATCTGCTAGCAATGCAGAAGGAGAAGCCAAACGAGCCGAGGTTCCCGCAGTTCCAACCCGACAAATACATGTGCTGGAAGAAGAATGCAAAGGGCAACCTCACCTTGGTCATTGAGAGCTGGTTGTCCGGAGTAGCCAAGTCGGGGCTGCTCAACCTGCTCAGGCTCCCACATTTCGACAGATCACCGAAGCTCAACGCGGTGGTGCAAACTCTTATGGCTCGCATCCACCAGGGATATTTATGGTTGGACCAGAATATTGACCTGACAGTTGACTTAATCCACCAGATAACTGGATTGAGCAAAAGGGGAGCAGAACCAAGGAAGTTCTTCCAGGGGAAGACAAAGGATAAAGAGGTAGCTGCATTGATGAAGCAAACACAATATGTTGTCAAAGGGAAGCAAGGCTTCCAGACAGATGACATAAACAACCAAGCAATAAGGTTTTTCACGCAGCTATTAGCGGAAAAAATTCTAAGAAAGTGTAGACAGCTAGAAGTCTCTGCGGGCGCAATACTACTTGGCACTGTAGCCGCCGAGGGACAAGAATTCAATTGGTGCCAATATCTACTAATTGAGTTCCTAGAGGAACTGAATGACACGCAAATCAATGGTGGATACTTCCACTTCACTTGGATAATCATACTGATCGCCTTCCTGGGGTGGAGGGAACCGAAGACATATGTCAGAGTGGTCACAGACACTTCGGACTGTAGAGGTGCTCGATATAAGAATCTGTGGGCAAATTTGAATCCCGAAAGACAGCATGAGATAGCACTGGTCTTTTACACATATTATGACCAGCTGTGTGGGGCTATCATGCTTACACCTCGAATACCATAGCAAGTAACAAGCAAATATATGTGTATTATAAAATTTTATGCTGTGATGAAATGCATCTCGATTTCAGCTAAAGCGCAGATGAAGAATCCTGACTGGTACCTAGGAAACTACCATATGTACGAGGAATATATTGAGAAGATCATGAAGGAATGGCCAACTGAATTCCGAGTTGAGGTTGTGGACATCCAAAGTGATTCTGGGGAGGATAACCCTATCCCGTGCCCCATAGTAGAAGATAAAGAGTCAGGCAAAAGGAAGGACGTTGGAAGTCCTTTAGGATGCAAGGATCCAAGGAAAAAGTAGAAATCAAGCAAAGACCAATTGGACACAGTGCTTCGATAGGATGACTACCTAATGATCACCGCGAAGGTCACTGAACAAATGGAGGAGCTCTTGACCGATAAGGAGAAGAAAGAAAAGGAAATTCAGGACAGTTTGGACCAGAACCTAACCACACTACATGGAATTTCCCAAAAATTTGATGAAGTAAGTAGAAGATTACCCTTACAACGTGAATCAATAGCTGAAGGGCAGTCAGCGAGAACTTCGCAGCAGCAAATCACCGTTCCCGCGAGGTCTCATGTTTTCCATCTGCAACAATTATCTATAAGGTTTCCATTACCTGATAATGTAATGCTAGATACAAATAATGTAGAACACGTGGAGCTTGATCTTGCAAAAATACCATTTCCAAGACTACATTACTTACAGACCCAAGTGTCTGAAGAAATGCATAACAGAACCATAGATGCGCTAAAAGGACAGCCTGAGCTACAAGCATCTAACAGATAGCTAGAGGAAGAGAGATCGCGGAAAACTATGCATTTTCAAGATGAGCATGATCGTCGGCTGAGATTGGAGACAACGATCACTGCGGTTGCAGATAACATAGATGAGTTTGAAGTACAACTAGAACCAGCAGATACTATTGTCAAGATTGGCGATCTGGTCAATAGTCTTAAGACGGAGAAGGATGACATGGAAATTCTCCATGAGTCGGAGATTGTTGCCTTGAAGGCGCAGATCAATCCATAGACCCCACCAGATGAACAACAATTGAGACAGGGAGCAGTGAAAACCGCGGCACAAAATATTGCAGCCGAAGTGGCAAAGTGCCAAGGGTTGTTGGACGCAGCATCGACGACATTCACTGCCCTCGAAGAAGACCAAGCATTGCAGGAGGTGAAGGATACTGTAAAACAGAAGCAGGCTGCACTAGAGCAGCTGGGTACACAGGTAAAATCTCTTCTACCAAGAGATAGGCTACCAAAGTACCGAGAAATGAACACGCTGAAAAAGGAAGTACAGGCGTTGCAGGAAAAAGAAACTGAACTTGGAGATAAATCACAATCTTTGCCGGAGGATGCCAGCTCGATCTCAAAAGAGATCGAGGATAAGTTAAAAGAGTTGCGCGAGAATTAAGCGCAAGTGGAAGGCCAGATCGACGACGAAATTACACTGGACATAATGGAAACAGTCCGACAAGTCGAGCAGGACACAAAGCAAATGGTCAACAAGCTATTCAACACATACAATGAGTTCACTATGAAGATAGCTCTGCAGTTGGAGGAACAGCTTGGCAAAGTTGCAGGTGGCTCGGGGGCGAGCCACATGTAAGTGTTAGGGGCCTATTGGGCCTGGCCCAAGGGGTCAAATTTTGAACACATTAAGTTTTTGGGAACTGCAAAGCTGAGCACAGTGTGGATGGAGACTTTTTGTGAAAAATCAATTTTGGAAGCTGGGAGGAGAAGCGCAGCACTATTTTGGTACGCTGTGACATTGCATGCAGCGCAGTGTCGAAAGAACTGCGAGATCGGTGCCGCGAGGAATACAGCGCCATGATGTGCCACGTCGATGGAGATCTAGATAATCAGAGCATGGATGGATGACGACAGTTATTTTGTTTAGGTCACAGAAGGCTTATTTTTGGCAAAGATTGTCAATAACTACCAAGCAGTGGGTAGGTGCAGATTGGGAGGTAGGTGACTGATCACACAAACAGAGGTTTACTACTACTTGAACTAGTCATCTAGGGCCACGAAAGAAGGAACAGCTCGACGAAAATAACTTGTTGGCGCGCGCATGACAGAATATCCGCTGCCAGTTACCAGTAGTTCGGTTTTGGGAAAACCGCGACAGTTTTGTAAACCTAAGTTTTTTGCCTTCGTAATGTAAAGACATGACCTACGGGCATGATCTATAAAAAAAGGCATTTTTGTATGGAAAAGGGTTACTACTTTTGTACTTGGGTATTGTTGAATATTGTAAGGATTTTTTAGCAAAAGATATTGTAAAGGCTCTGCAGCTGAGTGCGCAGAGACCTAATTTTGAGGAAGAAGAACGTCTGCAGCTGAGTGCGTAGGCGAAGAACTGTTGTACCATTTCCTAAGATAATAAACAACAGTTCTTGTGGACGTAGCTTCCCATCCGGGGGAGTGAACCACGTTACACCTTATGTGATTGTTGTGTATGATTGCTATTATTTCTACTTGAATTACTTACAGTGCATGCATAAAGTTACTGTTATCTGATATATGTTACTTTATCTGTGTTCACCATGGAAGGGATGAAATAAGATGTTAGTAGTTCATGTATGGATGAATGTTAACAGTCAAGCACCTATAAGTCCTCGAATGAATGGATCTATGAGATAACCACACAGTTAATTGTTAAGGTTGAATCGCGATATCAAAGCACACAACACCGCGCATCTCACTCATTCGCATGAGTTATGATGTTTATCAGTCTAAGTAATGATGAATGATTAAGATTATCCATTAAGATTGAACAGAAGTGATTAGGCCTCATAAATGACCGTGCGGTCTAGTTGACGCGTCGATCCATAAGAAGTGTTGTGAGATAAGCTATGATAACTTATCATCATAGAGTGGAATTAATCCCAGTACGTATTCAGTGAATGCACTGTGTGCACAAGCATCCTTGCTCACTGTGGCATTCAACGCTAAGTAGAAGACCTCACGCAATCACTAACCGTAGTACACAGTCTATCACCGCGCTGCGCATTAACCGGTTGAAACATTAGCATCACAAGGTTGTGGAAACCTGCTTCTGCAACCACCTCCTCAGCTTCACCTCAGGTGAGACCTCGGGCTGCTTGCATCCTATTTCTGAAAGGGCTGGTGAATAGGGGTTTTGTTGGTATCTTGCACCGCAAAGTACCCGGGTCTACATTGGAAAACCTCTACATCGGAAGTAACACCAACAATCATCATTGTCTACATCATCATAATAGTCATCTTCATCATCCTCATCATACTCGTCATCACCATCATCCTCGTCATCATTATTATCATCGTCATCATCATCTTCGTCATGATGATGATGATGATGATGATGAATATCATGATGATGATGAAAATGGTGATGATGAAGATGATGATGATGATGACGATGATGATGATGATGACTAATGGAGATGATGATGATGATGTTGATGATGAAGATGATGAAGAATATGCAGCACATCATCATCATCTTCATCATCATCCACAACATGATCATCATCATCGTCGTCATCATCATCATTGTGAGGATGAGCATGAGGATGATGATGATGATGATGATGATGATGATGACGATGATGATGAAGATGATGATCGTGATGATGAATAATGATGATGATGATGATGATGATGAATATGCATCACATCATCATCATCATCTTAATCATCATCAACAACATGATCATCATCATCATTTTCATCATCATCATCATCATCATCATCGTCATCATTGTGAGTATGATGATGATGATGATGATGATGATGATGATGATGATGATGATGGTGGTGGTGGTGGTGGTGGTGGTGGTGGATGATTATGAATATGAGTACGATTATGAAGATGATGACGAATATGATCATCATCATCATCAAAATCATCATATTCGTCATCATCATCTTCATTAGTCATCATCATCGCCATCTTCATCATCATAATCATCATCATATGATCATGGTCACGATCATCATTGTCTTCGTCATCATACTAATCGTCTTCATCATCCTCATAATACTCGTCATCGCCATCTTCTTTATCATCATCATCATTGACATCTTCATCATCATCTTCGTATCGTCATCGTCATCGTCATCATTGATGATGATGATGATGATGATGATGATGACGAATATGTTGTTGATGATGATGATGAGGAAGAGGGTGATGACAAAGATGATGATGATGATGATGGTGGTGGCGGTGGATGATGATGAAGATGATGATGATATTGATGATCATCGTACTCATCATCAACATCATCATCATCATCACCATCAATGGTGATGATGAGGATGATAATGATGATGATGATGACATTGAAGATGAAGATGATGACCTAGATGTTGATGAGGAGGAGGAAGAAGAGGGTGGTGACGATGATGATGATGGTGTTGATGATGATGATGATGATGATGACGACGATGATGATGACGATGACGATTATGACGAAGATGATGATGATGATGGCGATTAGGATGAAGAAGATGATGATGATGGAGATGATGATGACAATGGTGATGAAGATGATGATGATGATGATAAAGAAGATGGTGATGATGAAGAAGATGACGATGATGGAGATGTTGATGAGGAAGGGGGAGATGACAATGATGATGAAGATGGTGATGATGATGGTGATGGTGATGATGATGATCATGAAGATGATGATCATGATCATCATCATCATCATCATATTCATCATCATCATCATCACCATCATCTTCATCACCATCATGATCATCAACCTCATCACCATCATCCTCATCACCATCATCATCATCATCATCATCACCATCATCCTCATCATCCTCATCATCATCTTCATCACCATTGTAATCATCATCAAAATATTAATCATCATCACCATCACCATCATCTCATCATCGTCATCATCATCAACAACATCATCAACATCTTCATCATCATTGTCATCTCCCCATTCCTCATCAACATCTCCATCATCGTCATCTTCTTCATCATCACATCTTCATCAACTTTATGTATCCCCTTGACAAAAGGAAATTAAATAAACCATATAAAGGGATACAATAACGCGTACGCACCTTTAGGAGCATGTACGCACCTACGCTTGCAAGTGATTAGGTACGTGTGCGCGCATTTGCTCGTATGCGAACATATGCGCATGCGTGTTGGAATTCAAAAAAAATTTGGCACCCTTGCAGGCTTGGAATTAGCTTCGGATTGCACCTTTAGGCTCAGTCTGATTTATCTATGATTTATGGTAGAACACATCAAATGTTGTAACTTTATGTTTTTCACAACTAGTTCTGCATATGCTCCAAGAGTGCACTGCAAATGAAATTGCAAACACTTGTCGATCTCTGTGTGCAGATTCTAAATATATAATTTTTTAATAGATTTGTTATTGTTTTCTATTTTTAATTCATTTTTAACTGCACTCATGTCAAATGTGTAAAAAACATAGGTCATTTATTTGGCCTATAACTTTTGATTGGCTTACCTATTTCGAAAACGGAAAAGAACCCGCACAAAAGCACGAAAATACCTACAACCTAAAAAAAAAGTGTTTTTATTATTTTTAGACCATGATATGGTGGCTCAACACTTGACCATGTCGTTTTAAGGCTTCATTGACTTCTGTAATTTAAAAAATATATAAAATTGACTTTTAAAATTTTGTAAAAATAGACCCACACAAGATTCGCCTGTTGCCTACGCCTCTACATATTTTTTTCTTGTAAATTGAAAATTTACATAGCAAACAGGTGGCTCAACAAAAACATGTGCATTATGTTTGAGAAAAAAATAACATACCAATCTTCGAAAAATGACATTTTGGGGTGGTTATACCACTTTTCCATAAATAAAAGTTATATATTCCGGAAGGTCATCCGTTTTTCTACGTTTCATCTTTTTACACCTAATCCGAAAAAGTTTTGTAGGTACCTCTAATAATTCATTTTAATGATAATATTTCTGTTTTTCCAGAATTCCATTGCAACTAACCTGTCATAATTGGGTATCATTACCTTGCACCAGCCCACCAGTATAGACCTATTTAACTCTAGTTCTATGAAGCACCGAAATGGATCAAATCCCTTAAGGTTCAAACCACTTTTTTGAGTGAAAAATAAAGGATTTTCAAGAGATTTGATCCTGGAATTTCATAGTACCATATTTAGATGGGTCTATACTGGTAATTTTTTAAATCATTATGTTTACTCCCATCTTCCTCAAGTTATGCATATGGCCAGTGCTTACTAGCCATCTAATGACTATTCTTGTTGTATGTGGGGTTTTGTAATGGACATTCCATTTTATGTATTTCTTTTTCTTTGTGGAAAAGGTCAGTTGGGTTGAGAGAAAACTCAAATAGGTTGCTTCAGATGGAAATATATAATAGATATTGAGATTATTGGAACTATTACACATTCCTAATTAGACACTTTTTTTGTTCAAAGTAGAATCATATTTATTTTGATGTTTTTCCAGCAACTCTATAATGTATGCAAACAACTCCTTGAACTTAAGCATTGGCAGTCAATGCATCGGCTTGCTTGGATGCCAATCTGGAAAGACAAAAGACAAAATATTCATATGTATGGATTTAATTTTTGGTTGGTGTATGGCGTTTCCCAACTTTCTTTAATGATTTGAATCTATTTCTTAATAGTTGAGTTCTAGTTTAATATACTATGTTTCTTTTCAAGAGTATACTCTATTTCTGATCCCTCACTTTTTGATTCCATAAGACACATTCCTCTACCTCCATTTACATTAAATTATTAGTAAGATTCATCTTGTACCCAATCTTTTGATACAAATTTTGCCATTGGATATTTTGTCTAAGTTTCCTGGTCAGGGGTTATGGAAACCAATAGGTACAAAATATTGGATGCCGTACAGGAATTCCTTCTAATAAATATTTGAAGGGATTGACATGAGTGGTGGCCACCTATATTCAGTATAATGTATTCCCTCTAGAGAATTATTATTCTGATCTTTTATTGGTCCAACCCAGTATTGTTGTTTGCACATTGGTCATGTAAAATTACGCTCATCTCTCATTCAAACCTATCTTCAATCACAATATGATTTTTTATGATTGATTTAAAAGAGGAACAATTGGACTGTGATTTGATGTAAAATATATTTTCCCCTTTAATTTCATTATGATTTCTCCCATTGTTAAAAATGATTGGAATATTTATGCAAGTCTTGATGATTTTATGGAATATGAATGGCTTTCAAAGTCTTCATTTGGAAGCGACTATTTCCTATACAATTGGTGAGTCTTTTTGGAAAGATACCTGGTACTGCCACTATATATCTACAGGAAATCTAAAGATTGAGATGATTCTTCTAACCTCTACTTACAGAGGGTAATATCACAAAGTATCCAATAGTAGAAATGTTGTTCAAAGTCTACTTTCCTTGCTAGATGGGTAGATTTAAGAAGAGCTTGTTGAAGGCTATGGTATACAATTGGTGAGTCTTTTGGGAAAGATACCTGGTACTGCCACTATATATCTACAGGAAATCTAAAGATTGAGATGATTCTTCTAACCTCTACTTACAGAGGGTAATATCACAAAGTATCTAATAGCAGAAATGTTGTTCAAAGTCTACTTTCCTTGCTAGATGGGTAGATTTAAGAAGAGCTTGTTGAAGGCTATGGTATAGTCTAATTATAGGCTATTGGTTTAAAGCACTTCAAAGTTCATACTTCTATAAAAGAGATGGTGTTGTACTATGACTCTATAAAACTACTCTACTAGGAAATGTTAAATTAATATGACTTTATAAGCTTATTTTTTAATGAATCTATCCCCTCTCTCTAGAGCTTAAAAAATGGTCTAAAATTTCTATATCCATAAGAAACCAACAAACATTTTGATCACTAGGGGGGCGATAGTAAAATGTTCGAACCTATGCCAACAATAGTGGCCTATCCCTAGCAGAACCATTCCGCTCGGATAAAAACATAGAAAAAGAACCACTACTCCATTTTTGGGAAACTATTCCTTACTATATGCAATAACAACAATTGATATCAACTTGAATAAGATAGATACGATTCCAAAACCATGCAGCAGGAGATCCACAGGGTCTTCACTAGGGGGGAAATATTATACCACGTTCGTTCATATTGGGGGTATTAATTAAACATGAAAACCATAACATTATATTGCCTATATATTTAGAGTGGTTAGGGTTATTTTATTTATTTATGCAATATACAATATCGTGGGGTATATATTATAGTTCATTGCTTCCTAATGTCCCCGTGATGTCCCCGAAATCGAAATTGCTATGTGAGAGTGTGGTGAGAGGTCGCAGCATCTGGGTTTTACAGGGAAGCCCCCAACCGTGGTGAGAGTTCGCGTTTTCCAGCTGGTTTTTGCAAGGAATCCCCCAACCGTGGCGAGAGTTCACATTTTGCAGCTGGGTTTTGCAGGGAATCCCCCAACCGAGGTGAGAGTTCGTGTCGCAACATAAACTCGTCAGCCATAGGGTTTACTTAAACAAGGGTTTCGTGGGTTTTGTTTGAAGAGGCAAAGGCGGTTTCGTGGGTTTGCTTGTATAGATATCCCCAATTGGGCGAATTTGGAAACTTCCATCATTTCTTGGAGAAGCTTATCAGGTATGTTCAAATTCCTAGTGTTGCATTATGTTAGAATCTACTCCTGGAAATGTCAAAGGGATAAGTAGTAGTTTAATAATATGATAGTGAAGATGCTGTGATGCAGGAGTTTTCACTCACAACCAAAAATTATTGCTTTCTCTCTATCTAATGTCATATGCCACATAAAATTATTGCTTTGGCTATTTGTCTATCTTCACTAATTCGCTCCAAAGCATTCATGTTGAGTGCCATGTCCAAATATTGCTACTTGATCAAGTTCCTATGGAGTTGAATGAAGACTAATATCAAATGTCATATGCCCCATAACCTTTGCATGAACCCTACATGATTCCACCATCTATCACTGAATGGTTTTCATGTGTGGCTATAGATGGTGTGATGTAGAGGTTATTTCTGAATTGGATATAGAAACTTTTGTTCTCTTTTTCTATCACTCTAGCTACTATATCCTACTTTGCTCAATTTTCAACAGGCAAAGAAGACACATGAAGTTGAGTAACCATTTCACAATTATCAGTTTTGGTGTCAGATAACTGAGCATTATTTTCTATGTCAATTGGCTTTTCATTGACAGGTGAACCTTCGCAAATTAATTTAGCACTTCCATGGCTAACTCTACTTTTGCTTTTATGCTTAGAAGATTGTTTACAGTGAACAAATTTATTATTAGATAAAGTGAAAATTGATCTTTGCTCCAAAATAGCCATATCAGCTTTGGGGGTCACTTATGGAGTTTTCGATTGCAATTCATATTCAACTACTTTGGCTTGATCTTCTGTAGATTGCAAAGACACAGAAACCACTTCACCCCTTTTCTCTTTAAGCAAAATTTGATCAACCGTCGTTGTTTCATTGTCATGTTTAACCTGTTCTTTTGCGAACTCATTGTCATGTACTATATCAATTTTGTTTTCCTTAGCACACAAATTAGCTTTTTCTTTTCCAATAATAGAATTGAAAAAATAAGATAACTCTCTGTGTATATGAATATTAGATAAAAATGCTAATATAGGAGGAGGGTCAGAAAGTATTACAGCTTCATGATCCAAATGGATAACATTTCTAAGACCTCGCTTCTCTCGAATTACAGATTTAGCAAGGATATTTCTTGAGTTTCGGTTAGCATTGTTGCTTGTTGATTCAGAATGTTTTTTCTTTACATCTTCAAATTTTGAATCTGATTTAATGGCATCTTCATTGGATATTGAGCTTCACATTGTTTTTTCATGAGCAGTTTTTTTATAAAACTTCATTTCTTGTAATGCTTTCTTTGCTACTTCAACATCCTTTGTAGAAAACTCTTTAATCAACACCAAAGTTTTCGGTTTTCTCGTTCATATCCCTGGTGTGAGCTCCCCAAATATGGAGAGACATTAGCAATGACTAATTCATTTGCATATTCTAAATCCGGAAAATTTTCTCATATTTTCCTTCATGTATCTCTTTTTGTGATCTCATATGCAGATGCTAAAATTTTCTCAGATTTTAGCACACATTGTTTGATTAGTTTAGCACTTACCAGGGCTCAATTATATGTTAACAAAGTTTATGAGACACCCCTCAAATTCTCATTGACCATACAAATGTGTCTTTGTACTGCTTGAAATTTTCAATAGTAGCTCCATGGTATTCCTAGGGAGTTCCCATAATATGGCATTGAGACGACACATCCATCCTAAGACCTACTTCATGCAAAGGGGTGACTTTGTACTTGATGTCCTTTCCATTAGGAAATTTATAAGCAAGTTCTCTCATCGGTTTGCTTTCCTAACCTCTTTTCTACAAAAGACGGTCATCCTCTTGTTGTCTCCCTTCCTGTTGTTACTAATTTTCCACCTGCTTGGTGTGCAAACGAAAGCACCAAGGTCCAAGGAACTCATAATATCCTAGTTGCTAGTGAAGCCAAAAATATTAAAAGGTGTCATCCTTTGAGCAAGGTGCTAAAAAGTATCCTTGATAATGATTTTAGAGGTGCTACATAGATCTCTTTCCTTTGATCTCTAGGCTGTTTATTTAAATTGAATATCTTTCTCAGAATTTGAATAGGATTAATTCTTCTCTTAATCCTCCTTCATGTCCATACATGAATCCTCCCATCCTTACTGATAAATTGATAATTAAGGTGTTCCCCCTATCTTCACTTTCTCATGTATTTTTACTCATAGTCTTTCAAAGGGTTGGATAAGCTATTTTCAAGTTGACCATAGGAATCATTTCTATGTCCACCTTACACCTTTGATTATCAAACTCAAATACTTGTTGCCAGCAATGTCAACCCTTGGGCTGACCCTCATTTATTTTGCACTGCTTAACTTGAATTGGGACAACCAAAGTTAAGGTTTCCCCAACAACTCCCAAGCTTCTTATAAACTTATATTCACATCAGAACCTCTGCCAGTATAGTGTGTTTGAATGCATGGCTACATGTTCAATTGTAATGTCTATCCTATGATACATGGCTTATTGCAGATGATGCCTATTTTCATGTCTACACTATTTCAAATGGAAATACAATCTCCCCTTATTCTTCTTGGTCTCTCACATTATGAAAATATGCATCATCTGAAATAAGCCCTTTATCAGGACATTTTATGACAACAGTATCTTTGGTCTTCCATACCTCTCCCATTCCCTCTCTGCCATGCTGAACTAATTCATGCACCTTTTGAGGAATACGAGTTATTAATTTGGTGGAGTCTCTGGATGAAGCACTCACTTTCCCAACTTTCTTAATTGAAATTTTCTATTACAATTCCCTTTTAGGGGTTGTTACAGTAAACACCATGCTGTGTTGGAAAAATGGATTGGTTCCTCTTTTCATGCAACTTTATTATTTTCTCTAAAGCAGTATTTAGTTGTTCATTGACACTTGGATACCCTAGTCTCTTCATACACACGTGTTCTGTAGCAATGATCATATAATTTTTTATCATCAAAGAATCTTCTTCATCTTCATCTCTAGAAAATACTTTATCCTTGACTACATTGAAATCCTGTGAAGTTGCAAATGAAAATCTGACCATTGTAATTGTTGGTGCACACCATTCACACATGAGCTTTATTTTACTCTTGGAAATTCTCAACCAAACTGCCATCACAAGGGTGGCATTTTAACATGCATTATTTAGGACATGTTCTCAACTCCTGATATAGAAGGACATGTTTACTTACAACTAACTATATGTGATGATCAAGTCCAGCATTGATTCAGAAAATATTAGCATCAATCGTAGCCTAAAGAGACAAATAAATCAGAAGGCCACTCATCTAGTCCTAGTGATTTACTCTTAACAATGTCTTGCAAATCCTAGAACAAATCATCTTCATCCAAAAGCTGAGACAAAATGGAATGGTCATACTTAGGGATTTTGTAGGGATAATTCCTCTGATGAATTGCTTAACAACAATGCGATCAACATCGCAACCAATAGAAGAAAACAACTTTGAAAATGTCCATAAAATATGCCTTTTCTTTTTATCCTGATCATCAGTTGGACACCCTTCCAGTTCTTTGAGTACGAGAATTCTTTTAGAAGTTCTTTCTGTTTCAAGTAGTGAAAGTACATTTTAAAGTGTTGTTTTCCTCCTTATCCCAATTTATTAGTGCCTTGATCTTGGTACTCTTGGCTTTGTATTCCTAATGACCACAAAGTGTGTTTTACAAGATTAAAAGGATCTTCTTCCAATTCATTTTGAACATGACTGAGTTGTTTCCTAAGTTTCCAATCCTTTTCTCTATAGTTCCATTAAATCATTTGTCCCTAACCCCTAAGAAACTTGTTTGTCCTCTAAGCAATAACCTTCAACCATAAAATCCAATCTGAGTTTCTCATTAGCCTAGGGACAAGATTCCATACCTGTGAAACTGATTGAATGCTTTCTCATGACTCCAAAAGTGAAACATTGATCTTGTAAGGTAAGGTGGATGCAAAACTAGAAGTTCCTTTAGTAAAGATAGTAGTGTAGATGGGTGAATGAAATGAACCAGTTACAGCATCATCTATTAAAATAGATCATTGAGTGTTATTGGTCAAGGTGGCCATGTGCAATTTTGCATAAAACATATCCAAGCTCAATTGAATTCTAGCCAGACAATTCTTCCAATTAGACAAAGTGTCCCATCCACTAGTGTATAAATATTTCTGTCTAAGAATTTTGATTACAATAATCCCAGGATTAGATGTACATTTTGTCCAAATATGCCTTTATGTGGAGTGCTAGCATGCCCACTAATTTTATCACCTTCCCACCCCACCATGTTAATGTTGTTAAAATTTAATATGCTAAGACATAAAATAGCAGCATTACATTCCATTTCACAATAATAGCATATACAGGATCACTGAAGAAACAACAAGCATAGCATAAACACAAGAGACAGAGATTTATCCTGGGAAACCCTCATGGGGTAGAAAACCCAGCAAAGATTCCTCAATATAGATGACCAGCAATATACAAGGATGAAACCCTGAGACATGATCTCCTCCTCCACAATAGCAGACCTCTCCTCCACAAGTGCGTTATCCTCAAGTGAGTGAGTGTGTCAAATGAGGAACACACCTCCTTTATTTATACACTACACTGACATGTATTTTACACAGGTACACGTAGGCTCGTATTTAACCAATGGGTTAAATACCCCACTACAACTGACTGGGCCGACCCCTCTAGGGTGGTCTAATAACCCTTTGACCCACATAACACATACAGGGCCGACCCCCACTAGGGAAGTCTAATAACCCGAGTTACCACATTCCGACGGAGGAATAAACATCTCCGGATATACAATAAGATCTTCACAGAGGAATGAAACATCTCTGGAATAATAAAGTACAAATATAATATTCTTTGAAGTTACAATATTTCAACAAATGTGTCCATGAATAATCCACTCAGGCATTGGCTAGGATTAGGACATCGGTTCCTTTAACTGTATTATGATACAAGGATCATTTGGAGGACATGCAGAGCATAACCCCCATATAGTTATAGCAAGTACAATGATTATCCAATAACATCTAGCAAGCAGATCTTGTTTTTGTTGTCAATAATAGAAGAAGCCATCCAAGGAGCTATCCTACAAATTGACCCTCCTTTTCCTTCCTTAAGGGTAGTGTTCTGAGATTCCCTTCCAACAATGATGCAACAAATTTAAAATCATCTAAAAATACAATATCAGGGACATCTACGACCTGCCCAGAAAGGATAGAGGACTGGCTTGATAGATATATGTGTTGAGGGGACTTTGTTAATAGCCAAAATGGGGTGTTGAGGCCATGAGCAGTAATGCACCTTGGAAAATACATATTTGGCACCACTTCTAGAATGCTTCACATATAAATGGCATCGTTGACCCCTACTATGGTCTCTACAATATAGTTGGTGAGACTAAAGCCTTAAAAATTTCACGTCCATGTGTTGTTAAGAGGATATGGCAAGAAGAGTAGTTGGTATCCAAATAGATACATTGGGACTACATGGATTGCCATCAAATAACACATGAAATAATATGCATTTTACATAACAAATTTATGCAGTAATAAAGAATAAAACTTTGTTGGAATTTACTGCAGAAATATAACTAAATAACTCAAAAAATTGAATGATAAAACACTTTATTTATGAGTTACAAAATATGAAATATGTGATTTTAATTTGAATTTCCATTGCAAATTTTTTATAATTACTCCAAGAAAATGCTCATAAACTTGTAAAACATTCTACACTCTAATATTCGCAATGGAATCTTAATTAAAATTATGAATTTTCTTACAATAATCCACTCAGGCATTGGCCAGGATTGGGACATCGGTTCCTTTAACTGTATTATGATACAAGGATCATTTGGAGGATATGCATAGCATAACCCCCATATAGTTACAACAAGTACAATGATTATCCAATAACATCTAGCAAACAGATCTTGTTTATGTTGTCAATAATAGAAGAATCCATCCAAGGAGCTATCCTACAAATTGACCCTCCTTTTTCTTCCTTAAGAGTAGTGTTTAGAGATTCCCTTCCAACAATGATGCAACAAATTTAACATCAAGTAAAAACACAATATCAAGGACATCTACGACCTGCCCAGAAAGGATAGAGGATTGGGTTGATAGATATATGTGTCGAGGGGACTTTGTTAATAGCCAAAATGGGTTGTTGAGGCCATGAGCAGCAATGCACCTTGGCAAATACATATTTGGCACCACTTCTAGAATGCTTCACATATAAATGGCATCGTTGACCCCTACTATGTCTCTACAATATAGTTGGTGAGACTAAAGCCTTAAAAATTTCACGTCCATGTGTTGTTAAGAGGATATGGCAAGAAGAGTAGTTGGTATCCAAATAGATACATTGGGACTACATGGATTGCCATCAAATAACACTTGAAATAATATGCATTTTACTTAACAAATTTATGCAGTAATAAAGAATAAAACTTTGTTGGAATTTACTGCTGAAATATAACTAAATAACTCAAAAAATTGAATGATAAAACACTTTATTTATGAGTTACAAAATATGAAATATGTGATTTGAATTTGAATTTCCAGATTGCAAATTTTTTATAATTGTTTCAAGAAAATGCTCATAAACTTGTAAAACATTCTAAATTATAATATTTGCAATGGAATATTAATTAAAATTATGAATTTTCTTATAAAAAATCCAACATATAAATATGAAAATGAAATATAAAATTCTAAATGCAATTTCTAGATTTATGGATTTTTCTAATTACTCAAAATAAAATATTCTATGCCAATAAACGATGGGTAATTAATAGAAATATGAATAGTAATTAATTCAATAGAACCAAATACATATAATCTATGTGAAATTTATAAGGGTTTAGCCTTAGAGTTAGTAGATTTCACCCCAAGAAAAGAAAAGGATTTTAAAGTTTTTAGGGTTTTACCTTTATGGATGGTTGCTAGAGAGAGAGAGACCAGTGCCAAAACTTTAAGGAAATGGAGTCACCTAGAAACTCTTAGATGACCTTGCTCATAAGATTCACCTAGGAAGGAAGAGTGCTCTAGGATACTCTTGCCTCATAGATGTATTGGAAGATTCAAATGCAAATCACAAAGGGAACGATGGATCTCTCATTTACTTCTTTCTTTGGGTGTACCCTACACAAAGGGATTAGAATTGCACCAATTTAATGAAGAACTAATAGTTTTTTTTACTTGTTTAGCATATAACATTAAACAATCTATCACTGAAAGAAATACAAGCACAACAAAAACACAATGAACAAAATATTTATCTCGAGGAAACCACAAGGGAGAAAACCCTGGCAAAATATTCCTCAATATAGAATTCACAAAGTACAAAGATAAACCCCAAGAAAAAATCATCTTCTCCTCCACTTGTGCGAACTTCTCTCTCTCCTCTGTGTGAACTTGTGACAGTGAGTTGAGTTAATACAAATGAGAGACTCCTCCTCTATTTATATTCTTCCGTTGGGGTGACATTTCCCCAACTGGGCCGACTTCTCATAACTGATTGGGCCGACCTCTCAAATACATAATATAATAATCGTTTATGGGTTCTTCTAGGCCAACAGAAGACCTAGGGTTTACATTAACTCTTTCAATGACTCTTACATTATTAATCACATCAATGAAATCTCCTGAAGGAGGAATACAAATGCTAATTATGCTAAACCCATAAAAAAATCACCAAAAACTTTAATGATTATGAGCATCATTTGAAGGGAGAGTTTCTATGTTTTTTCATCTCTTGTTTTGATCACCTTTTGATCTTCTGTAGGTACGTTGAAGTTGACTCTTTAGTTTGGGGAGGGCTATTTGAATAAGCCACTGACAATACATTTTTTTTCAAGGTGTTTCATCCCGAAAGTAATATTTCTTCATCCTTTTTAGAGATTTGAATTGAAAGTGCATACCTTGCTTCCTAGCTCTTTGTTTTATTAATGAACTAATATGCATGTGTAAATTTGAATATGCAAATCGATCCTAGTGATGTTCAGAACTTTGCAATTTTTATTGGTGAAGAGAATTGTGTCCTTGGAACAATTTAGTGTCGAAAAGGTTGTACATATGCTGATATCCGTTGTGAAATTGTGGAGGATGAAATCATCGAATATCCTTTTGAATTTATTGGCCCAATTGGACATCCTTTAAATACAAAGCAAGAGCAAAGAAGGAAACCTACAACAACAAATATAGGCATTAAGAGGAAAGTAGACACAATGGATTTTGAATCATTGCAATCACATGTAATGGAAGGAATGCCAATATCTGAAAACATTGAAGGGAATGTGGACGAACCTATGCATAAACAACCAAGAGTTGATCATGTGTCTGAGTCAGTAGAACAAGTTGAAGTGGATCATCATGTGTTCGAGGCAGTGGAACAAGTTGTAGTGGTTGATCCTAAAGTATTGGCATCTTGGGAACATAAAGTGAATAGTTTAATGGAAGAGTTTGTCAAGGATAAACTAACAGTGAAGGTATATTCAGAAAATGGAAAACCTATTATAAAGATCCATTGTGAAATTTGTGGCATTGATTATGGAATGGGGGAAGTATCCTTGGCAGCGCGAACGGTTCGTAACTTCAAAAACAATCATATGAAAACAGGATCCCATCAACGTCACATTTCAATGTTGGGAAGTAATGAAATTCCTTCATGTAACAGAGCAGAGCAGATAACCGTGGCTAGAAATCGACTTAAGATTGATCAAGCAATCAAACTTCTAGATGATTTCAACCAAACACAAGAGCCTAATTTTTTCACGGTGGTGGAAGAAACACTTGCAAACTATGAGGACAAGAAAAAAGTAAGAGTGGAATGTACACGATGCAATAGATGGTTCTCTTTGGTGCCAAAAAGTGGTAATATTGTCAGTTCTCTAATTGAGCACATGAAATCAAGGAAGCACACTGCTACTACAGATGAGGCTTTGCATGATACAGTTGTGTTGAGGAGTGGAACAGTTGGGAGACCGAAGAAGCCTACCAAAGTTAAGTCCCAACAAAGTTTGACTAAGTTCTGGGTCCCATCACTACCATCACCATCACCATCACATAGGGTTTCTACAAGTTCACATGCTTCTACTTCAGGTGTGTTAATTACCCAAGTTTTAATTTAATTTGAATTTGAATTTTCACATTACTTTATTTGTTATTACTTGTTAGTAGTAGTTCGTAGATCATTTTCTAATTTGTTTTTTCATCTTATTCTAGTACAATTGCCTCCTCCAATATTACTATGTTGGGGGTATTGGGATCCCTATCTTGATAGAAGAGGAGAGAGATTGGACACAAAGGTTCTAATGGATGACCAACATGGTGGAAAATTGTGGGCCATAGAGAAACATACCAAGAGAACACTATGTTATTATGGTGTTGAATGTCGTATTAACGGTACATATAGACATATCCATTGCAAGAGGGTTTCTGAAACAGGAATCCCTTTTGATTCATTGACATGCAATCTTTGTAAGTTGATACCTAGTTGTGATGACTTTCAAATGCATTTATATCACGAATCAAGGAGCAACATCAAAAGACATGGGAGAGATACAGGGAAAGGGAGAAGGTTGGACCATTTGACTCAATCTGAACTCAAAATTGTTGCAAGAGATGCAAATGCTACACATAGATTAACAATGCGATCTCTTTGGTGGGAGAGGACAAAGGTTGCTACACTATCTATTAGAACGAGGTCTCTAAGGGAAAAGTTGTTTGAATCTACTGGAAGGAACGATGTGTTCAGGTTTTGCAAGGATGTGTGCGAGGCTCATAAGCAAGGAAAATTACAAGGTAAAGATGTAGTTTGGGGATTTGTTCAAGATATATTTCACAACCTAGTTCGTTCAAAGTCAGGGAGAAGATATAGTGCATCCACTAAATCCATTTATGAGATGATTAAGTTATGGAGAGGTCCTAGATTACATAGCTTTATTAGCCTGAATCTGGATGGCCCTTCGATATCTACGACTTTAAGGCAAGTTAGAAAATCATTGACATATATCCCAGGGGAGCATGAGTACATTTTTTAGGCAATCAGAAAAGTGTATGCTTCTTCTAAAGCCAAACATGGTATAGAGGGCCCAATTCTGGTATGCCTTGCTAAAGAAGAAAATGTTGTGAAACAATATGTCAAGTGGATAGCCAAAAGTGATAAATTGGTGGGTTTTTGTGGTAAGAAAGAAGAACATAAGTGTCAATCACGTTCCTTGGTGACAGTCTGTGAGGGCGCCACAGGCTATGAGATTATTACAGATGCCTTCAAGAATTGTGTGATTGGCCATTATGCACATGTTATTATTGCAAACCCTTTACATGAGAAGCTTCCTCATTTGGTTGTGGTTGTTCATCTAACGTGCAACAGGTTTGATGCATTGTCCATCAACAATGGGAAAAGTAGAAGACCTATGGAAGAAACATGTGGAACATTTTTTAGGGCCTATTATTGGTCATTCCTCAGATGGGGATAGTAGGAGAAGAATGCTTATGTTGAAGGATTATTACTCAACGACAGGCATGAGATATCAAATTCCCTGGGAAGGGTGGGGGCTAACTGGGTTGTATGATGGCTTTAAAGTAATAGGACTTCATGACCAGGATTACATCCACAATGGAAAAACGCTAGTGAATCCTTTGTTTAGTGGTCGACGAGATTTGATTGTTGGAGAAGAGTTGATTAGTTTTATCCATGTAAGGATGGTTTGTAACAATTTTAAAGTGGATGACCATAGGCTTAAAATTGAGGATATAAAGAGGATTGATCGCCAAAACTGGGGTTCAGTACAATGCATTGCTCCAAGGCATGTCCAGAGGTGCTTGAAGGAAATGAGAAGTACAGGTGGCGGGAGAGAGAGGACATTGGGTACAGAGACCTATCTAGCATTCATTGCTGACTATATCAATATTTTTTTGTCTCCTAGTTTGACTCTTTGGGAAAGGGTGCGAAATTCTTCAAGAGTCCATCATTTCTTCACATTATGGCTATGTTGGGTCAAAGAACAAGAAAATACTAATGTCAACATTAATTTCATCAGTAGAGAGGCATATCAAGATGTGAAAATTTCTTGCCACTTTGCGGTTTTGTTGATGAGATTATTTCATGATCAATACCCTAACTTGCCATGTGCATTGCACCTAACTAGGTCAGATGTATGTGAGAACTTCTTTAGCAAATTCGGTGGCATGGTCGGAGTAGAGATGGCATATGATTTCACTAACTTACTTCATGCTATTGGAACCCTTAATAGAGTTGTTCAAGAAGAATCGAATCCCCAAGGGATTTGTTTCAATAAATATCATAAGAAACAAATGAGTATCTGGAATAAATTGCATCAACAAATAGTAGAGGAAGGTGACGTCTTGTCACAATATGATTCAATATCCACAGATGATAAAATTGTAGAAGCTCTCAAGATAGGATTGGAGGATGCACAGGGAATTTTAGTAGGTCTTGGCATGCAACCAAAAAGACACACGGAAGATTCTTGGTGGTTTAAACCATGGATAGAGGATCACAATTATTCAACATTCGAAGATGTGGATGAAGTAGTTGATAATTCTCCCCCTGATCATTCCACATCCATATTCCAATATTCGTCCTTTATGGTAATCAATGATAATGAATTGCAAACGATGGAAAGTGAGTGGAGGCACAAGTTGGATGGAATTTTAGATTCCGTTGATGAGAATGTCAACATAACTACCAAACCAATTGTGGAGCTCGATGGCAAGGACATGTACAAATCTTGTTTGGTTAGTCAATTGAATGGAAATCCGACATTATCGAAAGATAGATTGACTAAAGTGAAGAATGGAGTATACTTCAGGCGAGATGAGAGGGCCCCCAAAAAGGGTGTTGCAATTGGTTTTGTAATTGGATCATATTGTGCAGTGTTGTTTGAGAGCGAGTCTATAGCCGTAGATGAACATACTACAAGAAAAGGTGTATCTCAAAGTACAAAGCACGGCGTTTCTTGTGGGACTTAGTACATTGGAAGAGTGCAAAGAATAATAAAGAAGGATGGTAATAGGGTGTTTTATTACCATAATGACATTGATCTTTTGTATAGGCTTGAAGGTGTTGAGCTTCAATGTTGTTGGTACAATAAAATAAAGGGGCAACGCATGTACAAGTATGATTCAACAGATCATCTATTCATACAACTTGAATCTGTTATAGCCACAGCAAACCTATCATACAATATCAAGAATGACACATACAAGTTAGAAGAAAGCGACCACAGAATTTTTGTGGATTTGATCAAAAAATTTAATACGGTGAATTTTTCAAAACATTCTAATTTCTCTTATATTTTCTACTACTATCTTATAACTTATCTATAAAGTATTATTTTTGTATTATCACTTATTTGTTTGTATCAATTTCATACTCATTTTAATTTATCTTTTCTTCAGGTGCAGTGAATGGTTCAGGTGCCGAATGGTTGGGATAACTCAAGAGAATTAAAATCCCATTCTAGCAAGAACTATAGCAAAGGTAATTTCAAAACTTTTGCAGGCCTCTCAATGAAAGTGTTTGTTATTGCTTTCCAAGCTACATATTATATCTGTTACATAATTGGTCTATCCTGATATTGAAATATGAATTCTCTGTTTCTAAATGTCCAAGCTATCTCATCGAGTTTTTCCTTGTACGCAAATATTACCCTGTTTCAATTGATTGATGAAACAAATGAGTGCTTTTATGTATGTGGAGGTGATTTTATATAAGGCTGACCTAGTTCATCTTTTCTTCATACAGATTTTTCATCACCTGCACCAACTCGGTCGACTTATCAAGTTGCAGCATTACCTTTAAATGCAAAGATTGAAATTGAGTGCATTGCTGCCCTATAGGGTTCAGATTATCTTTTTGCTGTGTTCTTGGGTTTCTTATTGCCATTGTTGAAGAGTCATGCATGATCCTTTTCAAAATATATGCTCTTGGATAAGATATTTTTGCTCAAACTAGACTTAATTCACACTTAATTTTGATGTGCTCGTTATTTACATGTTATTTAGCGTGCCTTTCAGCAGTTGACAACAAAGTTGAGAAATCAGAGAAATTTTCAAGTTTAAATCTTGATAGTCCATTCGATGTTTGTGGTTTCAAATCTTAAAATTTTCCAATGGAAGTTTCTTTAATTTCGTCATGTTTGTGTGGAGTGCATATTAACTCATTAGGAAATTTTGTGTTGTTGATTCGAAAGATGGCATGGGTGTGGAAATCTCTTGTTATAGAACTCACTGTTGTGCACCTATTGTCGTATGGAGTGGGTATGGACATGGTATGGACCTTCCTTATACGGTGATGATAAAAAGAATTGTTGTGGATTGGAACACTTATAAGTTATGGACTATATACCTTGGTGATACCTTGAGAGAGAATATAACAGTTTGACCACGAGTTTGACACCTTCGTCTTCTTGACCCCTCTTGTTGACTCTTGATCTTATGTTGACCCACAGCGCAGTCTCTTGTTGCCTCTGTTGAGTGGTCTAATATCTCTATTGCATTGTTTGAGTGTGCTAAGTTGTAATAAAGACATTGGCTTTGTATGAACTACAAATGGAGATCTAGTTTTTGCACATTTTGTGTGTGAAATTTCATCATTACCTAATTTTTTTGGATTGTTGTTTCTGGGTCTACTGCTCTAGTAATTGGGGTTTCCTTACGGTTCACTTTAAGAAGACCCAAACACTCATACAATGCAATAGAGATCTTAGTCAAATTAAACTTGCTTAAACCCACCTTGAACCCACCTTAAACCATGGGGATTCCTTGCTCTGCTGCTCCAGTAATTAGGGATTCCTTGCTTGTCGACTAGGTAACTGAATTTATTCCCTCTCAGGTATGTCCTTTGTTCCTGTAGTGACTTGTCTCTTAATAGATAAGATATGATATAAAAAAATATTTTTGAGTATAAGGAAGGTTTCAACCATGTTTCAACTCTCCCAGTGGGTAATATTATTTGTTTTCTTTGTACTTTGATTTAGACACGAGTTAGATTTACTACTGATGTTATTTATTGTCTTTGTATGGTTTTCAGTTGTAGCTAGACAAGAGTGAGAAAAGATAAGTATATTTATTGTCTTTGTATGCTTTTCAGCTGATGTTATTTATTGTCTAGTTAAAACGATATTGAAAAATCTGAGTATATGGTTGATTCAAATATTGGTTATTGTGAAAATCCTCATAGCAGATCTAAGAGATGATGTATACCTCACAATAGAATGATTATGATTAAGCAAGAAAATAGAAGAAGAGTGGTCAATACAGTATAATGAGCAACAGAATAATATGGTACAGTAGAACTCGGATAGAAGCAATAATACTTCACACACACTAGTTAATTAATCACAATATGGACAAATAAATAGTACAATGGTAGAGAGGATTCGAATGCCTAAGGTGGTAATTCGAATTAGCCTCTCAAAGTGATCATAAGATCAATAGAGTGTCATCGGAGCACAACTAGGTGTTTTCATGATCATCGGAGCACAACTGGAAGTCTTCATCATCATCAGTGGAGTCATCAATGCTCAAGTAACTGTCAACCATCAGTCAAACTAACTCTGGTAGGTGTAACTGAGTTTAACTAAGTGTAACTGACTGTAACTGAGTGTGACTGAGTGTAAACTGAAGACAACTGGACTGGTAGGTGAAGAAGGGCGAGTTTCTCCCTAAAATCAAGGAATAAGGGCGCATTAAGCAATTGGAGGGCTAAAATTGAATAGCGAGAAGCTCCTGGGGGTTGGCTAACTGAGGGCTAGGTACTGGACTGATGACTGGGATGCATGCAAAATGCATACAAACCCTAGAATGCATGCAAACCCTAAAAGTGCATGCATGACTGAAAATGTAAATTATCAAAATATTGGTGGGACTAGGATGGAGTATAGGAATATCCTAACACCCCCCCTTACTCCATCCTGGGCCCTGGTAACTAAGACCAAAGGTCACCCAATACAATGAATAATAACAATCAATAAACCAAGGAAGTGGGAAAATTTCATGGGAAACATACCCCCTCCTCAAAAAACAGATTGTACGGCACACACAAAAATAAATGCTCCAAACTCAAGCAGGTGTGATGCTTGGTCATAATTCTAGAGGTATCTTCTTCTTGGGAAGAAGTGGATCATGCTCAAAAAGCATGTGCTTGTACTTTCTCTTCAGATCGCATGTGATGAGAACAAATCCAACAGTATGAGAATGATCCTTGAACCTGTGATTCGAATCAGCTGAGGTAGGATCAATTTTTTGAATGTGCATATAGTCCTTTGTCTTCTCCTTCGAACCACCATGGGTGAGATTATGCCAAAAAGAACTATTACATGTTTGCTTGAAATCAAAATCAGATTTAAGACTTTCAAAATAGTTTCTTGAGATCTCCTTTGAACCAGCAGGGGTGAGATCAAAACTATCATATGCATGAGAAATTATCCCAAGCAGTAATTGCTTAGAACCCAAATTAGATACAAGACTTGAATCATGGTTTCTTGAGATCTCCTTTCAACCATGAGAGGTGAGATCAAAACCAGTAGATGCATGAGAAATATTCCCAAGCGAATGGCAATGGCCATATTCTTCAATGACCTTTTGAAAGCATGGAATTATGATCATATAGTAGTATAAAAGAGGAGATAGCTGGAGAGGAGCAAATGCATTACCTTCGATAGTTGTTTTGACCTCCGAAATAATCATGTGATCATGATGCAAACCAACAAACTCTGGTGCAAGAGAGGATTTAGGACCTTCTGCAATATCTAGAGTGTGAGCTGGCACAAAAAGAGAAGAAGGTTGGAGCATGAGTGGAGAATCTGCAAGTTCTTTATCAACAACTTCAATATGAGATGATACCGATTCATGATCTAAGAGACCATCAAGAGGAGCGAATGCATCACTTTGCTTGCTTTCAAATGGGTTAGGACCAAGTCCTTCATTCTTTCTACCAAATTTTTCATCCAGGTGAGCCCATATCTCTTTTGGAGTCCATAACTCCTTTGGAGTTTCAACACCATTATGGTATTTGAATTGGAATCTCTAGTGTGCAAACAAAGAAAACATTATTGCTTCAAAGTGCATGTCACTTTTATTTAACCAGTCAATCTTCTCTTCAGGGGATTCAAACTCTCTTTCAAAATAACAATCAAAACGATCATGGATCTTCAAGTCTACTATCATTCTTGGTTTCCATTCATCATAGTTGAGTGGATCAAGAGGAGTAATTCCTGATGAATACATAGAAGCTGTAGAGGACCTGCAAAAACAATATAGAATAACTGCAAATACTACTGCTACAAAAATGCAGAAACTGCTGCACTCGAAATCTTGGTAATAACCTGCAAAAAACTCTCAAGAATGGAGATAAACAATACTCTCAACATGCTCTGATACCATGTGAAAATCCTCACAGCAGATCTAAGAGATGATGTATACCTCACAAGAGAATGATTATGTTTAAGCAAGAAAATAGAAGAAGAGTGGTCAATACAGTATAATGAGCAACAGAATAATATGGTATAGTAGAACTCGGATAGAAGCAATAATACTTCACACACACTAGTTAATTAATCACAATATGGACAAATAAATAGTACAATGGTAGAGAGGATTCGAATGCCTAAGGTGGCAATTCGAATTAGCCTCTCAAAGTGATCATAAGATCAATAGAGTGTCATCGGAGCACAACTAGGTGTCCTCATGATCATCGGAGCACAACGGGAAGTCTTCATCATCATCAGTGGAGTCATCAATGCTCAAGTAACTGTCAACCATCAGTCAAACTAACTCTGGTAGGTGTAACTGAGTGTAAACTGAAGACAACTGGACTGGTAGGTGAAGAAGGGTGAGTTGCTCCCTAAAATCAAGGAAGAAGGGCACATTAAGCAACTGGAGGGCTAAAACTAAATAGTGAGAAGCTCCTGGGGGCTGGCTAACTGAGGGATAGGTGCTAGACTGATGACTGGGATGCATGCAAAATGAATGCAAACCCTAGAATGCATGCAAACCCTAAAAGTGTATGCATGACTGAAAATGTAAATGATCAAAATACTGGTGGGACTAGGATGGAGTATAGGAATATCCTAACAGTTATGATAATTTACTGTTGATATCTACTGTACATTATTTTATCATGTTGTTACTGTACATGGAATTTGTGATTCTCAAGGACCAACTTTAACACAATGAATAATGGAGCATTAAGTTGAAAGAGATGAAAATTATGTTTGTTTATTACAGTTCAAATTTTATTAGAGCAGTATTGTTCTGAATCTGATTTTATATGTTCAAATTTGAAAGAGATGAAAATTATGCTTTAAACCACCTTTAAACTTATCTTGTCTAGTTAAAACGATACAATTTTGTTTCTAGTACTATTTTGTCATTGTTTGTCATGGTTTATGTCTGTTTGAGATGGTTTGCAGTTGCTTTGATGCCTATTTATGTATTTCGGTTGCAGTTGCAGTTTCTAATCTAACTACTTTTTATGGATTTCACTTCTCTTCCTTGTATAAGTTGTTTATTTGGTTCTACTTTCTATAACTAATGAATCTTATACAGTGATGACAAAAATATATAAAACATTGTACCTTGAGAGAGAGAAAAGATTATTGGTCTTGCTGGTCCTACAAAGGAGCACCAAAGGAGTTGCTTGTCCACCTTATATAGTTCACCTTGACCTTGTGGGTTTGTGGTTTACTTTTTTGTGGCCCCCTTGGTTGACTCATGATCCTTTATTTTACGTGTATCTTACTTGGTCCATAGGTTATGTTTATTAATGTTTTGATACCCTATATGTTTTCTCGAGTGAACTGTGGGTCCTTCCCTAGCGTGACCATGAGCCTGTTTTCTTGTGTGGACTATGGGGTCTTCCCCAGCATGACAGTGAGTTTCACTTTATGGGTGGACTGTGTTTTTTCAAGCATGATTGTGCAAAGTATGCATGTGTGTCTCTGCAGTATGTGACTGCATCCTTACCCAGCATGACTGTGTGTCCTTTGTCCGAATGACTGTACTGGGTATGAATGTGCTTGTTAACTAAGAAGTCTTGGTCAGTATGTGGTCAATATGCTTCTGCTTTAACCCTCTCTAGATCACCTCTGGATCTCTCTCAAGGTACGCAAATTGTTTGCCTAGATTGACTTGTCCCTTCGGTGACAAGATCAAATCTAAAAAATCTGAATAAATGGTTGATTCAAATATTGGTTATGAGAGTCGTATTGTTCTGAAT
The DNA here is from genome assembly GCA_027924585.1 of Larix kaempferi. Taxonomy (NCBI): domain Eukaryota; kingdom Viridiplantae; phylum Streptophyta; class Pinopsida; order Pinales; family Pinaceae; genus Larix; species Larix kaempferi. The sequence goes on along the minus strand of BSBM01001701.1, from coordinate 297,134 downwards.
CTGATTTTATATGTTCATGCATTAAAGTTTACAACTTAAATTAAAAACTCCTCTAACCCTTAAACTTCAACATCAAGTACTTTGGATACATGTACATGGCATATGAAAAGCATGAGAACTGGCTCTTCCCTGCTCAATGTGGAAATCGTGGGTTGTTTTTTGTGAGCCAATTACCTCTTGATATTGATAGGTCTCTTGCAAGGAGAACATGTACATGCCACTATTCAAAAGGTAAGCCAAATACTAATCTATGTAATATTCATAACCAGTTTGGGTTCTAACGTTGCTATATACTTTATGATTCTAATTGACTGCTTCTAATGCAAACATGTCAACTTCAGGTTCCAGCCTTGGTGCTGGATTGCGAGCCAAACATTGACTTCAGCAGAGACATTGAAGCAAAGCAAGGCTAAGAATTTTTTAACAGATTTGGCTTTTACACATACATTATGGAATACCATATTTTACATAAAGAGAAACAGTCTTTTGAACTCTTTAGGAATTGAATTGCTTGATACTAAATATGCCAACATGCTTAAATTGCTGAAATGTTTGTGATTTTTATTTCCAAAATCCACATGTAGACTTAAATGGTGCAGTTTTCACTTTCTGTACAAATGGTCTCAATTAGGACTCTTAGGTTCGGGATAGGTATAAGTCATTCCCACATTTCTTATTTGCAGCCTTTTCAATCACAGGTTTCCCAAGTTTGTTGATTATGCTTCCCATTGATGTTAGGAAGTCAAAAACATGTTTGGAATTGATTTATAAACCCTGGGCATGCCCAAATTTGATGACCAAGATGATCATTGTTGTTTGTTTCCATTTTTATGACCTTAAAACCACCCATAATTGAGATTTAAGTGGTTTTTTATTGTTTAAGGGTAAAAACAATGTTGAATCATGCACATAACTGCCCAGAATTGTTGCTACAGGGAATTTGACTACTCAAAATGCCCTTTCTCAGTTAATTGGATGCACGATTCTACCCAAAATATGCCCATATCTAAGGAAAAATAAGGTTTTAATGCTATTGTTTCAAGAACACACCCCACAACATGCCCTGATTTGGCTAAATTACCTTAGATTTACCATATATGAGGCCCCATTACTGCCCATAATTGGAAGTATGCTTCTTGTTGTTGTTTCCTATGCCCATATTGAGATGTAATAGGGTGTTATTGCTACTTTCTCCTGTAGGTCTACTCAAGAGTGCTAAAAAATGCACTTAAAATGTATGAAGACTATTTTTTGGGGCATGTTTTGAGGGTAAATATTGGGTAAAAACTCCATAAATCGCCCCTACTTCTAGCTTCTATCAATTCTATCCCAAAAGTGTCATAAGAATCTTCAAATATCTCTAAAAAATCATGGCATTAGGGATGCTTAGATTTCTTCTGAATGGCATCCACTTCTAACAAAACTCTGTTTTAGGGAATGACTTGAATTTGCTATGTACAAGAGGAAATTATGGGCATTTTTTGCAGAGGGAGCATATTCAAAAATTAGGATACCATGAATTATGATCCAAAATTAACATCATAGGGCATCATCCCACCCATCAACCTATCACAACCCTAGTATATAGAACCAAGCCATCCATTTTCAATGACATGTCACTCGACTGAAATTGTGATAAAGATCACAAGTGGAAACCCATGCAAAATTGGGGGTAACATTCCCTTGGTTAAACCTTATATTTTGTTGTTATGTTTTATCATTATGGTTATTTGCTAGGAAAAACATTTCTATTCACATTATGTGTATTAGACATTTCATCTTCCATTTCATATTCTCATAATGAACAATGTTGAATCATGCACATAACTGCCCAGAATTGTTGCTACAGGAAATTTGACTAGTCAAAATTCCCTTTCTCAGTTGATTAGATGCATGGGTCTACCCAAAATATGCCCATATCTAAGGAAAAATAAGTTTTTACTGCTATTGTTTCAAGAACACACCCCACAACATGCCCTGATTTGGCTAAATTACCTCCGATTTACCATATATGAGGCCCCATTACTACCCATAATTGGAAGCATGCTCCTTGTTGTTGTTTATTATGCCCATGTCCAGATATAATAGGGTGTTATTGCTACTTTATCCTACAGGTCTTCTCAGGAGTGCTAAAAAATGCACTTAAAATGTATGAAGACTGTTTTTTGGGCTATGTTTTGAGGGTAAATATTGGGTAAAAACTCCATAAATCGCCCCTACTTCTATATTCTATCAATTATGTCCCAAAATTAGCACGTGAATCTTCAAATATCTCTAAAAAATGATGACATTAGGGCCACTTAGAGTACTTGTGAATGGAATCCAGTTCTAACCAAACTCGGTTTAGGGAATGACTTGAATTTGCTATGTTCAAGAGGAAATTATGGGCATTTTTTGCACAGGGAGCATATTCAAAAATTAGGATACCATGAATTATGATCCAAAATAAACATCATAAGGCATCATCCCACCCATCAACCTATCGCAACCCTAGTATATAGAACCAAGCCATCCATTATCCATGACATGTCACTCCACTTAAATTGTGATAAAGATCACAAGTGGACACCCATGCAAAATGGGGGGTAACATTCCCTTGGTTAAACCTTATATTTTGTTGTTATGTTTTATCATTGTGGTTATTTGCTAGGAAAAACATTTCTATTCACATTATGTGCATTAGACATTTCATCTTCTATTTCCTATTCTCATAATGAACACTGTTGAATCATGCACATAACTGCCCAGAATTGTTGCTATAGGAAATTTGACTACTCAAAATTCCCTTTCTCAGTTGATTGGATGCATAGTTCTACCCAAAATATGCCCATATCTAAGGAAAAATAAGGTTTTATTGATATTGTTTCAAGAACACACCCCACAACGTGCCCTGATTTGGCTAAATTACCTCAGATTTACCATATATGAGGCCCCATTACTGCCCATAATTGTAAGTATGCTTCTTGTTGTTGTTTCTTATGCCCATATTAAGATATAATAGGGTGTTATTGCTACTTTCTCCTACAGGTCTTCTCGGGAGTGCTAAAAATGCACTTAAAATGTATGAAGACTATTTTTTGGGGCATGTTTTGAGGGTAAATATTGGGTAAAAACTCCATAAATCGCCCCTACTTCTAGCTTCTATCAATTTTGTCCCAAAAGTGGCACAAGAATCTTCAAATATCTCTAAAAAATCATGACATTAGGGCTGCTTAGAGTACTTGTGAATGGCATCCACTTCTAACCAAACTTTGTTCTAGGGAATGACTTCAATTTGCTATGTTCAAGAGGAAATTTTGGGCATTTTTTACACAGGGAACATATTCAAAAATTAGGATACCATGAATTATGATCCAAAATTAATATCATAGGGCATCATCCTACCCATCAACCTATTACAACCCTAGTATATAAAACCAAGCCATCCATTCTCCATGACATGTCACTCCACTGAAATTGTGATAAAGATCACAAGTGGACACCCATGCAAAATGGGGGGTAACATTCCCTTGGTTAAACCTTATATTTTGTTGTTATGTTTTATCATTGTGGTTATTTTCTAACAAAAAAATTTCTATTCACATTATGTGCATTAGACATTTCATCTTCCATTTCCTATTCTCATAATGAACAATGTTGAATCATGGACATAACTTCCCAGAATTGTTGCTACATGGAATTTGACTACTCAAAATGCCCTTTCTCATTGGATTGGATGCACAGGTCTACCCAAAATATGCCCAGATCTCAGGAAAAATAAGGTTTTATTGCTATTGTTTCAAGAACACACCCCACAACATGCCCTGATTTGGCTAAATTACCTCGGATTTACCATATATGAGGCCCCATTACTACCCATAATTGGAAGTATGATTCTTTTTGTTCTTTCGTATGCCTATATTCAGATATAATAGGGTGTTATTGTTACTTTCTCCTACAGGTCTGCACAGGAGTTCTAAAATATGCACTTAAAATGTATGGAGACTGTTTTTTGGTGCATGTTTTTATGGCAAATATTGGGTAAAAACTCCATAAATCGCCCCTACTTCTAGATTCTATCAATTCTATCCCAAAATTGGCACAAGAATCTTCAAATATCTCTGAAAAATCATGAAATTAGGGCTGCTTAGAGTACCTGTGAATGGAATCCACTTCTAACCAAACTCAGTTTTAGGGAATTACTTGAATTTTCTATGTTCAAGAGGAAATTATGGGCATTTTTTGCACAGGGAGCATATTCAAAAATTAGGATACCATGAATTATGATCCAAAATTAAAATCATAGGGCATCATCCCACCCATCAACCTATCACAACCCTAGTATATAGAACCAAGCCATCCATTCTCCATGACATGCCAGTCCACTGAAATTGTGATAAAGATCACAAGTGGACACCCATGCAAAATGGGGGGTAACATTCCCTTGGTTAAACCTTATATTTGTTGTTATGTTATATCATTGTGGTTATTTTCTAGGAAAAACATTTATATTCGCATTATGTGCATTAGACATTTCATCTTCCATTTCCTATTCTCATAATGAATAGAGTTGTGGCATGTACACATCTATCTACCATATATATTGTTTCATAAACCAATAGACCAAATAATTATGGAAATTAGAATGTAGAATGTGGCCACATTCCATAGGTTCTCAAGAAAAATTGTTTCAATATCCAAAATGTGACTTCTATACTTTGGGTAGCATTTTGTTGAGGATAACATTTTCACTGGTCCAACCAATGCGAGAGTATTGAATATTAGAGGTTGAAAATCATCCATTTGATTGGAACATCATGTAATAATGTAAAAAGATATCAGGTATAAATGATCTGACAGAATACAGAGCCAACTGAGGGAATCTAAAGCAAAGATCCTCCATCCTAGAATAACAACATTTAAACCTCCTTACAAAACATAGATATTTCCTTAACTCCAAGCCTTATGTAGCCAATTAAGTGATATCATCTAGGTGGAAGCAAGATGATGGACACAAATATGTAGAAAAAAATAATAAAAAGAGACCTGCTCCATAATAAATGAGCTTTAGCATTGTAGGACTCTAATGTGAGTGAGCTTTAGAATTTTGTGCAATGATGAATCTAGAAGGCTGATTTTGTTCAAGTTAAGAAATCAGGGTTTAGCTGTAAAACCCTCCTTCATCCCTTGATGTAATCAAGATTTACTAGAAAAATATTGTTATCCAAGGGGTTTCAAACACTTCAGGTTATCTAGTTTTTCCACATGGCAAAAAACCCATAAGAATATGATGTGAGCCCTTCCTTCACAAAGCATGAAGGGAATCCACTTGTCAACCTCCAATGGCTTTTAAGGTATGCTTCTTCAGCAAGCTTCCTTTACATATAAACCACAAGAAAATGAGTTCTCTACACCCTATGCATTTTCTTATGCCTCTTGATTTTGGTTGAGTATTTATTTTCTAATGTGTTCAATCTTGACTCTTCCACTCTGCACCTTTCCCATTAATCAATTTCCATAAGTCACCAATTTCAATATCCTTTATTCCCATTGAAAATGTCATCAGGGAAACCTTCTAGGAACTTCCTTACATTTCATGAATGGCGCCCTGGGTACAGGTTTCCAGGGTATTCCTAACCTAGAGGGACTCTACTGGACTTGAACCCATGACCTCTCAGTGATCTGTGTCTTGAAATCGGTCAGTTTGAACGTAAGTTGCAGGAAACACATCTTTTGTCTATGTCCCAATACCCAAAATGCCTAGAAATGATGAAACAAGTATGAAATTCCTTAGAAACAGTGCTGGTTGTACTGTATGGTGTTTCCAACTATGGAAATGTTGTACTGTATGGACGACGACATTACAAAGGCATTTTGGCCATTTCTAGTTATGTTTTGGGTGTTGTTTTTGAATTTTCTGGGCCGACCCAAGTGGTCATGAGGGGTTTGGGACCAATAGAAAAATATTGCCTCATCCATTCCAATGAGCATTGAGGAGTTTGTCACCTTGGTAATAAAATGGTAAGTAAATGCTGACATTCTCCTTTATCTTACCTTTTCTATCTTGTTACTTAAATTTTTGACATTACCATTAATTGTTTCAAGATGTTTGAGAGTGGTTCCAACCTCATTGGACTTCATATGGAGAAAGTGGAATTTCATATCTTGTTTAGAATTTGGTAGCTTGACAGTTTTAGATTTTAGTCATACTCTTCTTTCTACATTCCATTTTTATAGGATCCTCCTTAGTGCTCCCACTTTGTATTGACATCGTGGTACCAAACAGTCCCATTGACCTATTTTTGTGGTCATTTGTTGGACATTAATTAAATTATCTTATCTTATCTTATTTTATCTTTCACAATAAAAAATGTTTTACTGAGAGTCATAATTACTTCTTCCTCTATTATTTGGCTTTCTCTGCTTCACGAATTGCTTTGTCTACTTGTCCTTGCCTTTCAGCACAAATGCTCTATCTAATGTGCTTTCTTCTCCACATAGATGGATAGTTCTTCAAATTTTCACTGAGATACTCTCCCGATTAGCTATAAGGAGTTTCTATATGGATTGTAAGGCACTTAAGGTTGCCATTACCAAGTCATTATCTTTGATTTTTGAAACCAGTTCTTCTACTTTGTCACATCTTCCATGTTGGTACTAGGTAGCATTAAGGATTTTCTTTAAATACATAGTTCTAGATTCATCTGCAGTTTCAGTTTTTTTTTTTTTAATTTTCCCGAGTCAACTACTTAGCTTCTTTTACATTCAATTATGTCAATAACAAGGTGAAAAATACCAAGTATCTCTATTTCTATTCTCTCATTTTTTTTGTATCTATCCATTGTAGGTTTGGCCTATGTGCCCTTTACAGTTCCCTACATATTTTTATAGGATAGTATCTTCTCCAATAAAATGATCGAGATGCTTAATTTTTTCTGTTTAAATTCTGTGATCCAAATAAGCTACTATGTCCACCTGTCATTTTAAAGATGATGAATGTGCAAATTGAATGTTGAAGATTACCTTTGTTTCACAAAACCAACAAATTTCTGACCTTTTCCTTTCGTCTGACTACGTAGTTCTAGATTTATCTATGGTTTTTTTCTTTATAAATTTTCCCCAAGCCACCTTCATCTCTTACATTCAACTATGTCAATAACAAGGTTAAAAATAACAATGTCTCTATATTTCTATTCTCTTTTTTTATTGCATTGGGATCTATTGTAGGTTGGTCTTTGTGCCTTTTACAATTCCCCACATATTGTTATATGATATAATGGTCTCCATTAAAATGATCCAAGAAGCATAATATTTTATGTTTAATTTCTATGATCCAAATAAGGTATTATGTCCACCTGTCATATTAAAATGATGAATGTGTAGATTTAATGCTACACGTTACCTTTGTTTTGTTAAAGCCAACAAACTTATGACCATTGCTCTACTCTCTGACTACTGCTGCTTTGGGTCATCATTGCATTTTTTTGTGTTTCCTTCAGACATTAGATGCTAGGCACAAACTTCGGAATCTGCTCACTCATTCATAAAATGTATCTACTTTTTTAGAAATATGCTTTAGGTTAGGGAACAAAACAAAAATTTTGCAATCCATCTTTGAATGGGCAATTTTGGCGTGAAATATCTCTGCAAATGATGTCTAAAAGTACAGCTTTTCTCCTAGTAAGAATATAAACTTTCTTTATTGCACTCACACTTGCAAGTTGTGAGGGCATTGCGTAACCTTATTGTAACCGAGTATTTACCCTTGCCTTGCAAAGCCTTAATGTGATGAATTATTTACCCCAAATTCCCAAGTAGGCTCTAAGCCTCCACGACCTGTTATAGGCCCTCGGTAGGATTTTGGTGTTAATTTTTTAGCATTAATTCAACATACTCTAGGATCTTTACTGAGAGAATAACATGTACATCATATCAAGCATAACAAAGCATATCAATCACACCAAGCAATCACATGAGACAATAGACACACAGAGTTTCACTGGGGAAAACCATAAAGGTGAAAAACCCCACAAATTCCTCAGAGATAGAAAGAGCAATGATACAACCCAAGTACACAGAGATAGTCCTCCTAGCAACTAAACCTCCTCCTCCACTAGTGTGCCACTTTCCGATTAGTGTAGAAGTGAATAATGAGATGGTCAAATAGAGTGCCTCCCGCACTCTATTTATACATGACCTGACCTGCCTAAAAACCTAGCAGGTACGACTTGTCTAACTCAGTCTAATAACCCATGGCTATACTAATCAGGGCTGGCCCCACACTTGGTGATCTAATAACCCATCACTGCAAGTTACGACACTTGCAACACTTGTCAATACAAATGATGACACTTTCGTGTAGAGGAATAATAACATCTCTATAGGAGTACAATATACATAGGTGAAATACATTCCAAAGTTACATATACATCAACACTCCCTCTTAACTAGGAAGGTATCTCTCAACACAGATCTGCTAGCACAAGTCTTCTTCTCTGGATCATCGTCACTGGATCATCGTCATCGAATCATCATCATCGTCATCGTCACTACTGCTGCTATCTCAATCAATGTCCAATCTATTTGTCATAGGAAGTTCTACAAAGCCAATCCTTTTTCATACTGGATGTAGGCCCACCACCTGCAGCTCTTCATCATCACTGGCCATACTGTGGAATCCTCAGGACTTATTACGTGCATCACAAAACCTTGCAAGAGCATCCCAGGCTATTACGAGCACACAGCTCTACCTGTAGGATCTCGCAGGGACATATTATATGTGACCTCACCACAAAACCTCACAAGAGCATCCCCGGATGTTACGAGCACACATCTCTACCTATAGGATCTCCCAGGGACATATTACATGTGGTCACCACAAAACCTCGCAAGAGCATCCCAGGACTTATTATGGGCACACAGCCCAACCTATCGAATCTCCCAGGGACATATTACATGTGGTCATGGAAAAACCTCGCAAGAGCATCCCAGGAGTTATTACGAGCACACAGCCCACCCTATCGGATCTCTCAGGGACATATTATATGCCATAGGACAAAACCTCGCAAGAGCATCCCAGTACTTATTACGGGCACACATCCCAACCTATCGGATCTCCCAGGGCCATATTATATGTCCTCCCAAGCAAAACCTCGAAAGAGCATTTTCCAAATATCCCAGGGCCATATTACATGCCATAGGAAAAACCTCGAAAGAGTATCTGCAAACCTCCCAGGGCCATATCATATGCTTATATGCACAACCTGTCCACGGCCATAGAGTATCATCCTGATGTATATCATCACATGATCAACCTGATCATCATCATAGCATCATCCTGATGCATATCATCTGGAGCAACATCCTGAAGCTCATCATCCATGATCATCCTGATCACACAATGCATCCACCTGATACATATCATCATCCATGATCTACCTGATCATATAATGTATCCACTTGATACATATACAAATACATGATCCAACTAATCATCACAAGCATCCAACATGATGCATATACATATACATGATCCAACTGATCATAACAAGCATCCAACATGATGCATATACATATACATGATCCAACTGATCATAACAAGCATCCAACATGATGCATATACATGTACATGATCCAACTGATCATAACAAGCATCCAACATGATGTATATACATATACATGATCCAATTGATCATAACAAGCATCCAACATGATGCACATACAGAGCAGTAACTGGAGCATCGTCTTGATGCTCATCATCCAGCGCTTACATCCACAGCCATGGAAGGATCCTCCTCTCGCCATGCTTGGAATGGCTCCTGCAAATGTGTCCATCACTTCTTCCTCGAAGTGTCATCAATCTGAAGAACACCAAGCCTCTCTCTGAAGTACTCGAACTTCACTCTGGCTAGTGGCTTCGTCAGCACATCTGCAACCTGCTCATTCGCCGCAACATACATGAGTTTCACTGCTCCTCTCTACACCATATCCCTGATATAGTGATATTGGATCTCTATGTGCTTCGACCTGTTGTGGAACACCGAGTTCTCAGACAAATTCACACAACTCTGGTTGTCACAAAAGATACCAGTAGCATCCACCGGGAGATCAAATAACTCAGATAGTAGCTTCCTCAGCCATACTGCCTCACAACTAGCCGAACAAGCTGCAACATACTCTGCTTTGGCTGTACTCAATGCTATGCAAGATTGCTTCCTTCTAAACCAAGAGATCACACCTGATCCCATACTGAAGTAGCACCTTGAAGTGCTCTTCCTGTCTGCAGCACTGCCTGCCCAGTCTAAATCAACATAACCCTGCAGGTTAAACTTTTGATTCGCATCATACTTGAGCCCATAATCAATTGTACCCTTCAGGTACCTCAGAATATGCTTTACAGCAACCAGGTGAACACCTCTGGGATTCGTCAGGAACTGGCTCAATGTGTTCACCGCAAAGAAAATATCTAATCTCGTGTTTGCCAGGTACATCAAGGACCCAATCATCTGACGATACATAGTGACATCAACCGGATCAGATGAAGCATCACACAAAAGCTTCAGGTTCGATTCCATAGGTGTGGTCATGGCCTTGCAGTCCATCATCCCAAACCTCTTCAGGATCTCTACTGCATACTTCCTTTGTCCAAGGAAGATTCCATCTGCACTCTTCCACACCTCCATGCCTAGAAAATAGTGCATCATCCCCAAGTCCTTCATCTCGAACTTGACAGCAACCTTCCTCTTCGTGTCGGAAATCAATCTATCCTCACCTGTTACAAACAGGTCATCCACATACAAGAGTAGTATCACAGGATTGTCTTCTTCAACCTTGTAGTAAAGGTTGGAATCCGCTTTACTCTTAGTAAATCCCAAACTGGATAGAAAGTTGTCTATCCTACCATACCAAGTTCTAGGAGCTTGCTTCAAGCCATACAAGGCTTTCTTCAACCTGCACACATATGACTCTCTGTCATGTGTCTCAAAACCAAGTGGTTGCTCCACATACACTTCCTCTTCGCCTACACCATTCAAGAAAGTTGTCTTGACATCCATCTGGTGTATCTTCCATTTCATTATTGCAGCCAGAGAAAGTACTGTTCTAATGGAAGTGTATCTAGCCACAAGAGCAAAAGTCTCTTCATAATCAATCCCTTCTTTCTAGGAGAAGCCACGAGCTACAAATCTCACTTTGTATTTCCCTATGTTGCCATATGCAGCATGCTTGATCTTGTAGATCCACTTGGAAGTCACCACAGACTTCCCTTCAGGTCTTGGGACTACATCCCAAACATCATTATTCATGATCGACTGGTATTCCTCGACCATGGCATCCTTCCATTCTTTCTTTTCCGCTACTTCTTCATAACTGGAAGGTTCTTTGTTCATAATGTCACAGAGTAAGGCAACATAGCTAGTATGAGATCCATAATGCCTCCAAAAGGCCTAAAATGCCTCCAAAAGGCCACAAAACCATCAAAAAAGCCTCAAAAAGGCTAAAAAAACCCCTCTTTCCTCCAAAAATATCCATAATTCCTCTAAAAATAGCAAAAACCCTCTAAAAAGGGAATATAAAATATAAAATAATGAGGAAAAGGAGGAAAAAACCCTATACAGCTGACCTAAACCATATGGTTCCCAAAACCATGGGCCAGCACTCCACCACCAAAAAACTATAAATAGGTGATGGAGACCCCTCATTCCACATCCACAATCATAAGCACCCTTACTCTGCCAAAATCTCTCTTGAAACCCTAGCTCACCCTTGAGCTACTTTCACCTTGAGAGCCCCTTTTGGCCCATTTCCACCATTGGAGAAAGAGAAGGAGCAAGTTGGAGCTTGGAGCAACCCTCTTGGAGCATTGCAAGAGCTTCACCAACCTCCACATTGGAGGTAATATTAATACAAAAGCCATTCTTTACATCTTGTTTTTATGTTTCATGCACATGCTTTAGAGTAATTTACATTTTTGTTTTAGCATTTTAATTTACATTTACTGAACTGCTACTAAGGAGTCCCTTCTCCTTAGTAGGTGCTCATTTGCACAAGCTAGGGGTAAAACCCTAGCTACACATACTCTAGGATCTTTACTGAGATAATAACATGTACAGCATATCAAGCATAACAAAGCATATCAATCACACCAATGAATCACATGAGACAATAGACACACAGATTTTCACTGGGGAAAACCATAAAGGTGAAAAACCCCACAACTTCCTCATAGATAGAAAAAGCAATGATACAACCCAAGTACACAGAGATAGTCCTCCTAGCAGCTGAACCTCCTCCTCCACTAGTACGCCACTTTCCGAGTAGTGTAGAATTGAATAATGTGATGATCAAATAGAGTGCCTCTCGCACTCTATTTATACATGACCTGACCTGCCTAAAAACCTAGCAAGGCTGACTTGTCTAACTCAGTCTAATAACCCATGGTTATACTAATCAGGGCCGACCCCACACTTGGTGGTCTAATAACCCATCACTGCAAGTTACGACACTTGCAACACTTGTCAATACAAATGACTACACTTTCGTATAGAGGAATAATAACATCTCTATAGGAGTACAATATACATAGGTGAAATACATTCCAAAGTTACATATACATCAACATTTGGGGCTTGAATACCCAACCACTCGTGCCTATGATGCACCCTATCTTTCAACCACCGCATCGACGAAGAAAGGATCCCATTGGCCTTTCATTTTCTCTTTGTAGATTTGTGAAGACTGAGCATTATTCTCTTACCGTTCGTTGTCGAAATCCAATCCTTCATGCACCATTGTTATCATTTTTCGCTTGTCCAGTGTGCATGCAGCATCCTCCCTTCTTCCGCACGTTTTTATCTCAGACTATGCATTATTAATATTTCTCGTTCTGCTAGACAACATGGTCGTAACGCTTCCTGTGGCTGTGTCTGCGTGGAGCTTCCCATCTATGGAGTGTTGTCTAGTGGATTCTTTCCTGGAGGCTACACTGGTTAATCATTTCCACCACTACTCATCTCTACTCACCTTGCTGTCATGGACGTTTTTTGCATGCCCTCTACCTAAGTGAAAGTCCTGCGAAGTTGGCTTCATTTTGGTTTCTCGGTGTTCTTCGACAGGCACTGCAAACTCCCTGCATCTCCTGCCATTCTCCTTCGTGTGTCTCTTCTTGTGTCGATGTGTTTTGTTGTTAAACGACCTCCTAGTGCCATATGATTTCCATTGCTCTCTCTTTCGTGCTTTGCACAGTTATAATGATGGATATTATTTGATGCATTTTGCTTTGCACAGTTATAATGATGGCTATTATTTGATGCCTTTTGCATTTTCATGTGCTTAGGGTTTGGATGAGAGGAGCACTTCCCCACTGCGACGGTATTTTCCCTTTGTAATTAAGTTTTTTTATATTATTTTTCTTGCATGAAGGTTTGACATGGTGCACCTTTTAATCGATGGGAATGGGAAACAAAGATGGGATTGGGATTTGAGGATAACTGATGAAGGGTAGGGTTAATTTGACAAAAAAAAACATAGGATAAATAAAGATTTTTTTTTACATAACGGTAATTAAAAATACAACCACAATGCAAAGGAGAATAGTTTTTTTTTTTAATGATGGAGGACATTTGTGTTTTTTTTAAGGGGGGATTTTTACTTTATGGATTAAGGTGCGAGGATGGTACTAATGATGGAAACAATTGGACATTTTTTCAATAGACACAGAATTCATGAGTTTTAATTGACATGATGCAATTTCCTTGGTCAAGGCAAAACTTTGACTACATGTCCAAAGGGTCAAATGACGATGATTTTGGCCAAATGAGATACAGGCATGACCAACTTTTTGAAGCAGACGCAATGACACCAACTCCATGACATGGCGATGCATGTGATGGGAAATGACCATAACCTCAAAGTTTGACAATTATACCAACATGACATTCATGATGATACTTCGCAAGGTGGACGTGAGGACCAAATAGTGACGCACATGACCAAAGTGACTATGGATGGGAAGATCACGTTGCTTTGGACACAATGGTGAAGAAAGAATGGCGAAGAAACAAGATTTAATATCCATGTCCTAGTTTTTATGTTCCAACACTTTGAAACATGCTGATGTTGGGAATGAACGAGGACCTGAGAACCTTCGCTCTTGCTCTTTCCTTGGTTGATGTTGGCAAGATCTCTCCATTTTCTTGTTTGACGTCACTTTTGCACCTTAAGCAAGGTAAAATTATGGTTTTATTAGCATTTTGCTAGTCTATTCTAAGGAGACTTTCCTCTTGAATGATCTCTCCACTATGGGCTTTGGGATTCATTGTTTTCCCTGATTAGGGTTTGGCTACTTCGATCTAGTATCGGGTTACTAGTCTTTGCCCTAGTTGGTAAATCTTGAATAGCCAAATTGAGTAGGGACATTGACCTCAATATCTAATTTCCCTATGGTTGAGTACTAAGGTCATAACCCCTTCTCTTCTCTTTATTATCAAAATTATGTTGTGTGTATATTGTAAAAATACCAAAAAAAAAATATAATATTGGAAAAACCCCTAAAATTAGAAACGTTCATATCTCAAAAAATATTTGGAATTTGAAATTTTTGTTCGGATATAAAAGTGTTCCCTAGCGAATTTAATGGTGAACCTTCAGGGGATTTTTGATATAGTGCTTGAATTGCAAGGTTCTTGGTAACCTATGCTTGCTAGGGTTTTCTTTGCAGACCTATTATTGCAAGAACAACATGTATATTCACCATTTCATCCAAGTTTGAAGGCCTAAAAAGAAAGGATTTGGGTCATAGGTTAACCCCTAAGGGGTTGGACACCTGTTGGTAAGTGTGTATAGTGTGACCACCATCTGTTTGGGATCTTTTCTAGGGAACATACCAGATCTGATTTTACATTCTCGAATCTGATTTAATGTTTCCATTCACCTTTTGAAGGCTTTCCCCTTGCCCTACTATTCAAGGTAAATATCATATGGTAAGTTGGAATCATTGTGATTGATTTATATCAATTTTTCTGAAGTGTCTTAACTAGTGAAACCTTATAACAATAGTATCATATCGAAATTATCTTTCTTGGAATATGTGAAAAAGTGATATAACTCGTACCTTTCACTTAGTCTTATTATTATTTCATTCTCTTGACTCCATAAGGTATTGATCTTCATTGAGATGTTTCTCGGGAAAGGTGTTTGTGTGATGTTTAATTAATTGAATATATCATTCACCAAATTCTAGGGACTCCCTCTTGGTATGAGGAGTTGACCTAAAGTGTTAAGAATCTAGGTCGTGGTGACATGGGCACTAGCTTATCTTGTGCTTACCACTTGTTGCACGAAGATCTATGGCGTTGATCATGGGTTCTATTTTGAGCGTTAACAGGTGGCAAAAATATTGAAAGCAATGGTTAAGAAAGGTTTGTATTTGGGTGAAAATACTTACATCTCAATGACTCAAAGATTCTATGAGGAGGGAAATTGTGATGAGGTTATTAATAATAGAAAATCATATAATATTGTAAGATAAAGTTATACTTTCCAGCTGCAACTCAATGGAGCAGTTGTCCCAAATGAAATCTCTATTATTATCATACCAACTACTTCATTATAACAACTTTAGTTGTTGGGATGACCATTTTAATGAACCTCCTTGCACTTTTGGCTACTATTTTGGAAGTATTTATTGTTGTGGTTCTTAATGACAGCTTTGCAATTACTTTTAATAAGAATTTGACAGAATGGTAAGGAATTTTTCTCTGCATCTAGCAAAAAATATGCGACCACCAATCACACTAATAATTCGAGGATGTCCAGTCAAGAAGACAAGGGAAATTCATGTTTTTGGTTGAACCTGTTGGATGTTTGTTTTCCTATTTTCCTTAGCCAATGCTTTGGTGTGGTTTGTATCATATGGTCTTCTAATGGTTCTTTAGGTGTTACTACTAGGAATCCTATATACCCTCCTCCATGCAAGTTTTCGTAATCCAAATCTCAAAGCTCGACTGAATACATTCCATGAATAATTTCATGCAGTCTGGCTAACTCTAGTGATTTACAAGGAAAACTAAGCAAAATGAAATGGCAAGCTTACTATTTCTTGTACATGATATTTAAATTAATATAAACTATGAACTATCAGGAAATTTGATTTATGCATATACCGAGATGCACATTAATAAAATACTTTGTGATTGATGGATGGATGTTGTTGCAAATTGTGTCTAAGATCTCTCAAAATATTATTCTTGTAATTGTAAGTAAGGTTAAAACGAGATATACATATTTCTATTCTATGTTATGTGTCATTTTCATTGCAAGTATTTATTGTTGGACATCTCACAGTGGTTTCTAGCACTTATGGATAGAGCTCAACAAATTTCAACCTATATGAACAATAAAAACCTTCATGACAGATGATGCACTTTTTGAAATTGGTGCAATAAGTGTATAATTGGATCTCAAGTGTTTCTCTAAGTATGGAACTTTAGGAGAGCATGGTTGAAGAATGTGTACAACTTGGCCACTTGTCGAGAGAATGCTCAAAAGATGTTTACAAAGTTGAGTGAGGTCATGAATTCTTGTGGTGATCTAGATTCGATAACCTAAGATATGAATCCATTCTATGTTGACTGTGCAGAAGAAGAGCACTTCTTCGAGTATTTTTCAACAAATTGGATGGTAAAAATAAATCCATATGTTGGTGAAATGTTACATAAATTCATGTCATGCAAACCAATAAATTAAATTGACCATTGAGTGCCATCATTGTTTTCTAAAAAGAAAATACTTTTGTGATTGTAGAAGGAATTTATCTATACAGAATGGATTGGGTTTGATAAATTCATCAAGTGATGACAGAGTGAAATCCTACTATCATGGTTGGTTTTGACGAGCTTCGTTCTACATGGTGACCTGAGTGTGAAGCTCACAAAGTAGCTGAGAGGAGACACTTAAAAATCCAACCATGTTAAGGGTTGGTGTGGCCAAGGATGACTACAATTCCTGGGTGATTTTGATGGATTAGATGCCCATGGGTTGGATTTTCTTAGACCATGGGCTAGTTCGACAAATCACAAACAAATTAGACAAAAAAAAGGAGTGATGATGGAGGAATTCTTCACAACATAGTTTGTTGAAGCATTCTAAGCATTTTACAAGAAAATGAAGGGACAACATTATTAGTCATGTTGGTGTCCAATTTTGTCACCGTTTTTTATCATTCAGTTTACTCGAAGTTGTGTTATTTCTATCATTTTTGCTACAGTAAGTTGTTTTCTTAACCATTCAGCTCATCAAACAGTCCAGGTATGGACAAATTCACTTACCATGCAAATCTTGTTATGTTTCGTATATTATGGTTTATTTATGATTAAAATGATGTTTTTGGGCATAATTAAAACTTATGGTTTTAATTGACAGGCTACGATTTGCAAATGACCCATCACTCAGACAATGCACTACGTGCTCAGCCTAAAATGCATTCAGCTCATCGTTCAGGCCTCCGTTCAACCTGCAAAATCCGTGGTTGACACATCTCAGACCAATGAATGAAGAGAAGGACACATGGGTCCTGTTCGACACACAGTGGACCTGGTTAATGAGCTATTTCTTTAGAAGATCAGTCCTTATGCTCTCCAAGCCTGACAGCACATCTCACGTCCACATGAACACTTTAACCTCCAGTTCGTCTACGCATTCAGCCTGGAATCACGCTCAGTATGTCGACGTAACTCCTGTGCCCATGTCAACACTCCAGCGCACCTGCTCTCTTATTCCTTTGGAAGGGAGTTACGCACAATTGTTCACGTCGTCGTTCTGGAAGGAGTCCGCCTGCCCATGATTCAGTCCTCCAGCACACTGCTCGTCCATGTCTGAGTTAGATCGACGCTATAGCTGCCCTGTGAAGGAACCAACCCCGTCAAAGTCTAAAGGACGCTCCTTGCATTGGCATGTATCAATTAAATCAACAATTACAGTCATTTAAACACTTCTATTATTAGATAGGTTGACTCTGTCGACCCTCTCACCCATTGTAACTTATAAATAGTCGTCTTTGTGATTGAGATGAGTTAGTCAGATTTTTAGTCTAAATTTTGGAATCTAGCTAGTTCGCAATCGTAGATAGTGGAAGACAGAGTTCTGTAATTTTTCTCAAGTTAATGGAAGTAGCAGCTTGTTTATGTTCTGCTAGTAGTCGTTTAAGTTGAGCTAGTTCACCCTCCGATTGCTGGGAAGGTCCCCTCATCAACTAGAGGTTTTATTTACATTTTCTGCATTTCTTTTCTTGCAATTAACTAGTTTATTTCCTGTGTGTAATCTAATTCGTTTTCCTGTGTGTATTATCTTCATTCCTCTGTAATTAATATTATGTTGTTAGTACAACCTTCCTTCTTCTGAGTTAAAATGGTCGACCAATAGTTCAATAGTTTAATAATTTGTAGTTTGTTTTTAGTCTTTCTTCTATCATCATAGTTAGATATTGCTTCCAAATTCTTCCATAGTTAGCATTCCTTTCTTTCTCTTCTCTTTTGTTAGTTCTTCTTCCTATTCGATGTAGGTTAATCCTTCCTTCTTCTATTTCCAACCTTCTCCCTTCTTCTATTCCAACCTTCTTCCTACTTCTTATAAATCATTCTTCCTCTTAGGTAATGATTCGCATAGATAATTTCTTAGCCTCTAATAATCTCTCTACTCCTTCCTTTGCACAATAGGATCATTTGCATAAGCCAGCTGGTAATTAAATCATCCAAAAACTCTTCTTTCCCTCACTTTAAAATGTTTTCCTCCATTCGGATCATCATTCGGACTGCCATTCAAACCGGCGTTCGAATCGTCATTCGGACCTGTGTGTTTTCTATATTATTTTAGGTCTTTTTCCGAATCTAATTTCTTCTACCTCTTAATCATCATTCTTCTTGTTCCTCCTTAATAGTTTGAGATGTAATTTAATCTTGTTTTATGTTATTTGGTGTTTTTAATTCAATTTTCATCATTATTTCCTCCTTTCTTACTTCCTCCTTATCCTCTTCTTATCTTCCTTCCAAATTTTAGTTCTTTAACCTATTTTGTTACTTAGTTACTGTTCAGAATGTATCAATATTGTTTCTAAATAGTTTATTTCCAAGTTATAGTTGATAATTCTATTCTTTGAGTTGTTTTAGTTTGTTAATCTTAAGACTAGTTTCTATTTAACGAAGATGTTCATGTTGCAAGATCTGGAATAAGAATAAAATATCTTTATCAAGTTTTATACTTGCTTCCAAATCCAATATAGTTCAGTTTAACATCTTTGTTAAGTTCTTATGTTTGCTTCTAACTTATATTAGTTTCATGTTGTTCACATATGGGTAGACAATAGTTCATAATGTTTAAAGTTAGTGGTAGTTTGTTGATTTTTAGTTTACATCTGTTTGTAGAAGCTAAGTTAGATTTACTTCCATTTAGCTTCCTTATTACATTTGAAAGTCATTTCGATACATTTACTCCAGTTCCTATTACATCTGATGTACGTAATCAAGAAGAATGGAATTAGATGGTTTAGTCTAGAATAATTTACATTTACAAGTTCTCCCTATTAAACATCTAATATCCGTAGCTCTGATTATGTTCATAGTTGTTATCTGGAAGTTGAATTTAGTAGTTTCTTACTTTTCTAGAAGTAATTTGTGTTTCAGTATTTGTTTCCATCTTTCTTATTGATTAACCATAGAAATAGAGTAGTATGATCTAGTACTATTATGATATGTGATTTAATTGTATTCTTAAATATTTAACTTGGTTTTTCATTTTGAAAGATCTTTCGATCTTTTTCCTTACTAAAACATTTTTTAGGTCTAACAAACCTGAAACTTTAGAACCTTTTCTACCTTGGAATATATTTTGCTTCAACTCTAAGTTTACTAATCCTGGTTGATAATTAATATTAGGTGTTTCTATTTGAGATAGCTCACACACCCAACATTTTGGTGTCGCTGCCGGGGAGTTGAAATAGGTAGAATTCAATTGAAGATAGGTAGAAATTCTCTTCCAAAACTTAGTGATAACTTAGTAATAGGCTGGTGGTGGGTGAACGGTAAGAGGAGAGGTAAGAACCTACGCATCTGTTATAACAAGTATCCCCAAAACCCAGCACTGATAGGATGTAATTAAGATTTATTTCAGTTGTAGTTTCATTTTCATGAATAGGTCTAGAGATTCACAAGGTAGATTTATTAAAACTAAAATTCCAACTAAAATCCCTACTAAAATTCCTACTAACCTATACAGGGGACGTGCCACCCCAACTACTAACTCAGCAGAAAGGTATCGGAAGACACCTAAAGGGGACAGTCCTACTTGGAAAGCAAAGGAAACCTTTTCTGAAAACATTTTAGGGGAAATTATAGGGACATCAGAACAGTCGGTTCATAAACAAATTCCACTAGAAGAACCTCAAGATCATATAGAGACTGAACTTAGACAAGAAGAAACTCAGAAGGATAAAGCTTCGGAACCTCTTAACTCTCCGTTAGTCCAAAAACCCAAAGACACTACTTTTTCAATCGTAGGTGGTCCAAATTTGACAGATTTTGTTAATCCTGCACAGATAGATGCTCTCTTCGAGAACTCTACAAATGTAGTTGTCTCACAGATTGATACAACAACGGTAGGACTTTCAAAACTGGATTCCCACGTGGCTGATAATTCACCTCTTAAAAAGAAGAATACTATTCCAGAAACAGAACGTTGGGACATTCCATCTTCACCTAGGAAAGCACCACCTAGATATACACTCTTTGGCAATAGAATCTTCATGGGGGGTGAAAATGAAGATCAAGTCCAACAAGAAGAAGAAGAAGAAGAGGATAGAACTGAAGGCACCTTCGGGTTTCCCATCTTAGACACTGTACAAGATGTTACAATGAAAAATATTCCTCCCTCCTCACTACCAACTTTCTATGGAAAAAGCAGTGAGGATTCGGATACATTCTTATTCGAGTTTGACATCTTGTGTAGAAGTTACAATTACCTACAAGACGGCCAAAAACTAAAACTTTTTCCTGCCACATTAAAATATTCTGCTCTCCGATGGTTTATGGGATTAGGAGAATCTAGTATTAGAACTTGGGAAAGTATGAAGAAAGCATTTTTGCGAAAATATCAGGACTATTGCAAATCGAAAGACTCTCGTAATGATATCTTTAAAATTCAAGATGAGAGCCTGAAGGACTATCTCGAAATATTTAACTATGTGTTACACAAATCTAAATATAGTGATCTTCGGGAAGATGCAGTAAGAACACTCTTCCTTAGAGGAATCTCAGAAGAATTCTTAGAAAACCTTAATCTCATGGCAACATGAGACATCTCTCATAAGCCTTTTTCATAGATTTGTGAACTATGTAGGAATTACTCTAAGAGTAGAGGGAAAGGTGAAAGAAACTTTCGAGAACCTTATGTTAGAAAACCAAAAGGAAACACTTCCGGTCCTGGTGGAGTTACAAGGGTAGAATTAGGGAACCTATTAGAAAACTTCAAAATAGATATTTTAGGAGCTATGGGTTCTCAGCTAGATGCACTACAAGCTAAAAAGATACAGGATGAAGAGCATGCAGCAATGAGTATTTTCTGCCCTAGGTGTAGAACTAAACATTCTCAAAGAGAATGTCCATTAAACAATGTTTCAGTTTGTCACCTTTGTATAGAAGATCATCCCATTGATAGTTGTCCATCGTTGCTCGGGTTTCAAGCTGTATACAAGAGTGGAAGTTTTGGTGAAACATCTAGGAGGCCTTGGCAGCCTAGGGATCAACCTTTGGGTCAGGATCCATCATTCCAATTTCCACCTTACTACCATCCTTATCAACCTCTGCAACAATGGAACACTTCAGGCTGGCAGAATTGACCACCGCGGTACCCTTCTCATAATGCTCAACAACAGCAATGGCCTCATGGATGGAGAAGACAAGATTTTTCTCAACCATCTCCTCCTATGACTAACTATCCTTACCCACCTAATGTTCAACAACTTTTTCCTGGATATGCACCTCCTTCACTACCCCCTATCCCAAATCAACCTCATAATTTCCAGAATATGAACCCTCCAAGACCCACAATATTACCCGCACAACCGATACCGAATCCTAACAACAAACCAACCCAAGCTATTAATAACATTGGGTTATTACCTCTTCCATCATATGTTATTTCGTCCGCACCAATACATGAAGTTCAATTGTTGTCTGGAAGAGTTTTGCAAGATCATTCTAAGTCATCAGTTGTTATTCAAGAAGAAAATGTACCTAATGAAATTTTGAATGATGCCATTCTTGAAAATGTGGTTGTTCCTAAATCTTCAACACATAACCTTCCACATAAAGAAGTAATATTGGGAAATAAATCACCTCCATATCCGGAGCGTCTAATAATAGAAAAACCTGTAACTTACCCAGAAAATAACATCATTAATGAATTGAAAAACATTTGTATTAAGAGTCCTTTATTACAATCCATTAAAGATATACCAATCTTCGGTAAATTGATAAAAGAACTATGCATTAAGAGACCAAGTAAAAAACAAAAAGACCCTCCAAAAATACATGTCATAGGTGAAATCTCAGATTGTATAGCAGAACAGCCTAGAATCCCAAAGTATACAAATCCAGGAAATCCTGTAGTAACTGTTCTCATTAACAACACTGTTATAGGAAACACACTCATTGATCTAGGGGCTTCTATTAACCTAATGACTACTACAGTTTTAGAATCTCTCCAATTAGGACCATTCCTCCACCCTACCCCAACAATGTTAGAACTAGCAGATCGTACTATGGTACAACCTGTTGAGATTTTAGACAATATTATGGTGTTAGTAGCCTCATGGGAATATCTCGTGGACTTCATGGTTATACAATCAAAAGATCCATCTAGAGGGCATCCTATCATTTTAGGCTGACCCTGGCTGGCTACCGCTAATGCAATCATAGGATGTAGGGATGGAGAAATGGTTATCTCTGATGGGTTATCTACAAGAAGACTAGCTTTATACCCACCAGCACAGCCCGTAGCTGAAAACTTATTTTGGTTAGATTGTCCTTTTAGAGAAGAAAACATGGAAGAACTTTCCCTTGTTAGTGATCTTTCCTGGGCACTTCAAGAACAAAATATTGAAAACGTGTTGAATCAATTTATTTCCTCCACCACATGTATAGACTTTCCTCGGTCTTTTTCCCAACTTGACCAGATTTTTGGAGACGAATTTCAAGAAAACATGAGTCTCTCAACATTTACAAGTACACCTTGTGTCTTTACAATTTAAGAACAGCTAGGGTCTTATACCATACCATGTGAGGTTAGTTCTGAAAAATTCTTACATATAAATGCAGGTTTAGATGAGAGTCAACAAAAGCAATTGCTAAAAGAGCTCAAAAGTCAAACTGGAGCTTTCACTTGGGAATACAACGATATGAAGGTTATACATCCAGATACTTGTATTCACCACATTTACACAGACACAAATATACCTCCCGTCAGAAAACCCCGGAGAAGAATGAACCCAACTCTCAAAGATATAGTAAAAGAAGAATTAAAAAAACTTCTTAACGTTGGATTCATTTACCCAATTTCTAATAGTACGTGGGTGTCTCCTCTGGTAGTAGCTCCAAAGAAAGTCACAGGGAAGTGGCGTATCTGTGTTGATTTTCGATAATTGAACAAAGCCACTCTTAAAGACTATTTCCCTCTACCTTTTATAGATCAAGTGTTAGATACCCTATCGGGGAAACAATACTTTTCTTTCCTAGATGGGTATAGTGGATACAATCAGATATTAATAGCACCTTAGGACCAAGACAAGACTACCTTTACTTGCTCTTGGGGGACATATGCCTATCGAGTGCTACCATTTGGCCTTTGTAATGCACCTGCTACTTTCCAACATGCAGTTCTAGGTATCTTTGTTGACCTTATACATGATTGTGTAGAGGTCTACATGGACGATTTCACAGTCTATGGTAATACCTTCCAAGAAGCCCTTGATAACCTCGAGACAGTTCTTATTCGATGTTAGGACACAAAATTAGCCCTTAGTCATGAAAAATGCAAGATGTTATCAACCGAGGGCATAGTTCTAGGACATCATGTCTCTCTTCAAGGTATCAAGGTGGATCTTGCCAAGATAGAAATAATTGTCAATCTTCCTCCTCCAAAGACTCCAAAGGAAGTTAGAAGCTTTCTTGGCCATGTAGGTTATTATAGGTGTTTTATAGAAAATTTCACCAAGATAGCCGCACCTATTTTCAAACTACTCATGAAGGACACAGAATTTCAATGGACTGAACCTTGTCAATAGGCTTTCGAAACTCTAAAAGAAAAGTTATCAATAGCACCAGTACTTAGGGGCCCTAACTGGTCCCTTCCCTTTCATATCTCTACTGATGCATCCGACATAGCTATAGGTGCAGTATTACGTCAAAAAGAGGAAAAGTTATCTTATGCCATTTATTTCGCTAGTAAAAACTTGACTCCTGCAGAATATGAAATAGCTATAGGTGCAGTATTACGTCAAAAAGAGGAAAAGTTATCTTATGCCATTTATTTCGCTAATAAAAACTTGACTCCTGCAGAATATGGAATTAAAGTACACTGTTACCGAAAAAGAGTTTCTCGCAGTAGTCTATTCCATCAATAAGTTTCGTCATTATATCACAGGATATGAAATTTTCATACATACCGATCATTCTACTATCATATTTTTTATGAATAAACCAGTTACCAATGGCAAAGTGACTCGGTGGCTTCTTCTGTTACAAGAGTTTAATATCACCATTGTTGACCGTCCTGGTCGAGAGAATGTAGTAGCATACTTTCTCTCCCGAATTCAAATTGACAATGATGATAATATTGTTGATGATAGCTTCCCAAATGAACATTTATTCGTTGTATCTGTTCGAACCACATGGTTCGCAAACATAGCCAATTATTTGGAAACTGGAAAGCTACCAAACCATCTCTCCCCACCCGAAAAACATAGAATCATAGTTCAAAGCTCTAACTATTCCTGGGTGGATAATGATCTCTTTCGTACCGGTCTTGACCTTATTATTAGAAGATGTGTACGAGAGGATGAGATGGAAGAGATTCTTCATGCATGTCATGGTGGACCTTGCGGTGGACACTTTTCTGATAAAAGAACAACATATAAGGTTTTACATTCTGGATATTATTGGCCAAGCATCTTTAAGGATGTTTCCAAATATGTCAAGGGATGCGATAGTTTCCAAAGAATGGATAGACCTACGCCATCTGATGAGATGCCTTTACAACCTCAAGTTATGATTGAGCCTTTTGAAAAATGGGCTCTATATTTCGTTGGACCAATTTCCCCTATGTCTCGTAAGAAGAAGTACATCCTAATCTGTACAGATTATGTCACCAAGTGGGTAGAAGCCAAAAGCTTTATTCCGAGCCATAGAGAAATCAGTGGTAGAGTTTATGTATGAAGAAATATTTACCCGATTTGGTGTACCTAGGGAAATTGTAACCGATCAAGGATCTCAATTCACTTCCAAGTTAATGAAAGAACTTACTAATAAATATGGTATTAGACATTGTAAATCTTCACCATATCATCCTCAGGCAAATGGTCAAGTAGAAAGAACAAACAAAGTATTAGAAGCTATCATTACCAAGACCATTCAGTTACACCACAAGGACTGGGCAGATAGGCTCCCAGAAGCCTTGTGGGCTTATAGAATAACTTGGAGAAACACCACTGGATACACACCTTATGAACTTGTTTATGGAAAACAGGTTCTCCTACCCATTGAATTTCAGGTTAAGACATTCCGTATGGCTTCACAGTTAGGAATGAATTTAGAAGAAGCACATAAACAACGAATCCTACAAATAAATGAATTAGACGAGATTAGACAGGATGTTATCCAACGAACAATCTTAATATAGAATCAACGAAAAAAATGGCATGACAGATACATTAAACAAAAGCAATTTAAAACAGGAGACTGGGTGTTACTTTTTTATTCGAGATACAAGAATTTTAAAGGTAAATTGACTACTCGTTGGATGGATCCTTATGAAATTGTTACAGCTTTCGATAATGGATCCGTTAAAATTAAAACAATTGATGATTCTCAAACTTCCTTTGTTGTAAATGGACATAGACTTGGACTTTATCACCAACCTATATATAAACAAGACTTTGTGCAGAATGCCTTACAACAGTAGGAGATGGAGCTGGTAGAAAAGGAAGTCATTCCTCCTCCTCCTAGTCCCTGAAATTTCTAAAAGATTGTCTTCATTTGTACATATGTAAATATATTGTGTTTTTGTTTTAATTATAATAATGAAAAGTTATTTCTGACAAGCTGATTGTCTTTATACAGGGAATTCATTTGTATGATCAGCTCATGAAATTTTTGTCATTAAAAACAGGAAAAATTTTCTTCCTTTTTAGATTTCTTATGATTTTTTGTACATATGTTTTGTTTTGAATAAATCAAATCATCTAACAACGGTTTTGTAGCTTAATTACAAGGACCTTATCCGCTCATACAATATTATTGAAAGGGAAGCACTTAAAAGAAAGAAAGAAAAATCAATATATCCTAAATCCCTTCTTTTTTTTTCAATTATTGGTTGACATTTTTAGCAAAAGATAAAGTGTTCTTTATATTATCTTGCAACCATTTCATTTATGATTTTTGAATATGGTATTTGATTCAGGCATGCACATTTCTGATTATCGTTTAGAACTGTTGCTTAAAAGACCTATCTTAATTGCTATGATCTCAAAAACAAATACTATCTTACACCTATGGATCATTGGCTTATCCTAGACTCATTATCAAAACTTGTCTCTTAAAGCATCTTTTAAAGGTAACTTAGAAGTGAATGTTATTTTTATTCTTGTGGGAAACATTACTGAATTCTTATGAAAGAAATAGATATAGATCAAAGAACAGCTTTAGGTTATTATCTTTTGACATGATCCATAACTTTGGCTATTATAAGTAAAAGTTGCTCATAAAGGTTCGTTCTAAAATTTTGAATTATATGTTTAGAAGGCTTAGCACACTCTAGTGCCAACCGAATTCCTTACAAAATATATATATATATACATCATTATACGAAGAAAACCCGTCGGGGTACTGAAAAGGCCTGCTGGCAGCGGGTTCATGCTAAGTAAAATATTAAACAAGGAACTAGGTAAATGCAAGTAAACCCATCGGGGTACTGAACAGGCTCGCTGGCAGCGGGACTATGCTTGCATGGTACCAAGATAAACCCGCCAAGGTACTGAACAGGCCTGCTGGAGGCGGGTCAATATTGGGTAAAAGAGATCAGTTAATGCATTACTATGCACATGATTCATATATAAGAAACATGAGTATACAAACACATGTTTTGGCCAATCATCTATACTGTCATTAGAGAATAACTGTAAGTTGAACTTGGATCTTGTCATCTAATTCAAACAATACCTAGGATGTTATTATCCTAGATATGGGACCCATAATTATGAAAATATCACAAGCTATACAGTGCACCTTATCTATATCTTGGGATGACAAGAAATCTTTAAAATGAGTCATGGATGGCTAGTTTTCCTGTGGCATCTTTCATATCAAATTATACTATCATTCTTCATATGGTCCTTTTAAGCATTGTTCTATTCTTTATGATAAATGTACATATCTGAATCATCTACATGTTTAGTTAATATTTCATTTTCTTGAGAAAAGTATTACAACATTTTTCAGCTATTGATAAAATAATTGTATATCTAATGCTCTTTTTGTTGGCTTGAGGACAAGCCATATCTTTGGTTTGGGGGGAGGATTAGAACTGTTTTAAACTATTTTTTATTATTCATAAAAATAAAAATAAAAATTTTATTTATCTCTGAAAGTGATAGATGTTTGCAGGTTAATGCAAAAGCAGAAGGCAAATTGTTTTAATTAAAGACAAACAAAAAGGGGACATGACTTAAAAGTTCCAGAAAGCAAAGTTTACAGCATTTTCTGTGCACTAACAGCCTTAAAAATTCCTTGCATAAATCAGTTCCAGTTGGCTTCAGCAATAAAAGTTTGTATAGACAAAAGTCTGTATGAAAGGCTGAATGACGGATCGAATGCCAATCCAAATGAAGTGACGAATGCAGCAAATAAGCAACATTTTGAATAAAAGTGCTGAAGAAATTTTTGTTTTAAATAGCATGCTAGATATTTTTGAAAATTCAGACCCAATGATGATAAGGATCAATCAAACGTCAAATCTCGCACTTGGTTTTATTTCCTTATTCATCTCATCTTGTTAATGAATGAATCTTGTGTCATTATGAATCATTGTATGACCACTATGGTCTTACCTGTCGTATAGATCGCCAGCATATGGATCGGATCCTTGTGATATTCCACGTGTAGAATATCCCATTACATGAATTTCGTTCAATCTGTCCAAAGCTTGGCTTTGGACATGGTTGAATATGCTATACCAAACACGCATTTACCGAACTCACGCACTTCAATTCTGGCACTCAAATCAAGATCTTCAAAGTACAAGTGTGATATTTCAAAACACTCTTTACCTATGACCATCCAGCCATCCAAACAAACCTCAATTTAACTGATGCCTGCGTGAACTTTTGCTTCACTCTGTTCACCCTTCATTTCTCTCTCTACGAGCTGCATCCTCTGCAAATTCCTTGAATCCCCTGCATTTATCTATTGCTTCCCCCGTCCTCTATTAGCAATGCCTAACCATTGCGAGCCAAGTAGCTACCAAGATCTTCTTCATATCCCTAAGTTTAAAAGGTTCCATGAGTTATTCTCTCAAGCGGGATGGAATCCATTTCTCCACCGCCTTGATGGTCATGACCATGAGATTTCGTTGTTTTTTACCAAAGGTTTTGATGGCAAAACAGCCGAGGTTGGCCATCTTGTTTTCTCCATAACAGAAGAGTCAATAGCGTTAGCTACAAAGCTCCCTAGAGAAGGTGCCCGATGGCACAAGCATTTGTTTCTTCCACGAGAAGCTCACCAGCTCACTCTCAAGCCCGATTTTCAACACATTACTAGCACCAAAGGTTTTCATAGAGAATGGACCAAGCTAGAGTACTTGGATCTTTTGACCATTATCATTCACGTAGTCACCTACGAGGGTAAGTTCATTGTTTTTAAAGCTTGCCATGTTAGACTGTTAGCTCATTTTGTCAATAATCAGACCTTAAATTTCCCATTCTACTTTCTAAAGAGCTTGGAAAAGATGTCAAGTCAAGTTAGAAATAATACCATTAACCCTTCTAGCAGCTTATATCACCATTGTCTCATCAAGCTTTTAATCATTCATCGATTAGAGGAGAGAGGTCAGACTTGGGACCATTTTTTTTTTAAGATATTAAACCCTCATTTATCTACTGTCAAATCTTCCCCTTCTCAAGAATACCTTCATGCCCAAGAAGAACCAAACACTAAACGTATATGATTTGGTGAGGGTCCCTTAGATGATATGCACTCTGTCCATTCAATACATTCTCCTACTGAACCTAGAGAGACAAATTATGATCAGTCCATTGATCATCCTGACATTCAGACTATCATTCAACCCTCATGCTCAAATATTCAGTTGAATGATCATACCTTTGATTCATCCCTCCTCACACTAGCCAATGCATCCATTCAAATGAGTGAAGCCTATGCTGCTAGAAACTCTCGTGCATGTAACAAAGACAAAAGCTTTGAAGAACAGACTATTAATGTTGAGACATCTCCAAAAGATAAGAGTCCTCAAATGGACTTGGAGCATGATATAGAACAACCTATTTCGAGTCAGCAAAAATGGGATCAGTTAACCCAAGAGATAGCACAATTAACAGAACAAAGTCAAAGCTATGT
The DNA here is from genome assembly GCA_027924585.1 of Larix kaempferi. Lineage (NCBI taxonomy): Eukaryota > Viridiplantae > Streptophyta > Pinopsida > Pinales > Pinaceae > Larix > Larix kaempferi. The sequence continues at coordinate 267,264 of BSBM01001701.1, read as the reverse complement.
GGAGACAATCTCCGAGCTCCTTATAGAAAATAAGATGTTGCGTACACAATTGAAAAGCACTTAATGCTCGGTTAACGCCAAAATAACATCCAATGTTGTCCTTAGGGTAAAATATAATTCCTTAAGGGGTCATTTCAATAAGCTCATGCCAAGCATGCATCTCCATCATCCGAGTCGAATACCGCTGCAATCGCAGCTTGGCCTTCTTCCTAATCACTTTTTGTTTTGCTCAGTGGGACCTGGCATGACTCCGATTTGGGGGAATGTTGGTGTCCAATTTTGTCACCATTTTTTATCATTCAGTTTACTCGAAGTGGCGTTAATTCTATCATTTTTGCTAGAGTAAATTGTTTTCTTAGCCATTCAGCTCATCAAACAGTTCAGGTATGCACAAATTCACTTACCATGCAAATCTTGTTATGTTTCGCATATTATGGTTTATTTATGATTAAAATGATGTTTTGGGCATAATTAACACTTATGGTTTTAATTGAAAGGATACGATTTGCAATTGACCCATCATTCAGACCATGCGCTACGTGCTCAGCCTAAAACGCATTCATCTCATCGTTCAACCCTCTGTTCAACCCGCGAAATCCGTGGTTGACACATCTCAGACCATTGAATGAAGAGAAGGACACATGGGTTCTGTTCGACACGCAATGGTACTGGTTAATGAGCTATTGCTCTAGAAGATCCATCCTTATGCTTGTCGAGCCTGATAGTACATCTCATGTCCGCGTGAACACTTTAACCTCCGGTTCATCTGCGCATTCAGCCTGGAATCACGCTCAGTATGCCGACGTAACTCCTGTGCCCATGTCAACACTCCAGCGCACCTGCTCTCTTATTCGTTTGGCCAGAAGTTACGCACACATGTTCACGCCTGCTCACGTTCATTCATGCGGTCATTCTGGAAGGAGTCCTCCTACCCACGATTCAGTCCTCCAGCACACTGCTCATCCACGTCTGATTTAGATCGATGATGTAGCTGCCCTGTGAAGGAACCAACCCCATCAAAGTCTGAAGGACGCTCCTTGCGTTGGCATGTATCAATTAAATCAATAGTTACATTAATTTAAACACTTCTATTATTAGAGAGGTAGACTCTGTCGACCCTCTCACCCATTGTAACTTATAAATAGTCATCTTTGTGATTGAGACGAGTTAGTTAGAGTTTTAGTCATTTTGGAATCTAGCTAGTTCGCAGTCGTAGATAGTGGAAGACAGAGTTCTTTAATTTTTCTCAAGTTACTGGAAGTAGCAGTTTGTTGATGTTCTGCTGGTAGTCGTTTAAGTTGAGCTAGTTCACCCTCTGATTGCTAGGAAGGGCCCCTCATCAACTGGAGGTTTTATTTACATTTTCTGCATTTCTTTTCTTGCAGTTAACTAGTTTATTTCCTGTGTGTGTAATCTAATTCGTTTTCCTGTGTGTATTATCTCCATTCCTCTGTAATTAATATTCTGTTGTTAGTACAACCTTCCTTTTTCTGAGTTAAAATGGTCGACCAATAGTTCAATAGTTTAATAATTTGTAGTTTGTTTTCAGTCTTTCTTCCATCATCATAGTTAGATATTGCTTCCAAATTCTTCCATAGTTAGCATTCATTTCGTTCTCTTCTCCTCTGTTAGTTATTCTTCCTATTTGATGTAAGTTAATCCCTCCTTCTATTTCTAACCTTCTCCCTTCTTCTATTCCAACCTTCTTCCTACTTCTTATAAATCATTCTTCCTCTTAGGTAATGATTCGCATAGATAATTTCTTAGTCTCTAATAATCTCTCTATTGCTTCCTTTGCACAGTAGGATCATTTGCATAAGCCAACTGGTAATTAAATCATCCAAAAACTCTTCTTTCCCTCACTTTAAAACGTTTTCCTCCATTCTGATCGTCATTCAGACTGCCATTCAAACTGGCGTTCGGATAGTCATTCGGACCTGTGTGTTTTCCGTATTATTTTAGGCCTTTTTTCCAAATCTAATTTCTTCTGCCTCTTGATCATCATTCTTCATGTTCCTCCTTAATAGTTTGAGATGTAATTTAATCTTGTTTTATGTTATTTGGTGTTTTTAATTCAATTTTCATCATTATTTCCTCCTTTCTTACTTCCTCCTTATCCTCTTCTTATCTTTCTTCCAAATTTTAATTCTTTAACCTATTGTGTTACTTAGTTACTGTTCAAAATGTATCAATATTGTTTCTAAATAGTTTATTTCCAAGTTATAGTTGATAATTCTATTCTTTGAGTTGTTTTAATTTGTTAATCTTAAGACTAGTTTCTATTTAATGAAGATGTTCATGTTGCACGATCTGGAATAATAATAAAATATATTTATCAAGTTTTATACTTGCTTCCAAATCTAATATAGTTCAGTTTAACATCTTTGTTAAGTTCTTCTATTTGCTTATAACTTATATTAATTTCATGTTGTTCACATATGGATAGACAGTAGTTCATAATGTTTAAAGTTAGTGGTAGTTTGTTGATTTTTAGTTTACATCTTTTTGTAGAAGTTAAGTTAGATTTACTTCCATTTAGCTTCCTTATTACATTTGAAAGTCATTACGATACATTTACTCCAGTTCCTATTACATTTGATGTATGTAATCAAGAAGAATGGAATTAGATGGTTTAGTCTAGAATAATTTACATTTACAAGTTCTCCCTATTAAACATCTAATATCCGTAGCTCTGATTTTGTTCACGGTTGTTATCTGGAAGTTGAATTTAGTAGTTTCTTACTTTTCTAGAAGTAATTTGTGTTTCAGTATTTGTTGTCATCTTTCTTAGTGATTAACCATAGAAATAGAGTAGTATGATCTAGTACTATTATGATCTGTGATTTAATTGTATTCTTAAATATTTAACTCGGTTTTTCATTTTGAAAGATCTTTCGATCTTTTTCCTTATTAAAACATTTTTTAGGTCTCACAAACCTGAAACTTTAGAACATTTTCTACCTTGGCATATATTTTGCTTCAACTCTAAGTTTACTAATCCTGGTTGATAATTAATATTAGGTGTTTTTATTTGAGATAGCTCACACACCCAACAAGTCACTACAAAAATTTTATTGTTATCTCAACACAATGTATATTTATAGTTTAAAGAGGTTGCAATTGGGAACTTGAGGATCAAGGAAGAATAACAAGCATTAATACCTCGAGCACTTTTTCCACAAACATTTTTCAGTGTGGAGATTTTGCAACTTTCACACAGCTTTGAAATAAAGATCCCACTTCTTGGGAATAGTGATTATTAAGTTGATAGGAGGTATCCATTAACTGGTGGATCACATTGGAGCTTTCTTGTATACCACATAACAAGAAAAATATTTTAAAAACATTAAGAGTTTTATAGGTTCTCTTGCATCATGTGCCACATTAACCTTAAATTTTATACCTTTGCAAGGAAATGACTATCACTATGGCATATTTGTCTTAGCCATAGTAAAAGAGCTTTGTGTATGTGAAGAAAACATTTCTAGTAAGTATTGGGAAACTATCTTTGAAAGTTGAACAACATAATCCTACTTAGTAGGGAAATAGGAAACCTAATACCTAAGATGTCAATATTTCTAAGCCATCTTATCTGCATACTATTTTTAGAAAAGTAGCTGCACAACCACAAGATATGCTTTAGCATTTGAAAGAATAAATGAAAGCATCAAAGGAATCACAAGGGGTTTGAATTTTTCATCTTTTGGTTGAGTTCTATTAGGATCCCTAGTGTTTGTTGCATTTTCTAAGGATCAAGAAATTTTCTAATGGATTCTTCCCTCCTTTTCTAGTCTATAAAATTCTATGTTCGTTGGAATGCTACTTCATGTTTATCAAATCTTATTTTAATTTGAAGTTATTGAGTTTCCTTATTGTTTACATTAATGAGCATTGGAGTATCCTCTTTTTGTTGGTGTAAATTCTTTGTTTATTTCTTTGAGAATACTATGAGAATAGCACAACATTGTTAAAGCATCCTTGATGTTATCATGGACCTATTTATCTATATGTGCGAAATTGGGAAGTATAGTAACATCTTGAAAAAATTTCAAAAATCCATCTACAAGAAAAGGTTTAACTCCTTCTTTATTACTTTGAATGGAAACTATTTCAAAATATGGAAATTTTGATGTCGATTTGTAACTTTAAATTGTAAGATTTATTTGGAAATATCTTGCATGTTTTCATTTGTTTATATGCTTTAGTTCTACTATTTGTAGATGGAGGTTCTCCTTTATCTTCTTCCCTTCCATCCATTTATTATCTAAAAGTTTGGAAGAATGATATTATGGGGTGGGTGCACAAATTTGCTCTCCAAAACCATTGCAATGGGGTCACGCTAGCGAAAAAAAACAAGGACGCACACACAACTAAGGAAGCGTGCATGCACCTCCAGGTTCGGTACCGAACCAAGGTGCGCGCATGCTGCTATGCGTGCGTATTGTTAGCACATACGCACCCAAGAGAACACATGCACTCTTGTTGAACCAAATCAAAAAAGGGGGGCAGACAACACAGTCTATTTCATTTTCAATCGGCCGAGAGTCATTCACCCGATGCGTACGAGGACTAAGAGACCACCCCACTCACCCATTGCACTCAAAAAATCCACAAATCCATATACCGAGTGATCATCCATTGCATTGGATAGGAAAGATCAATTTTTTTGTCATTTTATTGATTTTTTTATTGTTTATTAAATTTTTAATAATCCCCAAACTAGTAAAATAATAGAATTTTTTTTAATTGTAGAGTCTAAACCTATACAATGAATGAAAAAAATGTTAGCATGGATTCCGATGGAACACAAGAAAACACAAATCTTGGAACCAATGAAAACTCTTAACAAAATTAAAATGCCCAACAAAATCAAAACCCCCAACAAAATTTGGACCAATATGACTTGAACCATTACCTAAATGAAATGAGAGTGCACACCTGAGAATTTAGAAACTCAGGGAAACCATCTCGAGTGTCCTTGCCACCTCAATTGAGAGCTCAATTGACTCCCTCATCCATGCACATCGCTATTGACTGGCATGACCGAATATAGAGCTAGGATGCAGGAGTATTATTCCACTGGAATTTCCAAGGAGGAAATAAAAGCATTGAATATTACAAAGGCCCAATTATACAGTATGTTCACTAATCAATAAACAAAAACACCAACAGACATTAGAAATCCATGTGTCTGCATGGATTGGTGTCATTTCCAACCATGGAGGGACAATTGAATGTAGAGGCAGTTCATGGTTTACGATAAACCTCCCTATAATAATAGGGAGGTTCCACAGTGCTTCCTTCGACAACTGTGGACTGAGTTTGTGCTCGGTTTACATGTCAACTATTTTGACATAACTAGGTTCCAGGGTGTTGGGATTCGCTCTACCCAAGATCGACCTGCTTTCAGAAGGAACCCACTGAGAGGGCCACCAGATCCTAGGCATGAGCCCAGCCCCCCTCCCCAGCCACCTCAGTTACCCCACAAACTTGGTCAAATCGAGGGGGCGATGAGGAGTGTTGCACGTGGACTCCTTAGACACACTGTGTTTGTAGCAGCGACTATAGTGGAGAGACAGGTTGACCTTGAGAGAGACTCAAGTGCAAGGCATTCACGAAAAAGTCAAGGTAGACCTGTGATTGGTGGTATCCATGTTGGGCCTTCTAGTTCGACGGAGATAGTGCCGCATATTTGTCCCCATTGCAGGCACACTTTCCCTGGCCTGATCAAGGGCTTCTATATGGAGCATGTTAGCAATTTTTTAATGAGTTTTCAATCATCACTTGAGAAATTGTACAGTAATTTTAAAGCAGTTGTGTATGACTTAAACTATTATTTCAATGTATATTTATCTATAGCGGAGACGCCGACACTGGAGAATGTAGGATATCCCAACCTGGACGCAACAATGGTAGCTGCAACTGAAATTGCAACACCTCACATGGAGGTATTTTCAGTACCTCACACAATATTGTTATAACTTACTTATGCCATTTATATTATTTATTTATTTATATTTATGACATACACGATGATAATTCCTACAATATTTTTGAATATTTTGATTGCCTAAATAATTACTTGTTTAATATGTTCATAATGTGCACGTATTTTGGTGTCCACATGTAATACCCCTAGTTTTGACTTGGAATGTATTTATCCAAACTTATGTAAATGAGGTAAATATGCTAGTGCAAATTCCTAGTGCAAAGCTCAAGGCCAAGGCCCGACTAGTGAATGTCTAGGCATGTACGATGTTTATATCTTATGTGGATAGTCTGGTTGGATTTTATACTGATTTATGTTGATGTATATGTAACTTCGGAATGTATTTCATCTATGTATTTCATATATATTTATTGTACCCTTATTAGAGATGTGTTATTCCTCTATAAGGAAGTGTCATCATGTGGATTGACAAGTGTCGCAAGTGTGTGTACTTGCCGATGGGTTATTAGACCACCATGTGTGGGGTCGGCCCTGAAATATATATTATATTGTGGATGTATCTAGATAGACAAGTCGGCCCCATAGTGTAACTGGGAAAACAGGTTAAGTATAAATAGAGATCATGAGATCTCTATTTGGATCATTCGAAAAGTCATATCTCTCTCACTCAAAAAGTGGCGCACTAGTGAGGAGGAGGATCATCTGCCTACTAGGAGACTATCTCGGTGTATTTTGGTTGTACTTTGGTTGAGCCATTGCTCTTTCTATCTCTGAGGAAGTTGTGGGGTTTTTCACCTTAGGGTTTTCCCCACGGAAACTTTGTGTCTCTTGTCTCTCATGCTTTTGATTCTTGTGATGCTTGTCATGCTTATTGTGATTGTTATGCATTGATATATTGTATATGTTATTCTCTTAGTGAATATCCTAGAGTATTGTGAATTAATGCTCAAAATTTAACATGGTATCAGAGCTAACTTGAGAATAAGACATTTTGCAGTGACGGAAACTTGAGTTTCTTGTTTATTGGGTTTCTCTCCACAGATTTTGGAAAAGCAGTATAGTAGATTGATTCTACTCATCAAGGCGAATCCATCTGTCCAATCAGAATTCAATTCTGAGCATTTACAGATTTGGCCCTAAAAATTAGGGTTTCCACAAAAATAGGAATTTCTGGAATCTGAAGACACAGCTAGAAGCTCCTTGCAAAAATCAAAGTTTAGAGCTTTGGATCGATATTTTTGGCTGGGTAGATCTCCGAAAACTCAAACCCTAATTCAGGGCTCTCCCTAGTGAACCCAGGAGGACAAAAAGGCAAATCTGAAGGGTAAAACTTTGCTGATCTCAAATTCTGAATGCACCAGGATGATCAGCTCATCAAGGCGCATCTTTCTATCCTTTCAGAAAGTTGAAATTCACATTTTGAATTTTTAGGGTTTTTTCGACAAACCCTAATCCGGGACCAGATCCAGTTTTCAGCATTTCAAGTGGTAAGACCTAAATCTTTTCTATTTCCATTTGAAGTACTCTTTAAGATGTCCCACCACACCAAGCTTGAGGATAAGCTTGAAGGGGTTGATAACTTCCGAGCTTGGAAGTATAGGATTGGGTTAATCCTGGAAGAGAATGAGTTGGAATCATATATAAAAGAAGACATCCCTATCCCAGAGGATGAAGAGGCTAAGATATTGCATAAGAAGAACTTGGTCAAGGCAAAGAGAATCATTGCTAATTCTATCAAAGACCATCTCATACCCCATGTGTCTTCTCTAAAGACACCCATTCAATCTTATTTTTCTAGGGTCTCCTAGATTAAGGAACAACTGGAAGCAGTAGATGAAATGGTGGAGAATGGTGAAGTTGTCATGACCACTCTGAATGGCCTACCTAGGTCATGGGACTCCTTCATTCAAGGAATCTGTGCAAGAAAGAAGTTGGTATCCTTCAACAAATTACGGGAAGAATGCTCTCAAGAAAAAGCTAGACTTGTAGCTCGTGAGGAAAAGATGGGAGGTGAAGATCAAGCTCTTGCAGCTCACACCAAAAGAAGCAAGCCCAAGAAGGAGCACTCTCGCTACAAGAGATCCTATCAAAAGAATAAGAAGGATCTAAGATGCTTCACATGCAATGAGAAGGGTCACTTTGCTTCAGATTGTCCCAAGAACAAAAGGGATAATAACAACAAATCCAGCAAGAAGAAGAAGGGCAGCAAAAGAAAGTTCCATGCTCATGTTGCTGAGGATGATGAACCTCCAAAGAAGAAGGCTAGGGCAGAAAGTGATGATAGTGACGATAACTCATCAAGTGAAGAAGAGTATGTTCTAATCTCTGCTCTCACAAGTACTATCTCCCATGGTTGTAATGATTGGTTGATTGATAGTGGGGCTTCCAAACACATGACTGGGTTTGAGGAATCCTTTGTGAATCTATCTGAACATGAATCACCTCATAAAGTGAAACTTGGGGATGATTATCAATACCCAATCAAAGGAAGTGGTGAAGCCTCCTACAACCTAGATTCTGGAAAATATTTGAAGATAAAAGAAGTCCTTTATGTACCTGGGCTCAAGAAGAACTTACTCTCCATCTCTGCATTGGATGCAAAAGGTATCAGGGTTGCATTTGTAGATGGCCAAGTCCTAATGTGGCCAAAGGGTAAAAAAATTGATGATGCAGTAGTGATTGGAGAGCAAGAGGGAGGTTTGTACAAATTGAAGGGACAGCCTGAACATGCCATGGTGACATAAAGACAAAGATTCATCCATAGTCATGGATCACATAGAGGTATGTATAATTTGTTTTTGCAAAAGTTAACTAATGAGTTATGCAGGTCATTGAAGAGAACAAGAACACATTGCTAGACATAACTAGCAAATATGGTGACCAGATATGTGTTTCTTATATCATAGGATCTATCATATAAGTATGCATGGCATGATTGATGATGATTGTTCATAGAGTCATAAGTTTGAGTAATTACAGGTTTAGACATGTTATGTTTCTTATGATATGACTAACCATAATAGTCCTATATAAACCTTGAATGCTAATGCTTATTATTTATGTTTGAAATGATCATGACTATACATGCTTGAGATTATTGTGTTTTAATAGTATACTAATGAATGTATGATTTTGTATGAGATCACAAGGATAACATAATCATGATACTAATAAGCATGCATAGGGATCAAGGATGAATATGAGCTCAAGAACAGATAATCTAGGAAGCAAAGATCAAGAGGGAGCACACTCCAGTGGTTTCTGCAAGGGTGCAGATATTCAGAGGGAGTTGTCCATCTCTCTACATTCCACAACAGAAAGGTGTAGAAGGACTCCAGCAGCTCCTGCAAGGAAGCAAAGACTCAGAGGGAGTCCACCCAACAAACAAACAAAGATAAGTATTTTAATTATCATTTCTTACATATTTGTTTGCTTAAATAAAATTGTTCAATGATGTATATGCTCATGTTCCTAGACTTAGGATATGTATTGTGCATATTAGAATGATTGCATTAATGAACAGTATACTACTAATATGCATGTGTTGGGTAAGTGGCCTATGGCACTATACAACATTCCATTGCTACTTATCTAGAATGAAACCTCTTTGCTGACATGTTGGGAGTAGTGCAAACTCTTAACAATATTCTGGTAGAGACTGGAAGGCATCTAGAAAGTTATGGAACATGGATAAATGTTGTATTGAAGCATTGGCTAAGATAACTGCATGACTGCATGACATATTTCTTTATGTGTAAAGAATTTTGTTCTGAAAATTATGAAATGTTTCTAATCATGCAATTTAACTTGTTTTGTAGGAAAGACCATATATCTTCACCTACAAAAGAAGGACTACAACATTTGTTCTAGCAACAAAGATATCTATTGAAGATATTGAAGTTCCCAGGATCTGGGATGAAGAAATGGAATGCCATGATCCGTCAATCATGAAGAATGATGTTTGGGATGTAGTCCCAAGACCTTAAGGGAAGTTTTGTTATGACTTCCATATGGATCTATCAGATCAAGCATGCTGCAGATGGCAGCATAGAGAAATATAAAAGTGATGAAATAGAAGATACACCAGATGGATTTCAAGACTGCTTTCTTGAATGGTGTAGTTGAAGAGGAAGTATATGTGGAACAGCCACTCGGTTTCGAAATACATGACAGGGAGTCATATGTGTGCAGATTGAAGAAAGCTTTGTATGGCTTGAAACAAGCTCCCAGAACCTGGTATGGTAGGATGGACAGTTTCCTATCTAGTTTGGGCTTTACCAAGACTAAAGCGGATTCCAACCTTTACTACAAGGTTGAGGAAGGGAATCCTGTGATTCTACTCATGTATGTGGATGAATTATTTGTAACAAGACATGACAGATTGATTGCAGATACTAAGAGGAAGCTTGTTGCCGAGTTCGATATGAAAGATTTGGGAATGATGCATTATTTCCTAGGTATGGAGGTGTGGCAGAGTGCAGGTGGGATCTTCCTTGGTCAAGGGAAGTACACAGTAGATATCCTAAAGAGATTCGGGATGATGGATTGCAAGGCCATGGCCACACCTATGGCATCGAATCTTAAGCTTCTATGTGATGCTTCATCTGAGCCGGTTGATGTCTCTATGTATCGTCAGATGATTGGGTCCTTGATGTACTTGACAAACACGAGACCGGATATTTTCTTTGCTGTGAACACATTGAGCCAGTTCCTGACAGCTCCGAGGAGTGTTCACCTGGTTACAGTAAAGCATGTTCTGAGGTACCTGAAGGGTACAGTGGATTATGGGCTCAAGTATGAAGTGAATCAAAAGTTTAACCTGAAGGGTTATGTTGATTCAGATTGGGTTGGCAGTGCTGCAGATAGGAAGAGCACATCTGGGTGCTGCTTCAGTATGGGATCAGGTGTGATCTCTTGATTTAGCAAGAAGCAGTCCTGCATAGCACTGAGTGCAGTTGAGGCAGAGTATGTTGCAGCCTGTTCAACTAGTTGTGAGGCAGTATGGCTACGGAAGCTACTGTCTGAGTTATTTGATCTCCCGTTGGATGCTACTGGCATCTTCTGTGATAACCAAAGTTGTGTGAAGCTGTCTGAGAACCCAGTGTTTCATGACAGGTCGAAACACATAGAGATAAAATATCACTATATCAGGGATATGATGCAGAGAGGAGCTGTGAATCTCCTGTATGTTGCGACGGACGAGCAGATTATAGATGTGTTGACGAAGCCACTAGCCAGGGTGAAGTTCGAGTACTTCAGAGAGAGGCTTGGTGTTCTTCGGATTGATGACACTTCGAGGAAGAAGTGATGGACACATTTGCTGAAGCCATTCCAAGCATGTTGGAAGGAGGATCCTTCCCATGGCTGTGGATGTAAGCGTTGGATGATGAGCATCAGGATGATGTTCTAGTTTCTGCTTTGTATGATCAGTTGGATCATTTTTATATGTATGTATGCATCATGTTGGATGCTGGATATGATCAGTTGGATCATTTATATATGTATGTATTCATCATGTTGGATGCTAGATATGATCAGTTGGATCATTTATATGTATGTACGCATCATGTTGGATGCTGGATATGATTAGTTGGATCATTTATATGTATATACGCATCATGTTGGATGCTGGATATGATCAGTAGGATCATTTGTATGTATTTTGTATATGCATCATGTTGGATGCTTGAACCATGTATCTGTATATGTATCAGGTGGATACATTGTATGATCAGGTGGATCATGTATGGTGATATGTATCATGTATTTGTATTTGTATCAGGTGGATACACTGTATGATCAGGTGGATCATGTATGATGATATGTATCAGGTAGATACTTGGTATGCATCAGGTAGATGCATTGTATGATCAAGATGATCATGGATGACAAGCTTCAGGATGTTGCTCCAGATGACATGCAGCAGGATGTTGCAGTGATGATGATCAGGATGATCATGTGTACATCGGGATGATGTATGGTGAGTATCAGGTTGATACTCTATGGTCGTGGATCAGATGAGCATATAATTTGGCCCTGGGATATCTGGCAAATGCTCTTTCGAGGTTTTGCTCTAGGAGGACATATAATTTGGCCCTGGGAGATCTGCAGATAGTCTTTCGAGGTTTTGCCTATGGCATATAATTTGGCCTTGGGATATCTGGCAGATGCTCTGTCGAGGTTTTGTCCTATGGCATATAATATCTCCCTGGGAGATCCGATAGGTTGGGATGTGTGCCCGTAATAAGTCCTGGGATGCTCTTGTGAGGTTTTTCCATGACCACATATAATCTGTCCTTGGGAGATCCTATAGGTAGAGCTGTGTGCTCGTAACAGTCTGGGATGCTCTTGCGAGATTTTGTGGTGACCACATATAATCTGTCCCTGGGAGATCCTATAGGTAGAGCTGTGTGCTCGTAACAGCCTGGGATGCTCTTGCGAGGTTTTGTGGTGAGGTCACATATAATATGGCCCTGGAAGATCCTATAGGTAGAGTCGTGTGCTCGTAACAGCCTGGGATGCTCTTTCGAGGTTTTGTGACGCATGTAATAAGTCCTGAGGATTCCACAGTATGGCCAGTGATGACGAAGACCTGCAGGTGGTGGGCCTACATCCAGTATGAAAAAGGACTGGCTCTGTAGAACTTCCTATGACGAGTAGAGTCAAAGATTGGTTGAGATAGCAGCAGCAGTGACGATGATGATGACGATGCATCGATGACGATGATCCCGAGAAGAAGACTTGTCTAGCAGATCTGTGTCGAGAAATACCTTCCTAGTTAAGAGGGAGTGTTGATGTATATGTAACTTCGGAATATATTTCATCTATGTATTTCATATATATTTATTGTACCCTTATTAGAGATGTGTTATTCCTCTATAAGGAAGTGTCGTCATGTGGATTGATAAGTGTCGCAAGTGTGTGTACTTGCCGATGGGTTATTAGACCACCATGTGTGGGGTTGGCCCTGAAATATATATTGTATTGTGGATGTATCTAGATAGACAAGTTGGCCCCATAGTGTAACTGGGAAAACAGGTTAAGTATAAATAGAGACCAGGAGATCTCTATTTGGATCATTCAGAAAGTCATATCTCTCTCACTCAGAAAGTGGCGCACTAGTGAGGAGGAGGATCATCTGCTACTAGGAGACTATCTCAGTGTATTTTGGTTGTACTTTGGTTGAGCCATTTCTCTCTCTATCTCTGAGGAAGTTGTGGGGTTTTTCACCTTAGGGTTTTCAACACGGAAACTCTGTGTCTCTTGTCTCTCATGATTTTGATTCTTGCCATGCTTGTCATGCTTATTGTGATTTTTATGCATTGATATACTGTATATGTTATTCTCTCAGTGAAGATCCTAAAGTATTGTGAATTAATGCTCAAAATTTAACAATTTAGAATATATGTAAATATTATGTGCATAAATAATAAAATGGTTCAACAATGGTTGTGTAAAGAGAATTAAAGGGGCTATGATTCTGTTGGGCCTGGCCCAACAAGGCCATTTTTTGTGACATTTTTTAATGTTGAATGGACCTGAGCTGTGCGTAGTTCAGAATATCAAATTTTTCCTAACTATCGGGAGTGCTGCGAAGATGTGCGCAGTACCAAGTTTTGAAGGATGCCGCGAAGATCAGCGCTGCGCAGTTTTAGTGCTGCGAAGGTAGTAGGCCACGTGGAGCCAGTAAAGTTATGTACTGGACGTAGGATGGCCAGATATAGCGGATAGACTAGCGGTGGTCTACTTTTGGTAAGACTGTTGAAAATATGCCGAGTTGCGGGCATAAGCAGATCGGGAAGGCGGCCAATTGTACGAGTCCGTTAAGTAGAGGACGGGTCAGGAAAGTGACAGTTTGGCATGCAGCAGGGCATGCGACCGTTAAGAGGAAAACGACGGACGAAAAGCAACTGGGAGCTGAGCCAGTTGTACGTGGTCGTTAAGGGACGGACGACCTACAGAGAAAGCGACTGGGAGCTGAGCCAGTCGCACGAGTCAGTCAATGGAAGGGCGGCTCGAATTGGATGACCTGTTGGTGTGCGCACAACAGGAAGGCTGAAAGCAACGAATCTAAGGCGTGGAGGATTCCCAGGACAGCAGAATCGCTATCAGAAGCTGGCATGACGGTTCAGAGGGACCATAGTGGTTTGGAAACCCTAAGGGTTTCGGTCTTCAATGTTGTAAAGACACGACCTTCGAGCGTGATCTATTTAAGAAGACCATTTTTGTATAGGAAGGGTTGGTCGTTGTTGATGATTGTTATGGTGATCATATTGTATTGTAATATATTTTGAATCAAAAATAGATTGTAAAGGCTCTACACCTGAGTGCGCAGAGACCTATCTGAGCAAGAAGAGAGTCGCAGCTGAGTGCGCAGCTAAGAACTGTGAACCCTTCCTTAAACGAAATATCAAACACAGTTCTTGTGGACGTAGCTTCCCACCCGGGGGAGTGAACCACGTTAAATAGTGTGTTGAGTAACTAAATGTTTATGCGTGTGGTTGCATTTATCTGTTTTTGTAATTGGATGTCTGAATATTTGCTCACAATCTGTTATGAGGGGGCTTTTATATGCATTTGCCATCAAGAGAGTATGGAATGATATGTTAAGTCTACATGAATAGATGTATGGTTAATATTAGCTTTGCTTCTAAGGACAGTGAATCTATCATTTGCTTGAGTATGGAGAAAGTTTTTTACGTGTTTGAATGGATGCAGTCGATGAATGTATAACAGTTATTTCGCACCTGAGGGTTAGGCTTAAAACAGTAACATTATAAGTGGGTGTTATGAGCATTAAGTAGTAAGTTAGTTAAGTGTATGACTGAGTGGATAAGTAGTATTCAGTTCACTACCTTAAGCATTTTGCACTTAGTCCAAGTATAGGAGATCAAGTGGCAGTGCTCGCAGTGTAGTCTCAAGTCCCGCAGTAAGCAGGAAGGTAGTGGGGCGGACCGCAGTGTTGACCATCGTCGCGCAATCCGACCTTCGCAGCACACACCCAGTGCGTTGCCGCAAGCTTCGTTACAGTCATCAACTCATCACTCACTGTGGACATCTGAGTCCGCAGTGCCCCATTAGAAACACCTCGGGTGAGACCTCAGCCTGCTCGCAGGATATTGCCGAAAGGGCTGGTGCGAAGGGGTTTTGTTGGTTTAAGGTAACCGCGCAAAACTTGGGTCTTCATAAAACCTATGGTCAGCATTTGATAGCCAACAAATGGTTCCGTTGCCGTGGTAGAATCCGTGATGAGTTTCAGTCGTGATGAGTGACGAAGAGTCTGAGCTCTCGGAAAGTGCATTGAACTGGCATCCTAAGAAGACAGAAATCCAGGCTTGGTGGGATAAGACCATAAGAGACTTTAAAAGACAAGAGAACAGACATTCGCGTCTAAGAGACACACAGTGGTCAGATAGATATCTGTTGGACGACATTCACGAAATTTTATGGGCTACATTTCCAGACGAGCTGCATGTGTGGATCTCGCAGCTCGCAAAAAGAAAACTTGTTTTCAAGGAGGCGTTCCTACAGAGTGGAATCCTGAGCTCATATCATAGCTCAAAGCAATAGACAGCGCATTGATACGTGCAGTGGACTTTTGGGTCGATCATATGCTAGAAGGCTTTGTCACAGAGTTTGCTGTGGACACGCTCAAATCCTATAGCCAAGCAGAGGCACAATGTTTCGCAGGTTTCCAAGGTAAATTCCTGAACAATCTCAGTCTATACATTAAGATGATGTTAGCTGAGAAAGGTGTTTTAAGAATGCAGTAATCTTTTCAAGTTTTCATGGTAAATAGCATTTATAGCGATTCCAACGAAGATACTCACAACTTAAGAAGTGGGAAAAGATACAAGTTCAATAAGAATCCTGGAGGCTCTGGACTCCACGTAGATACTGAGATTCCTTCTGATATTGAAAACGAAGCCGCACCCCCATTTACCCCTCAAAACCCTCCACTTGCAGAGCCAACCCCGCCGAATATACATCCTAGTATGTCTACCCCTATACGCCCATTTGTTTTCACTGCGCAGAGTCCTGTACGACAGCCTAACACCCCTCAGGGCACACCTTAAGGTGCCCCTTTGAGTGCTATACCTCCCCCTAAAGCCATGGCCCATACGGATATGAAGTTGCCTATATTCAAAGGGACGGGTCTAGAAGATCCTGACTAGAACTGGTTCCTTTGTGAAGCTGTCTAGAGTGTCAGACAGATCCAGGATGATGATGAGAAGAAAGCCCAGCTTATTACCACATTCAGAGATAGAGCGTTGTACTGGTTCATGAAGTATTCTACCACGCAGCCCAGGACCCTGGCAGAGATTAAAGCTGCACTGATAGCAGAGTTCAAGAAACCAAAGTCTGAATCTCAGTGTATAACTGAGTTGAAGGAAATCAAGCAGAGACCGACTTAATCGGTCTAGGAGTTTGATCAGAAGTTCAAGACCCTATTAGACCAAGTAAGCTTTGTTATAGCTCTGAATCAGCACAAGGAATGGTACATTGCTGCGTTGTTACCCCACATTAGATTACCATTAATGCAACAGAAGGTTACATTGCAGGCAGAGGCCTTAGAGATCGCGATGAAGTTGGAGGCTTCGCCGATCGGTGAGTTTAGTTCTAGGATGACACAGATTCAGAACCAGCTTACCACCCTGACACTGGAGCTACAGAGCATGAAGAATGGAAAAGAGCAGCGATATGAACCTCGTCACGAGATCTGGTGCACGAGTTGCAAAGGAGAAGGTCATGACCGGGAGCATTGTCCCCTATACCACAACTATCTCGGCAGTGGTGATCCTAACCCCATCAATCAGAACTAGGCACCCTGGTGTGAGATCTGCAGAACTACTGGTCATAGACCTGAAGATTGTTACCTAATACAGAAATATGTGAAGACACCTAAGATTCTATATTGTAATTTCTGTAAATCAGTTGGACATGATGAATCCAACTGCCGCGCCTATGAACTAATGAATGAAAGAAAGCACGACATGGATTCAATGAGCGGCGATGGCTTATACAGAGTGCAAGAAGATAACCAGCCAAAGCAAGAAAACACGCATTATGATCAATCTGCCTACAGAGGCCGTGGTGGTGGATACCGCGGTAGAGGAAGAAATACCGGCCCGACACAAGGAAGAAGCCGCGGCGGGGTCATCTGCTATAACTGTGGCCAACCAGGTCACGTATCCAGAGACTGTGTAAATCCCTGCACCACCTGTAATTATTGTAAATCATTTGAGCATGTGATAGAATATTTCCCGGTGCTAGAGGTAGAGATGCAAAAAAGAAGAAGGACAGACGAGCTAGCCCCGAACATCCAGTGGATCGCAGCAGAGAATAGACCTGCGGATCCTAGCATTAAAGTAGTCACACGCAGTGGCATCGAGATAGGTCATGATAGGGGAGCAGAGGCTTCCACTTCAGGAGAGGCTCATGCGAAGCAGAGCCCTCTTGAAACAATATGTGTAAGAAAAGCTCCAGGAAAGACGCCTTCTCTGGATCTGAAGAAGAACAAAGAAGCTTTTATTGACGCGCGGGATACTTTCAGAGAACCAGCACCTAAATCACCAAGGATCCCGCTGCGCAGCGAAGTACCATGTGTTGAATACACACCTGCTGTGTATGACAAGACAAGACACACAGCGGATGTTAGCACCTCTGTTGCGCAGTTCTTGAGAAGCTGCATGAAGCTGCTGAAAAATGAAAACGCGATAGCAGAGCTGGAGAAGCTCATAAATCTATATGAACCACAGACAAAAGCAGAAACTTCTGGTGGCGCACTACATCATATAAAGAAACAGAAGAGGTCGGGCCGAGAAATGAGGCTCACTGCGCAGATAGGAGACTTTGAGATGGACGAAGTTATCCTTGATCTGGGATCAGAAATAAATGTCTTAACCAAGCAGACATGGCAGCAGATGGGTCGACCAAAGCTGTCGTGGTCACCTATCCAACTGAGAATGGCCAACCAAGAGAAAGTTATACCATTTGGCCACTTACCCAATGTTGTGGTTGATATTGACGGAGTACAAAGCCATGCGAACTTTGAAGTCATCGAGATTGTTGACGATAGCCAGCCCTTTCCTGGGCTGCTAGGAATTGACTGGGATATTGACAATTTGGCCATTATAAATTTGAAAACAAAGAAGATGATATTCGAAGGCAAGCATTTGCGGGTTATCGCACCATTGGATCCTGCAGATGGGGACAGATATAGCGAGCTGATTCAGGAGGAATCTAAGGCCCAGGATTTGGACCGACTGTACCAGATGACTGCGAACCAGGAAGATTACATTAATCCTACTGCGGACGGTGCACTCAGCTGGAGATGCGATAGCTCTTGCATTTCTGACTCGGACGCTGGACTGGAAAACTGGCAGAATCGCATGCACGAAGTGTCAGCTAGAAGGTGCGCGCAGGTCAGGAAATCACTACGCTAGATTGGAAAGGAGGTAAGCCCGATCCCTACATTTGATGGTTTTGCTAACGTTTATACTTTTATTCAAGACTATACTACAGCAGTTCCAGAAGAGCACAGTTTTCCAGCATTGGATATGGCACTGCATGGCATACCTGCCAGATGGTGGGCTTCGCACAAACACATATTGATCACTTGGGAGCAATGCAGAACAAAGATGCAGATTCGATTCGCAGCAAGGGTTACCTTACCCTTTGAGAAGTTCAACGGGCAGACAGATCCTGGCCAACATTCGGAAGTTTGCTTGCAGGCATGGGAAGAAAGGCCACCTGAAGAGTGGGTGCACTTGTTCGTGCATACTTTGGAAGAAGATATTCCGAAGAAATGGTATCTAGACCTAGAGTTACGTAGGGAGACCACAGATTGGGAAACGTTAACTGCGAACTTCCAAAGAGATTTCAGCTTCGAGGATGAGAGCCCTTTAATACACGAGGCACTATAGATAATCAAGGAACGTGTATTCAGACAAGATTGTCCTCACAAAGACTTGTCATGGGAAGAATTCTTCGGCACAGATGACAATCCTGCGAACATACACTCAGAATGGAAAAAACATGAAGAACATCCGATAGACTGTTATAATTTAGCTGAGGATTATGAGCATGGAAGACAAGAAGATGAAGATGATCCGCGCAATATCAATATACCAAAGTCAGAAGGTGCGCGCGATATAGAAGGACCGCCATTGGAAATACCGGACATGAGTGGACCGGTCAAGACACAGAAGGTAAACATTGGCACGAGTGAAGAGCCAAAGTTCGCATCTATCGGAGACTACTGGGATGATCAGACTATCGCGGAGATCGCAAACACTTTGCACGAATATCAGGAGCTATTTCCGACCAAGTTTACAGAAATGAAAGGAATATTGGGTGACTTAGGAGTCATGAAAATCCCTTTGAAGCCAGGCGCTAAACTGTGAAGCAGTGACCGTATAGACTGAATCCACGGTACAAAGAGAGAGTCCGCGCAGAGTTGGACAAAATGTTAGAAGCAGGAATCATTGAACCTGTCTAGGAATCTGAATGGATCAGTCCTATGGTTGTCCAGGACAAGAAGACGAAGGGCGAGATCAGGATTTGTGTCGATTTCAGAAAACTTAATGATGCCTCTATGCATGACCCATTCCCTACTCCGTTTACAGATGAGGTACTTGACAATGTTGGAGGGATGAGGCCTATTCATTTACTGATGGTTTCTCCGGTTATCGTCAAATCAGAATTGATCCCATGGACAGACATAAGACGACATTTGGTACAGAATGGGGGTCGTTCCAGTATGCAGTCATGTCGTTTGGTCTGAAGAACGCCCCTGCCATCTTCTCCAGAGTCGTCATCGCGGCATTCAAATATTTCATGCATACGTTCCTTGAAGCATATTTTGATGACTAGACTATCTTTGGTTTGCTGAAGAACCATTGTGCAAATCTAAGAATGATTCTTGAAAAATGTAGACAGCATCAGATCTCGCTGAATCTGAAGAAGTGCATCTTCTGTGTTCCATATGGAATCTTACTGGGACATATTGTCTATAAGTAGGGCTTGATGGTGGACCCTGCGAAGATTTCCATTATTGTGAATTTACCTACACCAACTTCAATTAAGATGTTTTGCTCTACCTTGGGTCCTATAGGTTATTACAGGAAGTTCATTAAGGGTTATGCGCAGATAACTGCAGCAATGGAGAAGTTGCTGAAGAAGGACGTGTCGTTCGTTTGGAATGAAGAGTGCGAACAAGGTTTTGACACCCTTAAAGAAAATATGGTTACCGCGTCGATCCTAGTCTTTCCAGATTGGGGAAAGTTGTTTCATGTTCATGTGAACGCATCATGCATTGCCCTGGGCATTGTGTTAGCTCAACCAGGAGAATGGGGTATTGACCACCCCATTGCATTTTCTAGTAGGAAGTTATCGATAGCAGAGAAGAACTATACCACTACTGAGCGGGAAGGACTTGCGATGGTATATGCCCTTCAAAAGTTTAGACATTATCTACTTGGTGCGCACTTCCTCATGTTCACTGATCATTCTGCATTGAAATATCTGGTCAATAAGCCAATATTAGGGGGCGTATATGTATATGGATGTTGTTGTTCCAGGAGTACGACTTCAAGATCATTGTTAAACCCGGTAGGCTGAATTTGGGACCTGACCACCTGTCTAGAATAGAGTCGGGAGAGGAGCCAATGAACATTGAAGACAGTCTGCCCGATGCGCAGCTGTTTGCTATATAGGTTGCAGATGATTACTATAAGGATATCATTGATTTTCTGACAACAGGGCTGACACCACAAGAATTTTATGTTCAGTAGAAGAATCAGCTAGTAGTGTGTGCCGCGGATTTCACTATCATTGCAGGTCAGTTATACAAACTCGGACCAGATGAAGTCCTGCGCAGATGTGTACTCGACCACAAAAAACCATATATACTAGCAGATGCGCATTCCGGGATCGCGAGAGGTCATTACGCAGGAAAGGCTACTACGCAGAAGATATTGCACGCAGGGCTGTTGTGGCCTACCATCCACAAAGACTCTAAGGAATACTGCAGGAACTGCAATGTCTGTCAGAGGACAGGGAAGTCATCGCGGAGAGATGAAATGCCATTAAACCCGCAGGTGACCTTACAGGCCTTTGAGAAGTGGGCAATTGATTTTGTGGGACCTATAAACCCACCGGGAAAGAGAACTAGTGTGAGGTATATTATTACTGCCATGGATTATCTCACTAGATGGGCAGAAGCTAAACCAGTGAAGGACTGCAGCACAGGTACTGCCGCGCAGTTCATTTTTAAGGAAATTTTGTCACGATTCGGCTGTCCAAAAATTTTGATGAGTGATCAGGGCACTCACTTTCTGAATAAGACCATAGAGGCCCTGACGGAGGAGTTCCACATTCGGCATCACCGCAGTACGCCATATCATCCGCAGGCAAATGGAACTGTTGAAGCTTTCAACAAGATACTGGAAAACGCGCTAACGAAGGTGTGCAACGTAAACAGGGATGATTGCGGCCTGCGCATCTCATCTGTGATTTGGGCATACAGGACAACTTGTAAGAAATTGACGGGATAGACACCTTTTCGGTTGACTTATGGGCAGGAGGCCATAATGCCAATGGAGTACATTGTCCCCAGTCTGAGGATTATTGCCTTCACCGGAATGGCAGATCGCGAAGCATTAGATGAAAGACTACTACAATTAGTCGGCTTGGAAGAGGATCGTTTCATTGCAGGCTTTCAACAGCAAGTCCAGAAGGATCGTGAAAAGGCATGGCATGATCGCCATATCAAGAACAAATGCTTTTAGGTAAGTGACTTAGTCCTCCTGTATGATAGCAAGTTCATGAAATTTCCTAGCAAGTTTAAAATACACTGGCTTGGTCCATATATTTTTATGCATGTCACTAACAGTGGTGCAGTTCAGTTAGCCACTTTAGCTGGTGATACCCTACCCACTATGATAAATGGAAGCAGACTTGAGTTGTACCGCGATAGTCCTGCTTCGCAGCATGCGAAAAAATAAACATGGGGAGAAATTTCTAAGTGTCAAGTACAGTTGAAATTGGGCACTAGAAATGTATAGAGTATGTACATGTATCATAAAGGAAGAATGTATGAGCTGTGCAGGAGCCGAAAGCAGAGTAGTGGAAAAACGGTAGCGGCAGTTCAAAGATCATTACTGCGAAGGCACTGCGCAGGAGTTGGAACGGCCTGCTGCGCAGTTCGGAGCAGTATTCTGAGAAAAATAGCCGTTGCATGCCTTTTTAAGAAAATAGCCGTTAAAATGACCATTGCAGCAACCGCTTCAGCATTTAAAGGGAAGATAGCCATTCTGGACAGACTGACAGATGAAAAGACTGAAATATCTAAGGGATTTGGCCGCCAGAGGTCGCATTTAATGCCTATCTAGCGATTGAAGGGCGCAGGAGGGGGTCTGCTGGGCCTATAAATAACATCGTTTGGAGACTCGCGGGCGTTACTAAGCACTTAGAATTTTTCTTGTGATTAACCTCCCCAAGCTAGTAGCCATCTGTATTCTCTCTGCCATAGTCGCTATCTCACTAAGTGAATGTCCGAACCCCTCTACACAGAGCAAGAGATTACTATTGAAGAAACATTGAGAATCTTTCAACACGGAGGGATTCAACAATTAATGAAAACTCCAGTTAAGAAGGTTGTCGTAGAACAAGGTCAAGGATCCCGCAAATCACCAAGGATTAATCCGACAATGCAGGATAAGGGAAAGGACACAGTGAGTGCACCTCGAACAAAGCATTCCAAGCCGAGTTCGGCGAACACAAGGCAACCCATATTCACCAAGGAAATTTCACTCAAGATGACACCAGATTATATCTCGCCGCGGGCGCTGGATGTCCCTATGTATAAGCTCGTAAAGAACACCAAGTATGATATCCCTCTGTCGCCAATGTCTAAGCATGTAAAAATTACAACAAACCTATTGGGAAATATCCCAGACTGCAAATGGGAGGATTATGACCTCTTGGGAGTGAATAAGGACGAGCCACATAATCCAAGTACCCAAATTTTCAACCAGATCAATATATGTGCTGGAAAAAGGATGCAAAAGGAGAGTTGAATCTGGTGGCCGAAAGTTGGTTAACACCGGTGGTGCAGTCATGACTGTTAAACCTACTGCGACTACCCCATTTTGAAAGGTCGACCGAACTAAACATCGTGGTTCGCACCTTGATGGTACGAATCCACCAAGGTTATTTATGGATGGAAAGGCCCATAGACATCAGTATCGACCTAATCCATGTCATTACAGGATTGAGTAAGCGCGGCCAGGATCCGAAGCAATTCTTCCAAGGGAAGAGCAAAGAAAAAGAGGTCGTGGCAAAGATGAAGAAGACCCACGCGTTGGTGAAGGGAAAATGGGGTTTTCCTACCGAGGAGATTGACGATCGAGCAACAAAGTTCATTACACAGATGCTCACAGCAAAGGTATTGAGAACAACAAGACCCACCAAGGTGCCTGCGGGCGCAGAGCTACTTGGCGCCGCAGCAGCAGAAAGCGCAGAGTTTAACTGGTGCCAATACCTACTGAATGAGTTCATGGAGGAACTCAACGATATTCAACAGAATGGGGGTAGCTTCCATTTTACATGGTTGATTGTCCTCATCGCATTCATCGGATGGAAGGAGCCGAAGGACTTTGTCGGCGTCAATTTTGATAGATCCGAACCCAGAGGAATCAGGTTCATGAACCTATGGGCAAATATAAATCCGCAACGCCAGCACGCTACTCAAGAATTCTTCTATCAATATTACACGCAGTTGCGTGAGGTGATCACGTGCACACTGAGAATAATGAAGCAGGTAACAAAAAAGTACATAGGCATTGTCAATTTTACTACTGACATGTGTTGTGTGTTTATCTCTCCAAAGGCAAAGATGAAGAAGCCGCAGTGGTTCCCTGGGTGCTACCACATGACAGAAGAAGATATAGAGCTCATTATGAAAGAATGGCCCGCCGACTACTACATCGAAGTTCTGGACGTCCCGACAGACTCAGAAGATGATGAGATGATTCCTCCACCATGTCCGATTATTGAAGAGAAAGAGACAGAGAAGGACAAGAGAAAAGAGCCCGGCAACCCATCGAAGCCGAAAGCAAGAAAGAAACAAAAGGCAAGCAAAGGTCAATATGACCCAACCCTCAATGATGATGACTTTGATATGATAGCTGTCAAAGTTACTGAGACCCTCGAAGAATTTATGTCAGATAAGGAGAAAAAAGATAAGGCCATCCAAGATGACCTTGAGAGGAACTAGGTCGCAATGCAAGGGCTCATGAAGAAATGGAGGATGTCCACAAAATCCTACCCTTGCCGCGTGACACAGGGGTCGTAGGAGCTTCGCAGCAGGCACCATCCCTGCTCGTTGTCGCGCTACCGCCCAAAATGAGACTTGTCCGTCTTGACCCAATCACAGTCACATTGCCTACGTCAGAGGACATGGTTCTCGACACAACCAACGTCGACGCGGTTGAGCTCGACTTAGCAAATATTTCGCTACATGGTCTGTATTATTTGCACACGCAGGTTGGTGAGGAGATGCGTGACAAAGCCGCACAGTCCATGAGAGCAGAAGCTCAGTTGCAAGCCGCGAACAGGCAGCCCAGGAGTCGAGCACGCGCACCTTGCTGATGATGGGAGATGAACAGTAGCGCCGACAGAAGCTGGAGGCTACAATCAATTATGTTGCGGAAGAGATCGAAGGAGTGCAGATCCAAGATAATCCCAAGGATATAGTCCACAAAATAGCGGATAGGGTGCGGACCCTAAAGTCAAAAATGGAGGACAAGGTAGTCCTATATGAGGACAAGGTAGTCAGATTGGTGAGCAGACTCCGGTACTAGACGTTGAAAGTGGCTCGGAGACGAGCCACAGGTAAGTGTTAGGGGCATGTTAGGCCTATCCCAACAAGACCATTTTTATGACATTTTTTGATGTTGAATGGACCTGAGCTATGCGCAGTTCAGAATATTAAATTTTGCCTAAGTATCGAGAGTGCTGCGAAGATGTGCGCAGTACCATGTTTTGAAGGATGCCGCGAAGATCAGCACTGCACAGTTTCAGTGCTGCGAAAGTAGTAGGCCACGTGGAGCCAGTAAAGTTATGTATTGGACGGAGGATGGCCAGATATAGCAAATAGACTAGCGGTGGTATACTTTTGGTAAGACTGCTAAAAAGATGTCGAGTTGCGGGCATAAGCAGATCAAGAAGGCGACCAACTGTATGAGTCCATTAAGCAGAGGACGGGTCGGGAAAGTGACAGTTTGGCGTGCAGCAGGGTACGCGACCGTTTAGAGGAAAACGACGAATGGAAAGCGATTGGGAGCTGAGCTAGTTGTACGTGGTCGTTAAGGGATGGACGACCTGCAGAGAAAGCGACTGGGAGCTGAGCTAGTCGCACGAGTCAGCCAGTGGAAGGGCGGCTCGAAGTGGATGACCTGTTGGTGTGCGCACAACAGGAAGGCTGAAAGCGACGGATCTAAGGCGTGGAGGATTGTCACGACAGCAGAATCGCTATCAAAAGCTGGCATGAAAGTTCAGAAGGACCGTAGTGGTTTGGAAACCCTAAGGGTTTCGGTCTTCAATGTTGTAAAGACACGACCTTCGGGCGTGATCTATTTAAGAAGACCATTTTTGTATAGGAAGGGTTGGTCGTTGTTGATGATTGTTATGGTGATCATATTGTATTGTAATATCTTTTGAATCAAGAATAGATTGTAAAGGCTCTGCAGCTGAGTGCGCAGAGACCTATCTGAGCAAGAAGAGAGCCGCGGCTGAGTGCGCGGCTAAGAACTGTGAACCCTTCCTTAAAAAAAATATCAAACACAGTTCTTGTGGACGTAGCTTCCCACCCGGGGGAGTGAACCACGTTAAATAGTGTGTTGAGTAACTGAATGTTTATGCGTATGGTTGCATTTATCTGTTTTTGTAGTTGGATGTCTGAATATTTGCTCACAATCTGTTATGAGGAGGCTTTTATATGCATTTGCCATCAAGAGAGTATGGAATGATATGTTAAGTCTGCATGAATAGATGTATGGTTAATATTAGCTTTACTTCTAAGGACAGTGAATCTATCATTTGCTTGAGTATGGAGAAAGTTGTTTACGGGTTTGAATGGATGCAGTCGATGAATGTATAACAGTTATTTCGCACCTGAGGGTTAGGCTTAAAACAGTAACATTATAAGTGGGTGTTATGAGCATTAAGTAGTAAGTTAGTTAAGTGTATGACTGAGTGGATAAGTAGTATTCAGTTCACTGCCTTAAGCATTTTGCACTTAGTCCAAGTATAGGAGATCAAGTGGCAGTGCTCGCAGTGTAGTCTCAAGTCCCGTAGTAAGGAGGAAGGTAGTGGGGCGGACCGCGGTGTTGACCATCGCCGCGCAGTCGACCTTCGCAGCACACACCTGGTGCGCTACCGTGAGCTTCATTACAGTCATCAACTCATCACTCACTATGGACATCTGAGTCCACAGTGCCCCATTAGAAACACCTCGGGTGAGACCTCAACCTGCTTGAAGGTTGTTGCCGAAAGGACCGATGCGAAGGGGTTTTGTTGGTTTAAGGTAACCGCACAGAACCTGGGTCTTCATAAAACCTCTGGTCAGCATTTGATAACCAACAGATTCCACCAAAGGGGAAGAGGAAAGGGGGCCCATGGGTGATTAAATCCTTGCTTCCAAGTGTCAACCTTAGAACTCACACCTAAATTCTGTCGTGTGCCTTGAATAAGCCAATTATCTCCTTTTTTACCATTTCCCAATCATTAATGCATGTGTGTGGTTTAGTGGGAAATGTAACCTCATGTAGTTATTGAAGCAGGGGACTAACTATACATTTGTGACAGTTCTGTCATGACAGAAGTTAGTCTGCAGCTGCCAGGAGTTCTTTCTTCTACTGGCATAAGTTATGCCAGTTGTCTTTTCACCATTTTCTCATATCCCTTGGAGTCAACACTCATTTATATCATTCTTACATGCAGATATATACCATGCAGAGCTCTCCATTGATGTCCATAAACTTACCTTGTTGTTTTGAATCCAGAAATTCGAATTTGGAGACCATGCTGCAGATTTGGAAGTGAAATTTGTTTTTTGTAGGTGAGAAGAGATGTTGGGCAAGCTAGGAACCCTTACCCATGGAGTTCTACTACTCATAGGTGCTTGAGAAGCCACAAATTTAGGCTACAGGTGGTTCTATAGCAGCCAATATCAGGTTGGAATTCTTTTATGTACACACTGGAAGCACCCAACAAGATGGATCGCCCAAGAGAATCGTGGATTGGTGAAGGGGATGCCTGAGCTAGAAGGGTGTTGTGTGGGAAGATATTGTGGAAGCCAAGGCTGTGAGGGCTGAGTGAGACCCCTTTAGAGAGCCGTATGAGCATTTGGATAAGCATAGAGAGTAGAATGGGTTGTGGACTAAGAGAGAGAAACCTGTAGGTATTTCATTTCCCCTAGTGGCCTCATGGCGCAGCTTGGGGGTGGCCTACTAGCAAAAAGAGTATATGGTTGGGTGAAAAATCACTCTTACACATCCAGTTGCTTGGATCTACGTTGGATAAAGATAATTATTATCATGCATTTGAATATGAAATGTTTTTATTTCATGCCTGTAATGTTGATGCTTATGTATTTTCATGCTAGATGTGTGTGGATAGATTTTAATTCTGTTGTGCATGTTTATTTAAGTTTCTGCACACATTTTATTTGTTGAAAATCGTATTATGGATTTGGGAAGAAATTTGAGAGCCCAGATTTAGCTAGCGTTCCCTCCCGATGGTCAGATTGGGTGAGGGGGATGCTACGCCACAAGAATGCATAGACTATGATGACCAGCCATCTCTGTCAGGGATCGATAGGTCACCATACACATAAGTATAATGTGTAGTTAAAAGTGCGCTCTAATTTGAATTTTTATGGCTTACTATGGTTTAATTTTAGTTGTGTCTACTAAACTATGATATTACAAATGTATATGCAGGTGCCACCATTCCACCTCCCCACTTCAGTCCCATTTTCCCACCCTCTCCCATGAGCCCCCCCTCCCGCTCGCTTCCATCTAGGCCCATCTCTCCATCCACCCCCGCCCTTCCATCCAGCCTCCCCCCTTTGTCCATACTCCCCCCTCCTTCAATTATCCCCCCTCCATCCAAAATCCCCCATTTGTCCACTCCCCCCTCTCTATCCATCCTCCCCCATTCATCCACACCCTCCCTTCTATCCCACTTCCCCCCTTGGATCCATCCTCCTCCCTTTATTTAGGACTGCCCTCCCATCCACCATCCATCAACATCCCCCATATCCCTTTTAGGTCGATCGCCTCTATCGTATAGTCGGTAGGGGTTCATTGTCCATGACATCCTCCTCCACTCCATACCACCATGCCCTCTTCCACCCTACCTTCTTCATTTCCTGCCACTATTGTGGCAACTACTATTGCAACATTCGTCGATACATCTATAGCGGTTGCACCTATAGTTGTCGCAACTACATATGCCACCCCCCCTCCATGACTACATCGGAGCAGGTTGT
Source organism: Larix kaempferi (assembly GCA_027924585.1). NCBI lineage: Eukaryota > Viridiplantae > Streptophyta > Pinopsida > Pinales > Pinaceae > Larix > Larix kaempferi. Next base: position 238,756 of record BSBM01001701.1, on the reverse strand, counting down.
CCATCCAACTGCTCCACTTGCTAGCCCTGAATCCCATTCATCTCCATTCCCCGAGGTGTTCACGGTGAGAATCAAGTTAATTTATGAAAATATTGTGATGTATTAACGAAAATTAATTTAAGCAATTATTTGTTTCAATGAAATGATTGTCGTAAATGTTGTAGGGTGGCATTGCTGAGAGGCTCAGTAGATCGAGGAGGACATGCCTCACATCTCCCACTCCCATCAGTGGTGATTTATTTAATATTTGAATTCTACATTCATTTTATAAATGTGGCAAATGTTACAAATGCTTGAAAATACTGATATCTTATATCATTTGTTTCAGATCCTGGAGAGATGGTCTACTCCTAGCCGGAAGAAGGCTCGAGATTCCACTAGCTCCAAAGAGAGGAAGATCGATTTCGGAGATGTGTTTGGAAGTGTCGGGGGTGGGCACAATGCTTGACATACCATGTTGTGCACATTAGCCACGATATGGCATTTTTGGGCACGAGTTTCCATGTACTTGGTATCTAGGGCACGAGTTGCCATGTATTTTGTATCTAGGGCATGAGTTGTCGGACTTTGTATAGGGCGTGAGTTGCCATTGTGTGTACATTGGAAACCATGTTCCACTATTTCCCCAAAAAAATTATATGTTTGGACAAGTTTTGTAGCGTTGATGTACATGGATTTCCAGTTATGTGATTTATATCCATGTTTTCTATATTTGTATCTTGTTGTCTCTTGTTGTGTGTAGTTTCCTAATAAATAACATCATGATTTTAAAACAAATGGTTGAGTTTGAATGGATTTTGATATAACTTCCTTCGTTTATATATTGAAATAGATCAATTTTGATCTCTAGTGGCCTCTTATAGTCATTTTTGGATGTTCAATTGAAAAAAAATATTGTGTTTGAACTCTAACAAAACATACTCACTTGACCATGTTCGTAGCATTTGGAACCAATGTCATAATTGCAAAAATAATTTTTTCCACCGATGTTTAATATTTGATGATATACCAATCAATAAGGACTTGTCGATCGTATTTAGGTGTGCAAAACCTATGCATCATTGTGGTCAAAGATATGAAAAATATCTCCCCATCCCATTCACTTGCAATGATTCCTTGTGAAGGGACCATCATCCCTCTGCCACTGTGTTTTTCTTAGCATGGATGCTTTGTTAGGTTTAAGTGTGACTCTAGATTTAGAATTGAAATAATGAATATTCTTTCAATTGTTTTGTATTATGAAAGGTATCTTTATCATAAAATGTCATTCTAATAAGATCCAACTAATTTGTTTACATTACAATGCAAGGATGAAAGTTCCATGGTAAAATTCAACACCTTGAGTAGTTATTGGAGAAATTTTATGGGGCCCTTGATATGATGACTAGGTAGATACTTGACATTTTCCTATACCTTATTATTTTGACAAGTTTTGCTAAAGAGTTTTCATTGTATATTAAATTGTTGTGTAAGTGATGAATGATAATGGCAATGTTCCCAAATACCAAAAAGTTCCTTATGTTTGCTGAAAAGGTGATCTCGATCTCTTGACGAAGAGAATTTAAGTCTATACTTTATTGTTTTAAGCATTCCCTATACCCCATGCTATTTTGATTTATTGAGTTCTCTCTGGATCAATGAAGGATCCCCCTTATGTACCTAACACACCTAGTCATCCCCCTTGTGTACCTACCACCCCTAGACACCCCCCTTGTGTACCTACCATCCCTACTTATTTACACACAAACACACACAAGTTAGATGCACATAATTGTATTTACACACGTATTAAAGATGTACATATACATATATATTTACACTACAAAAACCTACACACATAAAAATATTTATACATAAACATTCAAAAAATACATGCACACAGGAAAATATATATGCACATATACAAAAAATTACATGTTAGAAAAAACACACAAACAAATATTTACACACACAGTTGCACAAAGAAAACCATACAAATATTAGTATAAAATAAAAAACATCATCTTTTTAAACACAATTACACACCTAAATATCACTTTCAAATATTTTGAATTTTGAATTTTGAATTATGCATTAGGCTCTAAAGGAACCTTCTAGGGACCAAGGTTCATGAATTATGCCTTGAAGAATTACAAATGACCCATCAAATTGATCATTGATCCTAAGCCATAAATATATATTTCTAGCCTTGAGATGTTGGTCTCCCTGTTCGAATCATGTTTATGGATTTGAGGTCCACCCATCAAGCTCAAAACATACTAATGGTGTCCATATTGGAATTCAAATATTTAAGTTATACTAGACCAATCTTATGTGGTTGGTTAAGGCTTCACATTATCCCTATCCTTGGAAACTTCCTTTAGAGCCTAAGGTTAAGGTTTCATCGTTTGACCATGTTTAGTGCCATAAAACCCATACTAAGCGCTAAAATACTCCTAGTTTCACCCATATCATTTATTGGAGGAGAAACGTATCCTTGTCATTTGAGGCCTCTTTCATGGTTGTGAACCTATGTAATTAATACACCTGCAAGGTCGAAGCCTCAAGTTTCCCTTCCCTTAAAAGGCTTATTTTTATTAAGGTTTGCAGACCTCCTCCCAACTATGTACAAGTCCCTAATATCCATAAATGGTTTTCAAAATATCCTAATGAAGTATGTATCAATAGTTGGAAGCCAAAGAACCCTAATACATGTTCTATATGGTGGTTTGAAAGCTCATTTCTTGCTCTTGATCACTAAGTTTTTGTATTTAGGGAATAACTCCAAAGTTTCCTACATTTACCATGTATCGATTCATGACTTGTATATGGGGCTCAAAAATTCCCAGTGGTTATTCTATTCCTATTGTATTCCCACATAGAGAAAAAATGCACCTATTAGATGCCAAGTGTTATGGTCCAAGACCTTTCCCATGGTCGTTAAGCCCTAGAAGCTTCTCTTAGGACCTATGGCCTACATTTCATCCTTTAACCACTTCCATATCCTAAGAACCAATTTCGGTGTTCAAAACCTCTAAATAGTGTCCATATCCTCAACAATAAGCTAAGTATTCACATCCATACCTAGGCCTTCAACACCAACACTTTGTGTTCATAACCTCTTAATCATATTTGAATATGCTCATATGGAGGCCAAATATCCCTCGATCCTAGATGTGTTGTGATTTGACACATCATTCTTGGTCCTAAATGCATAGAAGCCTTGTATAGGGCATAAGGAATATGTTTCCTCCATTGAACATGTTCATGGTCCCAAGACCCATACTTAATGTCCAAAACCCAATTATTGTATCGAGGTCAACAATCAAAGGCAAAGGATACCCTTCAGAGGTCAACTGTTATTCTTTAAGGCATTATCCATGGCTCAAGATGCTTAGAAATGATTCTTACAACCTAAGGATCAAATTTTCTACCTCAATCATGTCCAAAACACTCAATCTAAACTTAGTGCTTAAAAAATCCTAATAGCTCACATTTCCCCCCTTGAAAATAATTATAACCTAGCGAATTAATGTGGTTACAAGAATTTTACCTACCATAAAAACTACTTAATGCCATATTGTGATAATCTACATTAGGATCTAATAGTTGTAACAAGCCTCACACAAACTCTCGAGAAGCTGCAAAGAAGAAGAGAAGAATGCACTCAATAATCACTCATGAACACAGAAAATGGAGAATAACAGTATCATACTGTTAAGTTTATACTAATTTGACTAGCAAGATCACTGAAAGAAAAACAATCACAAGATAGACAAAGATTTTACCCTAGGAAACCCTCATGGGGTAGAAAACCCAGCAAAGCTTTCCTCAATAAGATGATCAACCAAAATACAAGATGTAGTCCAAGACTAGAGCTCCTTCTCTACCTCCTATGCAGACCTCTCTCTCACTTGTGCGCTACTTTCCGAGTGATGGAAGTGTGAGATAAGTGAGGAACAACCTCCTCTACTTATACTTGTTTTCCGACTAACTTTTTACCCTATGGGGTCGACCTCTCCAAGAGAGTCTAATAACCCCCAATAAATTAACTCAGGGCCGACCCCCACATGGAAGATCTAATAACCCTAGTTACCATAATCCATCGGAGGAATAAACATCTCCGGATACATAATAAAGCCTCATCGGAGGAATGAAACATCTCCGGAATAATACAAATATAATATTCTTAGAAGTATTTCAACACTCCCCCTTAATGAGAAGGATATTATAACAACATCTGCAAGAGCAAGGAGTCATCGACTACATGATACATCTATAAATCATCGGAAGCTTTCTTTATACATCTTCATCAGTAACTCAGACAGTTACTGGAACATCAGCACCATCAGTATTGAGTCTTCATCTTCTGCAGCACATGACTAACTACAGCAACATCTCACGATTATCTAAATCATCATGAGCAGCATCATCGTCATCTAGATTATCACGATTAGCAGCATCGTCATCTAGACCATCACGATCAGCAGCATCGTCATCTAGACCATCACGATCAACAGCATCGCAGCAGCATACCCTGCAATACACATGATCCAATTATGGGATGATCAATCCCTCTCATTTTAGGACATAGGTCCAAGGATGATACAATCCTGATATGCTTACGGGATGATCAATCCCTCTCAATTTAAAACATCTCTCATGTCTATGGATGATACAATCCAGATCAACTTACAGGATGATCAATCCTTATCCTTTTAAGACACCTCATCATGTCTAGGGACGATGCAATCCCGAATCAGCTTACAGGATGATCAGTCCTTATCACTTTAAGACACCTCACCATGTCTAGAGACGATGCAATCCCAATCAACTTACAGGATGATTAGTCCTTATCACTTTAAGACACCTCACCATGTCTAGGGACGATGCAATCCCAATCAGCTTACAGGATGATTAGTCCTTATCACTTTAGGACATAAGTCCAAGGATGATGCAATCCTGATCCACTTACAGGATGATCAATCCCTATCACTTTAGGACATAAGTCCAAGGACGAAGCAATCCTGATCCACTTACGGGATGATCAATCCCTATCACTTTAGGACATAAGTCCAAGGATGATGCAATCCTGAGAATCCTCTTAGACAAAGTCTAAGCACCACTTCATCGACCTCATCGTCGAAACAGGCAACCTCATCATCAACCTCATCGTTGGAACAGGTAGTCACATCATCGATACAGTATCATCATCAATACAAGTATCAATACAGGTATACATATCATCAATACATCAATACAAGTATACATAACATCAATACAAGTATCATCGTCAATACATCAATACAAGTATCCTCATCAATACAAGCATACATAACATCAATACAAGTATACATAACATCAAATACAAGTATCCTAAGTATACATGTCATCAATACAAGTAACCATACAAGTATCCTAAGTATACATATCATCATTGACCATGTCACTCCCCCTTTCGAGGAGGGTCCTTCTAAACTACACCAAGCTTATCTCGGAAAAACTCAAACTTTACTCGAGACAGAGGTTTGGTCAATATATCAGCAATTTGTTCATCAGTGCTTACATACTCGAGTTTGATAGCTCCTTTCTGCACCATATCCCGTATATAGAAATATCGGATCTCTATGTGCTTTGAATTATCATGGAATACTGGATTTTCTGTCATATTGATACAACTCTGGTTGTCACACAAAATCATAGTGGGTTCCATCTCTAAGTCAAACAAACCTGATAGCAGCTTTTGAAGCCATACTACTTCACAACTGGCAGAGCAGGAAGCTATATATTCTGCTTCAGCTGTGCTGAGAGCCACACTTGACTGCTTCCTGCTGAACCACGAGATCATGGTAGATCCCATACAATAACATCCACCCGATGTACTCTTCCTGTCTGATACGCTACCTGCCCAATCAGCATCAGTGTAGCCATACAATCTGAAGTCATGATCTCCACGATAGTATAGACCAAAATCTATCGTACCCTTTAGGTACCTCATCATATGCTTTGCATCAATCAGGTGAACTCGTCTAGGTTCCACTAGATACTGACTTAGGGTGTTCACCGCAAAGCATATATCTGGTCTGGTATTTGTTAGATACATTAATGACCCAATAATCTGTCTGTACAGAGTCATATCCACTAACTCTGAAGAGTCGTCAGTTAACAGCTTCAAGTTGGAATCCATGGGAGTGGCCATGGCTTTTCATTCCAACATATCAAATCTTTTCAGGATTCCCACAGCATATTTACCTTGGTTGAGAAAGATTCCCTTTGGGCCTTGCCATACTTCTAGACCTAAGAAGTAGTGCATCAATCCAAGATCTTTCATCTCAAATTCTGAAGAGAGCTTCTTCTTGCACTCGATAATATGTTTCTCATTTGCAATTAGAAATAGATCATCCACATATAGCAACAATATGACAGGTTCATCATTTATGATCTTGAGATAAAGATTAAGATCAACTTTACTTTTGGTAAAGCCCAAGTTTGTCAAGAAATTGTCAATTCTTCCATACCAATTTCAACCCATATAAGGCCTTCTTTAGTTTGCATACATGGGTTCTTCCATTTTCCACCTCAAAACCTTATGGTTGTTCTATGTACACTTCTTCCTCAATCACACCATTCAGGAAGGCTGTCTTTACATCCATCTGGTGTAGATTCAATTTCATCATGGATGCAAGTGCCATGATGGTTCTAATAGAAGTGTACCTTGCAACTGAGGCAAATGTTTCTTCATAGTCAATTCCCTCTTTCTGAGAGAATCCTTTGGCTACAAATCTTGCCTTATATTTTTCAATGCTACCATCTGTAGCATGTTTTATCTTGAATATCCATTTGAAAGATACCACACTTTTATCTTTTGGTTTGGGAACTATATTCCAAACATCATTCTTCATTATTGACTGGTATTCTTCTGTCATTGCTTCTACCCACTCTTTCTTCTGAATTGCTTCTTCATAGCTAGTGGGTTCTTGATCCACAAGATCACACATCAAAGCCACATAGTTGGATACTAGCTTTGATTTCTTCATTTCCCTAGTGGAGCCTTCAAGAGCTCCATACTTTTCAGCTCCTTGAATAATGTCTATGGCCCATGCTGGCCTTCTTTTTCTTGATAAGTTTGTAATAGGGGGTTCTTGTGGTTCTAACTTGTAATGTCTTTTGGTGTAGCATCTTCAGAAATGGGTACAGCCTCTGTGATTCTGGGAGGTGCATCTTCTTCATAGACTTCTTCTTGTTGACACTTCCTAGATCTCTTGAGAGATGCTTCTTCATCAAATGTCACATCCCTACTTATTTCCATATGATGAAAACCTGGGATGTGAATTCTGAATGCTTTGGATGATTCACAATATCCAACAAATATTCCCTTCTTACCAGAAGGATCGAACTTGGTTCTCTTTTCTTTTGGAATGTGAATATACACTGGACATCCAAATATTTTGAGATGACTTACCTCAGGGTTCTTTCCTGTGAACACTTCTTCTGGAGTCTTAAAATCAAGAGCACTATGGGATAGTCTATTTTGCACATAGACTGTTGTCCTAGCTGCTTCAGCCCACAGATACATAGGTAGGTCTTGATCATGTAACATTGTCTTTGCAGCTACCATGATGGTTCTATTCTTTCTTTCCGCAACACCATTTTATTGAGGATTGTAGGGAGTGGTTAGCTCCCTCTTGATTCCAACTTCCTTACAAAAATCTTCAAATTCTTTTGAAGTATATTCTCCGCCATTCTCTGTTCTAAGAATTTTGATTTTCTTTTCTGAATGATTCTCTATCAGGGCTTTGAACTCCTTGAACTTTCCAAAGACCTCATTCTTTCCTTTTAGAAAATATATCCAAGTCTTCCTTGAATAGTCATCAATAAATGTGACATAGTATTCATATCCACTCAAAGATGTGGAGGACATTGGTCCACGTACATCAGTGTGAATTAACTCCAAGGTACTTTTATTCTTTGTTTCACTCTTTGGAAATGGGTTCTTGATATTCTTCCCTTTTGCACATCCTTTGCATGTGCCATCATGATCAATCTTTAAGTCTGGAAGACCTATAACTACCTTGATTACATGAGGTAGTGCCTTGTAGTTAATGTGAGCAAGTCTCCCATGCCATAGCTCATTTGGGCTAATGGCTTCATGTACAAGGGCAGCTTCTGGATGGCCCTTGAGCTTGTACATACCTCCTTCCTCTTCACCAATGATAATTGCATACTTGATAGATTTACCTTTGGACCACATTAATACTTGTCCATCAATGAATGCAACCCTATAACCTTTCTTATCCAATGCTGAGATGGAAAGCAAGTTCTTCTTCAATCCTGGTACATACAATATTTCTTTCATCTTCATGGGGGTTCCAGAATCAAGCTTGTAGCTTGTTTCACCAATTCCCTTGATGGGATATTGATAGTCATCTCCTAGAGATACCTTTTGTGGAGAGGCTTTCTCTTCAAGTCTTGAGAGAGTCTTCTTCTGACCTGTCATGTGCTTTGAAGCACCACTGTCAATAAGCCATGTATCTTCTCCAGGTGTTATAGATCCAGAGAGTACGGAGAATACAACATATTCTTCTGCATCTTCTTCTTCATTTCTCCTAGATATTCTCTTGAAGAAGGTCCTTTCTTCCTCTTCTTCTTCTCTTCTAGGTCTTTTCTTGTGAGGCCTTTCTTCCTCTTCTACTTCTTCTTCACTATCATCTTCTGCAAGATGTGCTTGATGTCATTTGTAATGAGAACCCTTTTTCTTCTTTAGAGAACAATCTTTAGCAATGTGTCCTACTTTGTGATAAGTAAAACATTGGAATGAAGAGTAATCTCTTCTTTGATTAGTTCATCTTTTCTTTTGAAATCTTTGTGGAGGATGAGACTCCTTGTGACTATCCTTCTTGAAGTAGGATTGATTCCTTCTTCTCTTTTTTGAATATTGTAACTTCTAAGAATATTATATTTGTACATTGTTATTCCGGAGATGTTTCATCCCTCCGAGGTAACCCTATTATGTATCCGGAGATGATTATTCCTCCGATGGTTTGTGGCAACTAGGGTTATTAGACCCACCATGTGGGGGTCGGCCCTGATATTATATTTTAGGGGTTATTAGACTTCTCCAGGAGAGGTCGGCCCCATTAGGGATTTTGGTTAGTCGGGACCTAATATAAATAGAGGAGGTGAGCTCCTCATTAGACACACTTGCACAACTCAGAAAAGTAGCGCACTTGTCTGGGAGGTCTGCTAAGGAGGTAAATAAGGAGGGAGCACATCTTGCATTTTGGTTGATTATCTTATTGAGGAAAGCTTTGTTGGGTTTTCTACCCCATGAAGGTTTCCCAGGGTAAATTCTGTGTCTATCTTGTGATTATGTTTTTTTCAGTGATCTTGCTAGTCTATTTGGTTTAAACTTAACACTCTTGGTGTGGGTGGCCAAGGCTTGGTCATCTTCTTTGAGCAAGGCTTCTCTGTTTGCAACCCTAGCTTCTTCTTGAATGCAATCCTCCCAAACCACATCAAATTTCATGCTTTCTTTTCTGGCACACATGGTTTGGATGAATGACTCCCAAGGTCTGGTGAGACCATTTAGAGCAATCATGACTAGTTCATCTTCATCAAGGGTATCTCCAATAGCATCTAGTTGTTCCTTGAACTGGGAGATCCTTGAGAAATAGTCTTGAACAAATTCTCCTTTATTCATCTTTGTGCTCTTCAATTGAGCTCTCAAATTCATCTTCCTATTGATGTTCTTTCCCTCATACATTCTGGAAAGGGCATCATACATTTCCTTTGGAGTCTTCTTGGATGCCACTTGGGAAATCAAGTGGTCTTTAATAGAATCAACAATGACTCTCTTTGCCCTAATCAAATCCTTCCTATGCTTCTCTTTGGCTTCACCTTCTTCAGGTTCTGCAATCTCATCCTTGATATACTGGGCAAGATCATTCTCGTCAAGAATGAGGCCAATTCTGTATTTCCATGCCCGGAAATTTTCTATACCCTCTAGCTTGTCTTCAAGCTTAGAGCTTGGAGCCATCTTCTTCAGGGATCAAAGAAATTGAAGTTTCTCAAGGGATAGAATAACACTTACCAGGAGATGTGCTTGATTGAAAGTTCTGGTGTGTTCTGCTTCTGGAAACTTCAACTTTTCACCTTCCGGATCTGCAACAGAATTTCTAGTTTACCGCACTTTTGGTCAAACTAGGGTTTGACTTTCCCAAAGTTCTACCCAACCAAAAAACCTCGATCCAGGGCTCAAAACTTCGATTTTGAGGAGGGATATCCAGCCATGCAATCAGAATTCAAAAATACCAACTTTTGCAAAAACCCTAATTTTTACTGAAGGAGAGAGAGAGATATTCACCTTGTGAAAGATGTCCTATTCATGCTAGCTCTGATACCATGTTAATTTTATACTAATTTGACTAGCAAGATCACTAAAAGAAACACAATCACAAGATAGACAAAGATTTTACCCTGGGAAACCCTCATGGGGTAGAAAACCCAGCAAAGCTTTCCTCAATAAGATGATCAACCAAAATATAAGATGTAGTCCAAGACTAGAGCTCCTTCTCTACCTCCTATGCAGACCTCTCTCTCACTTGTGCGCTACTTTCCGAGTGATGGAAGTGTGAGATAAGTGAGGAACAACCTCCTCTACTTATACTTGTTTTCCGACTGACTTTTTACCCTATGGGGCCGACCTCTCCAAGAGAGTCTAATAACCCCCAATAAATTAACTCAGGGCTGACCCCCACATGGGAGATCTAATAACCCTAGTTACCATAATCCATCGGAGGAATAAACATCTCCGGATACATAATAAAGTCTCATCGGAGGAATGAAACATCTCCGGAATAATACAAATATAATATTCTTAGAAGTTACAATATTTCAACACATACATCAGTTGTGAGCTGGCACTGTGAAAACTGAATACAATAATACAATAACTGTGTAGAGAATTAGAATTAACCAAGGAGGTCATTCGAATCATGCTCAAAGTCTAGCTTGGATAACATTGGAGACATCATCCAGTCAGTAGTATCAGTCATAAATGGTAATAGTTAGTCAAGTGAGTCTAACTAAGTCTAACATAACCATCTAAGCATGAATCAGGGGATGGAGACTCCAAGGAAGGTGCATGAGGCTGTCAGAATATCAAGTGTCACTCCAGAACTATCTAACTAGCAGCTACAAGCAGTTAGCATGAGCAATCGGTGGAGGAACTACTCAATCAATGCTCTAACTGACTATCAGACAACTGGTAGGTGAGATGAGGCGCTCTAACAGAATGATAACTGGTGGTAGGTGAGCAAAGGCACACATGTCATGCAGAAGAGTCGAATAGGGTGCATCAGGTAGGTAGGAGGGCTATTGGGGGCTGAAGACAAGCTCTAGGGAGATGAAAATAGGCTCTAGGTGTTGGGAGGACCACTAAGATGATGACTGGATGCATTCAATTGCATGCAAATGCATGCATGATGACTTGATACATGCAAAATGCATGCAGACATGCAAATCTGAAAAATGATGGTGAGAATATTCCAACACCCCCCCCCCAAGCTATACTATGAAGTAGTAACTGAAAACTAAAAAATAGGGCCCTGGTGACTGAGACCAAAGGTCACCCCATACAATCAATCTAAATAAAATAAGTGACGAAAGAGAGAAAACCCAGTTGGAAAAAATCCCTCCCTCAAAATAGACTGAAGGATGCTAATGTAGCATATCATCACTCACCCCTGAAGGAGGTAAGTGTCCTTCTTTTCCGAAGAAGGATCGATCGATCTGAAATGGATCAGTAGTGTGAGAAGAATGACACCTTCCATTCTGAAAATGTGATCTGGTTCTTCTCTGATCATGTGGATCACCAACCAAATCACCAGTAGATCGGAGTGTAATGGCTTCCTATCAAGGAAGAGGAGGATCATAAGGTGAGACATCATCAGGTTCTTGTGTAACTGGATCTCCCATTCGCTCATCTTCATCATCAGTTGCTAGATCTTCAGGTTCTTGTGGATCTGGGTCTAACATTCCCTCGTCATCATCTCCATCTTAAGATTATGAATCTGAAATCTCATGTGATGAAAGTTTGCTCTCTTGCTCATCATCGCTTCCAAACTCTGAATTTGAAATCTCATGTGAAGAAGCAAGTGCAACCGGCTCATCATCACTTCCAAACTCTGAATCTGAAATCTCATGTGAAGAAGCAAGTGTAACTGGCTCATCATCACTTCCAAACTCTGAATCTAAAATCTCATGTGATGAAGCTTTGCTCTCTTGGAGCTCATCAAGCAGTGATGGTGGTATCTTCCTCTTGGGAAGAAGTAGATCATGCTCCAAAAACATAATATGAAGATCATTATGGAGCATGTGATTCGAACCAACTGAGGTAGAATCAAAACCTTGAATGTGTAGATAGTTCTTTGATATCTCATTTGAACCATCATAGGTGAGATCATTATCAAAAGAACTAGGACAAAATGATGATGGATCTTCATCAAGATCACTGGTGGATGCAGTAGTGGTGGCCCATTTTGAAATAGGAGTTGAACCAATAGGTTCTAGATCTTCAAGTTCTTGTGGATCTGGATCTAGCATTCGCACTTCTTCAAGAGTCCTCTTTTTCTCAATCTCCTTTGGTGGATCTTTGCCTTTCAAGCAGCCTTTGAAGGTGCCATGAGAAAAATTGCCATTTGGAAGACCATCAACCACATTTTGAGCTTGCAAGTTTTGCAAATGCTTGTAGTTGAGATGAGATAGCCTACTCTCTTCATTTGCATGAGAGTGAAGAGAAGACTGCTTTGAGAGAGGTAAGAAGTGTGAAAACTCATAGAGTTTTTTCTTATGATTTGCAACTCCTTTTGCAATGATTTTCCCTGAAACCATGTGTTGTACCTCGACTTCATTTGGAGAAAAGATCACTCTTTTGGGCTCTCCAATATGAGTCATTTGATACACTGAAAGTATATTTGTTGTGAGAGAAGAAACATAAAGCACATCAAAAAAGTAACCATGGTCAAGATTGATTCTTCCAATCCCCTGAAAGGAGACTTCTGAATCATTTCCCAACTTGATGGAAGGGCCAACTGAGCATTCGAAGTTGGAGAAGAGGTCTTTGCAGGAAGACATATGTCTTGTTGTTCCTGAATCTATGATGAATGAAGAATCTGTTGAAGCACTTGCCATGAGAGCATGACATCTTTCTTTGTCCTCAGATCTAGAAGGTTCAGTATCAGTATCTTTCTTCCTTACACATGCAAGTACAGGGAGATTGTTCTTCTCAAGTAACGGAGCCATCAAATCTATAGTCTTCTTCATACAAGAACTCTCGGGATGAAATCTCCGATGACAATATGTGCACTTGGATCTCTCTTTCTGAGATTGCTTTTTCTTCTTTGAGTTCGAGGGTTGTTGCCAGGTGGTGGAGCCACACTGCCAGGTGGGTAGGTGGCACCCCTTGCCTTAGCTCTGTCACTCGTGTCACCCGCATCCTGGGGAGAAAGATCCTTCCAGGATTGAGTTAAGAAACATTGCGAGAGCCGGTTCGAGGAGTCGCTTAGAGTACCATTCAAGAGGGTAAGGTTACATGAGACACCTTCATTAGCTAATTTGTCATCCAAAGAGTTGGCCCTATGCTTCGCATGATGGAAGGTGATATTCATGTGATCACTCAGGGCGATAGCAAGTTTTTGGATTTTGTTTTCCAGTCTCCAGCTCGAGAAGAGTTTGGATATTTGAGAACCATTTTGAATTTTTGAGGCCAAGCCGAGAATCAGCTGAGAATCTCCTTCCACGATGAGAGGGTGGAGGTTGATGTCTTTGGAAATGATGATACCCTGTAAGAGACCTTCCAGTTCAGTTGCATTGTTGTTGTCGTGCCCGATGTTGCCATAGTAGATCCTAATGATTTGACCCTCATGGTTACGGAAAACTCCTCCAAATCTAGCCATACCAAGATTTCCTTTAGAGGCACCATCAAAGTTGAGCTTGAAGAGGCCTATGGCGGGGGGGGGGGACCAGTGGATCGAGCTGGATATGCGAGGGATGGAGTGCAACTTGACAGAGGGGTAGGTCTGAGGCATGAAGTTCCAGTTGTGAAGGATTCTCTTTTCCAAGTCGGTGGTGGGGAGATCAGAGGTTTCCCAAGCGGAAGCGAAGAGGGTCTCTTGAATATTGCTTTGGATCATGTCCCATGTTTTATCACGGGATTTGCACTTTCCTTCAAAGATTCTAGAGTTTCTTTCTTTCCAGATGTTCCAGACTAAGAATCCAGGAGTGAGATCCCAAAATCTATTGAGTTGAGCACTTTGGAAAGGGTCTATTTCCCAACGGTGAAAGGTGCCAATGATGTTCCCTTTGACTCTGTTGGATCGTCGAAATATTTCTGCCACTCTATCCCAAAGCATGGAAGCCAGACCGCAGGAGTCAAGCAAATGGTCCATGTTTTCAACATTGTGGTTGCACATAACACAGATGGGAGGTCCAGTGAAACCTTTTTTCTGCAAAGTGTCCCAAGTGAGAATGCTTCTGTGGGTGAGCAGCCAGACAAAAGTTGAGACTTTTGGCCAAAGAAAAGGGTACCAAATTTTCTTCCAAAGGGGGAAGGGTATAAATGCATCCTTAAGGGCCAAGATGGAATAGGCCTCTTTGACAGTAAAAGACCCCTTAGGAAGATGTCCCCATCGAATGATGTCTTTTCCAAGAGAGATACATATTTTCCTAGTTTGGAGGTCAGTCCAAACCGGCTCGAATAAGTCAGGTGTTATTCCGGGTTGCCAGAGCCTAGGGTTCTTCCAAGTTATGAACGAGGAAGTTTCAACTGGGTCCCAGAAATCACGGACGACAGAGTTGGAAGTCGCGTGCCAGATAAATGGTGTTTCTCTGTAGATGGGGAGGTTACTGAGTTTTGGCATTTGCTACCATGAATCCTGCCAAAAGAATGCAAGGGTTTCATCTTTGATTTCCCAGAAGTTATGGTGATGAATGAGAGCCTTTTGGGAGTTAGCTGCTTTCCACATCAAAGAGCCCGAGGGGTCAGAATCATACATGATGAGCTAGGAGGGGTCCCAATGAGGAGCTTATTTCTTATTCCATAATTGCGCCCAGGGTGAGTCATTATTGGAGATCCACCTCCACCAATGTTTTGTTGAGAGTGCCTCATTGTTTATATCAGGATCTCTTAACCCAAGGCCTCCTTCACGCTTAGGAAGGCATACCGTCTGCCATTTTACCAGGGCCCACCTGTTGTTCTGTTGGCTCTTTCCCCAGAGGAAGGACCGTTGTATCTTTCTGAGAGATTTCAGGACCCACTTGTGTATAACAAGGTCATAGACACTGAGAGGGGGGGGTGAATAAGTGTCTCTTAAAACTTAAAAATCTCTTGTGAAAGCACTAATTTAATCAGTCATATGTATTATGAAACAATCATGACATTTACCAATTCTATATATATATATATATATATAGATGAAATATATAAACACATGGGGGGGGTGAATAAGTGTCTCTTAAAACTTAAAAATCTCTTGCGAAAGCACTAATTTAATCAGTCATATGTATTATGAAACAATCATGACATTTACCAATTCTATATATATATATGAAATATATAAACACATATATGAAGATGACAAATATCTTTTGATTAAATAGAACTGTACATTACATAGCATTAATGATCTAGACCCAGCTAGATTGAGAAACCCAACTCTCTTACAAGACCCAGCTTGTATACATGACCCAACATGTAGAGAGGAATCCAATCCTCATTCAGGCTCCAACCTAATTACAGACACCAATCTGTTTGAATGAACACAAGGTCCATATCAATGGTAGAGTATCCACCAAGATATCATTTATGATCCACTGAGACACATCCCAATCTCTTCATGTCTTGTCATATATATGTCTTTGAGTTATGCATCATGTCTTTTCACTAAATGACATGTTCCTCTTAAGTGACATGTCTCTTCATTTCACTTCACATCGATTCACACACCTGTTCATAAAAATGTGTCTTCTCGTCTTTCCATTAACCGTACTATAACAATTTTTGTAATCATATATTCTTATTATTCAAAGAATTTATTAATTAAACGAAACATAGTTAAAATTGTTTTGGCGAGCCTCCATATTTGGCAATATACAAACCATCGTTTCAAAGAGTTACACATATTAGCGCTTAAGAACTTGGGCTCCTCTCCACATAATCACTGCCACCTCAGCTCCTCTTCACTTAATTACTGCCACATCATACTACACAAGACCATCGTTTCTGTGACACATAGCCACCGATCTATGCCGCGATTTAGAAAGCAAATTTCACCAGAGTGATAGCATTGTCCACCTCAAGCTTGGCTACATTTACCAACGAGTGAATTGGAGTAGACTAGCTTCAAACTCTTCACACCAGAACAATCACGCAGCATACGAAGGTCTCACCACTATTGTTGCTCTCATTGTCTCCACGATGTCACAGGCTTGCCAACACTCTCGTCACGCTGGTCTCTACTACCTTCCAGTATATTGAGCTCTGGATTCAAATGAAATACAACTCCAAATTAATGACCAACTCCAACGCAGAGATATACATCCCACTCTACATGCTTCATAACGCAGCAGGCTGTCAACAAAGATAAATTTGTGTGGAATTTCGTCGAACACTTGAGTCGAATATTCCACTATTCCAAAAAAATATCATCACAAGGCTTCGGATCTATGGGAATTCATTAACATCCTCCTCGCTAATTTAGAGTTTTGTAACCCTGGCAAAATCCTATGCACGGGAATTGACAAAACACTGCTATTAGAACTGCCAGATGTTCCTTGTTTTCTTCAAACTTTAAGCCTTATACCGATAGAAGTGATGGATTATTGCAGCCAAACGGATTCCACCGTTGATACAGCTTCAGAATGAGACTTACACGTTGAGGAGAGGAGAGATTGAGCACAACTCCCACACAATAGCAACAACTTTATTGAGATGAAGCCACAATACTCTAACGAAGCACCATGTCAACTTCAGTCTTTTGAAAGATTACATTAAGTGCACCTATGAATTATTTGATGGGAAGAGAAACCAACACGAGATAAGCACTCTTGGAAACGCCCTTGAACACTCCTTCAAAAACTACAATGCATTCATAGGTAATGCGTCAATTACAAAGATGGATGTTGGCACATCCGATATCTCCCATGAATAACACGCTTTCTGGATTAAATATTAAATTCTGAGATGTCCCATCATGATCGCTAGTTGTAACTCAAGTAAATGAAAACAAGAAACTGCAGCTCAATGAAGATCAATCACTGTGTTGGAGACCAATATTCAACACAGTAGCTTTCAACGATGAGCATTCAACACTCCAACGTAGCCTCTAGAACTCCAATATGAAATCTCTACAATAATTATTGATCCACATAAGCTCTTGAATGCAAGCAGCATGTGTAACCCTGGCAGAACTTAGGAGAGATCTCAACGCTCAATTGTGATTCAGGAAACTAAGGGAGTGGGCACACGATCCAGCTCTTCACATTCTCAACACATGATATCATACAGGAGTGATGGAAGACATTGAGATCTCTTCATTGTGTTGCTTTGGTTTTGCTGCCCTGTCATGGCTAGTTGCCACTGCCATCAATGACAATCTACACCTTCTGCAACTGCCATATTGCCAACAACTTGGGGGTTGCAAAGACATAAAAAATATAAAGGGGCATGGATTGGAGGACAGCTTTGAGGAGGGTAAGGCGGCAGGGTAGATTGAGAGAGCGGAACGTCCAGGAGGAAATACGTGATTCAATCTTGTCTAGAAGCTCCTTCCAAGAGGAATGCTTGACGGCTGAGTCGAAGAGGGGTGCCCCGAGGTACTTGGTGGGCAAGGTGGAGGTGGCGAAGCCCAAAATGCGAGCTATGTTGCGCTTAGAGACAACATCAGTTTTAAGGAAGAATATTTGAGACTTAACAAGGTTGATGGAGGTGCTAGAGGCATCTGAGAAGATCTTGAGGATCTTTTGAAAAGAGCGAGCTTCTTGTACAGAGAGGTGGCCAAAAAGGAGATTTTCATCTACGAACTGTTGGTAGGCGATGGGGGATCCTCCATGAAGCGAGAGGCCTTGTAGGGAACCTGAAGCTACCGTTGCTTGAATCATTATGCCTAGTCCTTCTGCCATTAGGATGAAAAGAAACATAGAAAGGGGTTCGCCTTGACGGATGCCACGGGAAGGGGTGAAGGTGGGAGAGGGGGAGCCGTTGACGAGGATGGAGAAAAAAGTAGAGGAGAAGAGGGAGGAGATCCAATTGGTCCAAGCAGGGGTAAAGCCAAAGGTGAGCAACATTTTCCGGATGAAGTCCCAACTGATTTTGTCGAAGGCCTTGGAGAGGTCCGGCTTTAGGAGCATACTAGGTATGCGATGAACTTTAAGGGAGTGGGTGACTTCATGGTAAAGGATTATGGCATCTAGGATCTGTCTTCCTTCTACATAGCCAGTTTGCTCAGGGGAGATGAGCAAGGGTAAAAGTGGTTTGAGGTGATTGGATACAACTTTTGAGATTATTTTGTAGATGACATTGCAGAGAGAGATCGCTTGGAACTTACCAAGGTGAGAAGATTCTTTCTCTTTAGGTATTAGAGAGAGATGAGTGGCATTGAGGGCCGACAACACCCATTGCTTTTGCTTGGATTCTTCGACAACATCCCAAACCTCGTTTTTTGTCAGGTCGCAATAGTGGTGAAAGAAGTTGGTAGTGAATCCATCTGGGCCAGGCGCCTTATCATCTGCCATTTGGTTAACAGCGGTTTCGACTTCCTGTAGCAAGATGCGCTGCATCAAGGAGGTGTTGTGCTCTTTAGTGATGATGGCGGGGATGTGGCGCGTAACCTGAGAAATAACAGTGTTCCTAGAACCTGGGGGTTCTATGAGGAGATCTTGAAAGAACCTTTTGAGTTCATGTTCAATGTCAGTCTGATCCTCCAAGACTTCTCCAAATTCCACTTTGAGCTTGGTGATGCGATTGTGCATTCTGTGCCGAAGGGTAGAGCGATGGAAGAAGGAGGTGTTGTGGTCTCCATCTTTGAGCCATGAGATTCTCGACTTTTGCTTCCTCAGAGTTTCTCCTTGAAGGAAAACGCTGATTGAGCTTTTGCAAGAGTTCCTTTTCCTTTAATTTGTGCTCCTAGGAGAGGCCATCATCCATGATGGTGCACTGGAGGGAGTCTAGGTCATCCTCGATCAGTTTTTTTTCCTTGAAGATGTTTCCAAAGGTAGAATGGTTCCAATTCTTGGGATTGGCTCGAAGGAGTTTGAGTTTTTGTTGAAGGATAGCCATTTTGGATTTGCCTTCGACGCACATCTCAGACCACCGAGCACTGATCGTATCCAGGAAATCGGGATGGGAAAGCCATAATTTCTCAAATTTGAATGGCCTGTGGTGGTGGGCGCCAAGACTTTGCCACGTTAAGTCAATGGGACAATGGTCCGAACCTACTACCAGGAGAACAGAGGAGGTGAGAATTCCATCTGCTAGAGAAAAGCTTCCTGAGATCAAAAAATGATCAAGTCGTTTTGCAATCTGATGGACACCGCCCCTTCTGTTGTTCCAAGTGAAAAAACCGGAGGAGGATTGCAAGTCCACAAGATGGCTGTTGGAGATGAAGGATTTGAAGAGAAGGTATTTTGTGGAAAGCGAATGGAGGCCTCCTTTTTTCACTTCAAGGGCAGTGATCATGTTGAAATCTCCCCCAATAATGAGGGGGGAGCCCAAGTGGAGTGAGGCAAACCAGCTAAGGAAGTGGCACTACAATAAAAAAGGTCATTGGTGAGGGTCGAAAAATGTCACCATAAGCTCAATGGTGAGGGTGAAAAGAGTGTTTGTCACCAAAAACTGAACGTCGCCAAAGGCCTCGTCACCAAAAGTATAGGTGATGTGGTGACATTCAAGGTCCATCACGAATAATAATTATAATGACGGATAGGGACCGTCACCATTTCATATGAACAACAGTGATTTATGGTGATGGACCTTTCATGGCCCTCACTATTGTTATGGTAACGTTCATTGACCGTCACCATTGCATATTTTGGTGAGGGTTGAAAAATGTTATCTTAAGCTCATTGATGATGGTCAAAAGAGCCTCCGTCACAAAAAATTGAATGTCGCCAAAGGCCGCGTCACCAAAAGTATAGGTGATGTGGTGACATTCAAGGTCCATCACGAATAATGATTATAATGATGGATAGTGACCATCACCATTTATGAATGTGATTTATGGTGATGGAACTTTCATGGCCCTCATTATTGATGCATATATATAGCGACATCCGTTGATCGTCACCATTTCATATATAAAAAATGACTTTTAATGATGTCTTTTTAACAACCCTCACTATTGATACATATTTAGGAACGGATAGTGATCATCACCATTCCCTATGAATATTAGGACACGATGGAATCGAACCACCAACCTCCTACTTGAAAAGCAAGTGCTCTTCCATTGAGCTAACACCCTTCAAAGAATTAGACCTTGAAACTTTGTAAATTCTAAATTCTAAAACTTTCATTAAATTCTAAAAATTTGTAAAGTCTTGGCAAATCTTTTACTAAACAAGTGGGATAAGTAGCATAGCTACTTAGTACTTGCATCTTATGTCTATAAACAATGTAAAAAAAAAAAATCAACTATTTCTTTACAAAAAAATCAACTATTTTTATAATCGTAGTAGAAAGGGGTTAAGGCACATGGACATCTTCATATATAATTCTTCCAAGCTAAAATCCCTTTTCGATAAAGTGACCGCCTTTTTTGTCTAGTTGATAATTGCTCCCTAAGAGTATACTTAAAAGTCTATATAAGCTTATATAACAGAATCCCAAGTGAGATTTATTAATCCTATAAAATCGAGATATTTCCTTGCAAAGTCAAAAAATGTTCCAAACAAAAATTGCACTTGCTCCAAATAAGGGATATACAAATTCCAGTAATCTGATTCAACACCTAATTCATTGTCATTATTGGCAAAACGCAATGCAAAATCATCATGTTATGAACACATAACCCCAATATGATTGAAAATGGAGTAATTGACAATATGCTTTAAATCTTTGTCAAACTAGTTAGTCTTGTATCAAATTCAATATAGTGTTAGGAGCCAATGGTAAAGCCAAGAGTAGAGCCTTGCGGCACAACTGTATTATGTACATGTATAGAATTAGCTGAGAATCCACAGTGAAAATTTATGGCATCTTGTGGAGAGTCTGCAGTAGGTGATTTGTAGTCGACGTTTCGAGCCATACTTGGCTCATCATCAGGACATTAGCGATGCCAAGTAGATTATCTCCCTCATCAACTTGAAATATAGAATAGTCAAAAAGGGGGTTTTAAGGATTGATGAGGGAGATAATCTACTTGGCATCGCTAATATCCTGATGATGAGCCAAAGATGGCTCGAAACGTCGACTACAAACCACCTACCGCAGACTCTCCACAAGATTTCCATATGTAAATGTATTTTATATCTCGAGTAATGTATCTAGAGTATTGTTTTTTTTGGGTTCTTTTTATATCTAGATCAAGATTACACTATCGAGGGTAATGGCGCTTGCTCCTAGATCTTTGGGTATCATCTTTGACTTGATCAACAAACTTGTGTGTAATTCATACACCTGCTTGATTCCCAAGATGATGGTGTGGCAATTTCCCCACAACTGTGCAACAACCTGCACTTATGTATTAGAACAAAACTCCCTGCCAATTGTTTCATCAAACCATGCAAGCTCAACAATTCTGCACACAAATGTTTTATTATCATTTCTAACATTCCCCAACTAGCAGGACAATTGTTGGGGATCAACAAATCCTAAAAGAAGAATCAGAGATCAACCAAGTTTGTGATTAATGGAGTCATGCTGAAGAGAAGTTCAGCACAAAAATTTGTTAAGGATGGACACACAAATTCAAGATGAATCATCTTCCTTGTTTGTCTCTTCCACTTTGGGAATTTGTGTACTTTGTTCAATATAGACAATATGAATAGACTAGAAGACAAAACATTTAAAATATGGTGTTACTTTTGGCTTGTGAAGTGTTAATTTAGAGGTGAATCGTATCTATTCAGTGCCTCACTTATTTATCCTTGACTTCACACTTAGATCATGCTCATATCCTCTTCCATCATTATCACTTCCATAATTACACAACAAACAAAAAGTTCTTATCCAAAACAAATGAAATGGCTATAGAATTTAGCTTTTACTTGTCATTACAAATCTATATCTACTAAATAAAAGCAGGAAAAGAGATAACCAATAACCAACCTTACATTGGTATCAGGTCAAACTTGTGTTAAACCTCATTAAAAAGCAGCAAAAAACAATCTCAAAAGTGCCAAGGTTCATAGAAAAATATTCAACCCAACCTAATTATGAAGCTAAGACATCTTTTACAATGAGATAGAGTGAATAATGGATGAGGAAATGGAACCTGCTTTGGATTGGCTCCATCAGCATCACCTACACATTCAAATGTGTTAGCATTTGATAGCTCGGTGGCACTCCTGCATCAGGTGCCTAGGTGTAGGGGTCAATAACTTGAAGTCTCAGTTATATTCCTAAAGTGACTTTAGTAATGTGTTTTTTTATTAAAGTACCTTTTTGATGTGACTTTATGATTTTAAAGTGAGTTGTACTTTAATATGTTTGTAAAGTGACTTTAAGTTATAAAGTGTACTTTTAAATATTTAGGGTCAAGTGACTTTTCAAAAAGAAAAATATTTTGTAAAGTTCACTTAGGAGATCTAAGTGAACAAGAGATTAGATCCCAGCCATAGATCTCTTGGCCAAGATCTAATCTCGTCCATCGAAGTGAAAAGTCATGAAAAAAACCCTAATAGGGTAAATAAAAGTGCATGAGACTTCATTCTTGGCACACAATTCAAGAGAGAGTTCTTGGAGTGGCTCGATTTCCAAGAGACGAGCTTGGTGAGGAGTGTGTGAAGCACTTGTGCAAGAGGAAGAATAGCTTGAGCAAGAGAAGGGGAGAGAAGAGCTGCCCAAAGTGTGGGCTCGATTTTCAAGGAGTGAGCACGAGTTTCCAGGAGGAGAGGGACGCACTAGCTGAGAGAATCAGCATGCTTTTCAAAAATTAATTGCTGGAAATTGTTTGCAGTCATTACCATCAAGTTTTGGGCACACTTTTCGAGGTACAAAGTGGCACACATCTTGAGGAAGATTCAGCAGAGTTTGAAGGCTGTACAGCAGAGAATGAGAGTGCCGTACAGCAAGAGATTTGCTGCTGTTGGCACACATTTCGAGGCACTGTAGCAGCCTGCTTAAATGCAGTGAAATAGATGATATCTGTGCACACAAATCGAGGGAGTAACTGCAGCCTGTGAGGTCCATACAGTGAGGTCAGAGAATGCAGATTTCCTGTAGCTGACTGTGTACATAGAGGCACGCATTTCGAGGTAGATGAAGCACACAGAAATCAAGGTTCAGTTCTGTTTTTAATGCTGAAATTAATGACTGTTTTACTCTCTGAAATTCTCTCTCAAGCTCAATAAAATTTCTCTTGCATGCTGGTTTTCCCCAGGGGTTGGGGGGGTTTTTCCAGGGTCAAATTTGACCAAAATTCCTGTGTTAAAATGTGTTTTACAGTCTGCTGATTTTGTGTTAATATTCCGCTGCAAAGTTTACTTAGCTACTGTATATCAGCTTATAGAGACATGAAAATTACATGCATGTGTATGTGCTTGATTTTATGAATATTGAAGACTGATATCAGAGTTCTGCTAAGTGTTCGGGCTGAGTTAAGCTCAGATTTTAACAAAATGAACACGTCAGTTTAATATACACGGATGTTAAACACTGCCTCTCGAGGTAACAGTAATAAGATTATTATTATTCTGTTGAATAGATATTCCATTGAAAAAAATCATACAGTTCCAACAAAAAGTGAGCAGCACGCTGACTTAACTCCCGCATCATGGCATAGTCATTTTCGTTAAAAGATGGTGACTCAAGTCTCAAGTCTTATCCAAAGCTTTCTAAAGTTTAAGAGATGTTCAACATAAAATATAGTGTCACAGCCCACCAACACCAACAAACACCCAAATTTTGAGACATGATAGGCAATGCAACAACCCACCCTATGCAATCTCTCCCTTCTTCCTAACTACTAGAATCTATTGCGTCATGATCATCTATAGTTATTTGCCCTCACCCATCGAATGAATATTACTAAATCCCTGTCGATAGGTCAATAACAAATGAACCACCAGGATACTGACATCCTAAATGTATGTTATTTTAACTAATATAAAATATTGCATATGCCAGAAAGGGAAAGGGTTGTATATAAATCCAATCTAATGTGTTCATATTTTTCACTTCTGTCTTGCTCTGATTTTGAGCGGATTTCTGTACATACTTAATAAGAACATCCCATTAAAACCTAATGACGAATGAACGAACAGACAGGCACTTTTGAAGTAAAGAAAATGAGGAAAATGAACAAAAAGAAGCACACATCAACCATTTAAACTGTGAAGTCAATAAAATAATGGAATACTGTTAAAGTAATCAGATCAAATGGAGAAGCTAGTGAAGAAGACCAGAGAGAGATTTTATTGCTTTTGGAAGATTGATGTATACAAGACATGCTCAGGTTTTGCACTATTTTAGATCTCTGCGAATATTTTACAAGACCCCCAAGAAAATCTGAACAAACAAATGAGAGAATGTCAAACCTGAAACAAAAGATATATGATGATTTAAAGCACAATATAATGAAAGCATAAAATAATCTTCTCATCCTGGCTTTACCCTCCTCACCCTACTCTGTTGGGGGTGAGTATCAACTGTTGGGAACCCCTGTCTGTTGCGGCGCTCCTCCTTTTAATGATATTCCGGTGGCGGTTAGGTTTAGATCGGGCTAAGATAGGTAGGGCAGTTGCATACCTAGCCTAGACTCTAATTAGCTCTCAGTTAGACCCAGGTAACCACCCGTTAAAATAAATCTGATAGATATTAAAAAAAATGAAGTGTTGAGCGAGATTATCATGCCTATTCATTTTCTCTTTGTTTATCTTTACGTATCAAATTCAATGTTTGCATCTGTTTGTTGTTGTGGCCCTTTTAATTTCCATAGTTCTAATTGATTACTTCGTGCAATGTGGAAGAGAAACTCTTGCTCTTCTTCGAAAGTCTACTGATTCTGTCTGCATTTATGAAAGTGTCTAGCGTATGTTCAGGCGAGACTGCATTTGGAGAAATACAGGAGATCATAACCGTGCGTGGGTTGTCTACAAATGAATCTTGAAGCATCTTTGTCAGTTTGCTTCCTATAGTTACATGTATTCTGTATATTTTAAGTACATCAAATGTTTTCTTTGAAACCATTGTTCTGAGTGGACAAGCTTTGCACAACACACACAGTGAAATGATTTTCAACTTTGATCCTTCCAGCCATGCATACATACTCCTAGAAACAGGCTTAAGTATTTATTGTATGAATTGGTAAACTTCATGCAGTGCAATTTATTTCCAATACCAACAGAAGCCTTTGCTGCTCAGGATTGAAAACGTCAGTGATATCACACACAGAGTTATCAGTTTACTGAAACAGAGGAAACTGGGTGAAAAGACTAATGCTTCAAAGTTTGCTTCAATCCCAAACCAATAGCGATCAACATACACTCTAATAGGGGCTGTCTGTCATGTTGAACACATATTACCTGAGATAGATTGCATCATGCCAACTATGAGCCTGTAAACATAAATTTATGAAAGGTAGTTACCATTATTCAGCTTCAAGGTTACGAAGATGGTGCAATACATCGATAAAATTGTCTGGAGGAGCGCATGGCTTCATCACTTTCAGTCTTCAAGATGCTTCACAAAGACTTTTGCAATAAAGTTCTTCGTTGCATGGAGCATTTTCTAAAACAAAGTTTTGATAGAATTCTCCAGGACACCTTTCTGATCACTGGGCGTTTAGACGATGACAGCAAGAGAAAGATTTCCCAAAAATAAATACCCACGTCTCATGTAATTCCTCCATACAAACGAAATAAAGATTGCTTCTCCTAGAGCTTTATCATCCCTTGACTTAGTGCGCACTTGCTTTCAATGTCAGCAAAACATTAGTGTCATTCCGTTCCAAATATTTATTGAGCAATCTATGGTTCATATCTGAAAGTCTTATAGTCTTTGCAAATAAAGCACACAAAATAGCACTGTACGCCTTTTGTTCAAACCGGTAGACTTGAACTCCATATCGAGCTCGGTTCTCCCATGCAAAAGAACAGAAACTATCACATTTTGACTAACTCAACCAATATATTGAAACGCACAGCACATGTAAGCATTTCCATCTCAAATGAAGGTGTAATGCCACAAATTAGCCTAGATAATGGATCCGACTGAGAATGAAAGAACATTTTCTCTGAATCTAAGAGCGTGATAATTTTTTCTTCAGTATCTGCAACTTCCGAAACAAGGAAATGAATGTTTAGCCGTGCACTGTGTGTATTGGTTGTCAATGTTGATTGGATCAATCACGTATTATGGCAGCTACAGTAAAAGTAGCTTTCAATGAAAATTTATGTTTAGCATTGGTTATTGAATTGTTTTCCACCAATACCATTTTAAAACATCCAAATTAAAAGAGAGACCAAAACATGATTTGCATATTTTGAAGAATTTATAGATCTAAAACAATATTATATAAACAATGGTGATGGATCATTTTTCCACTAGACAATACAAAATAATTTAACTAAATCCATACACTGCATACTTTAAAGCACTCATCAGACCTAAAAACCCCGAGATGAATTGTTGCAGGTTGGGTTGGAAATTGTATCTTTACAAGTTTGGTTGGGACTTGTATATTTTTTTAATGAAGCAAAGTATTGTTTTAATCAACTCATTTTTTTTAATTCAAAAATAAATTAGGACATTTTCAAATGAACTAAAACCTAAAACTAAATTAATTATATGAAATTATAACTTTCACCTCAACATGAAAAAAAAATCTACTAAAAGAGAAGAGTTACTCTAAATCACCTATGATTTTAGCATCAATACCAAAAAGTAAATACTAATAATAATACCAAACATTCAAATAGACTCACTACATCGCTTGGAAATTTTCAAGTAGTCACCAGATTTGGAAAGGTCTAGGCTGAGTTGCTGCAGGTTTGGTAGAAAATTGTACATCTAATAGACATCATCTATTAATAGATCTGGTCAATAAAGAAAAGTAACCATTAGCAAAGAAAAATCGAGAATGACTACAGGTTACATGGCACACAAATCTTCCCTACCCAGCTTTGAAGGGCTCCGAAAGGGTGCAGTGCAATAAACAAAAAAAACAATTAAATGGATTAAAATGCCATATTAATTTAAAGAAGGTGGCTGCCATACCTGGAATGTGTATCTTGGGATCGCCCACATTTGAATATGCAGATGATCTAGCCAATTCGTTTCCACAGTAAATGCTCGTCTAAAAATCCATAGGAGAAGCATGACTGCGTTGCTGATAGGCCATAAGATCCACATATACGACTTGGAAGAATATGGCTTTTGCAGCAAATGAGGCAAAACCGAATCGCAAATGAAAGAAGGATAGCACACTTGTCCTATGTGTTAGGTACACGAAATCAACTCTCTTTGGGTCCTGGTTCAAAACACATCATCATTCAATAAACCATTACCATCAAGATATCTTGCATTCATCCTCTTCTATCAGTTGACATGATAGTGTATTTTACCTTCCCATGCAAATTCATAGAGTGTATCCAAAGATTTGTCCACATTTCCATACAGATAATCATAGAGAGGCATTAAATGACAGAAGTTGGTGTGCACTTGAGAATGGTGTAGAGGGTAAAATCTGCAAATATAAAAGAGGAAATAGAGTAGAGAAATAGACAGATTTAACAAAATTTCCGGAATCTACTGTTTTAAAAGAAATTTGAAGTATATTTTGAGAAGTGTACATATAATATCAAATATGTAAATTACTTACGAGGGAGTGTAAACGAGGTATTTCAGAGGAGGAAAGATCTTAAACGCCCACAAGGGAACAAACTCAAAATTGCAATGCCCCATGTTATTGAGGAAATCAAACCACGTCATGTAGCCAAAGTAAAATAAGTATATATAACATACAAAATTTGTTCGGATTACACAGAATGAAACAAAAACAAAACGTTGCAACAGAGAAAGCAGGGGAAAATGGAAACAAAGGGGAGAGAAAGTGAACATGAACTGCCATACCTGGTGTCTTTCAAAAGCTCTAAACAAGGTGAACTGAAGCAACCTTCCATTTTTTTGTTGAGTGGGAATGCTTGTCATTCTGCTTGCAGCCCACGTTGCCTCAGGTATCATCCTTTGCACCGACTACAACAGGCTTCACTAAGTGAAGAATCCCTGCCCAAGAACATGACGCTCAAAAGCTTTGGCTATTCAAGAAATCCAGTAACCTGTATAACACACCAAACACAGAACACGCCAACATAGATCACTTGTAGAACAAGCCGAGAGGAACATTGAGCAAGCATGCTTGGTAGCGTTGGACAGGTGAGCACATATTTTGTCTCTGGTCGGACATCCTTCCATTGATTGTTTCTCCATTCTATCAACCTGTCACTGTTAATTTGCCTGGCCAGACAACAGAACCAAAAAGGCCAAAAAGGCCACTGGAAACCTGGTTTTTAAATCCGCAATGCTTGATCAAGCCGGATCCTGGAGAGTTTTGAGGGGATGGCTATTGCAACAGGGCACAGGTTTGAATCTGTGTTCATATTTGGGTTTTAACCCAGCCGATATTGAGTTTGGGGCTTGGTAGATTTCCAAGGGTTTGAGAAATATGGGAGTCGTGAACTTGGCACACATATTTGAGGTGAAGATCGTAAATGTGTTAGCTTTTCACCTGGATTTTGAGGGGGGAAATTGGTCATAGCATCCAAGCTCAAGGACGAGCATGGGACTTCAAACTTGAAGGGCAAGGATTTTGAACCTAGCAATCTGGAATCCTGCAGCCTTCGGTTAAGGGCAAGCAGTAGAAAACTCTCGATGAGAGGGTTTCCATATGCGAGAGGAGCCAATATGGATTATCGATGAATGGAGGTAGAATTCAGCATTTGGATCAGAGCGATTCTCCATTTAATTTTTCAGAGATTAGGGCAAGACCAAATCCAAGGAGAAATTATTCTGAAAAAAGTTGATTTTATTAAACAAAAACTGAAATCAATCCAAATACGTACTCCCTCTACGTCTGCAAGGCCGACCTGTCAAACGCGTCATCTCGAGCCTCAAGGCCGACCTGTCAAACGCGTCATCTCGAGCCTCAAGGCCGACCTGTCAAACGCATCATCTCGAGCCTCCTTGGCTTCAATTTTTCAAGATTTCATTGTCCCAAATTACTTACTCGTGCTTCCATTGCCCCAAATTCAATGATTTTGCCCTAAATTCTGCGATTTTATTAAACAAAAACTGAAATCAATCCCAATCCCCTCTACCTCCGCAAGTCGACTTGTCAAGCGCATCATCTCGAGGCCCCTTGGCTTCAATTTTTTCAGGCCTTCTATTGCCCCAAATTCTGCATATCTGCTCGACATCCTGATTATTACTTTCCCAAACCTTTTCTTCCCTCCTTAAATTTTCCGTCTGCTTTAGACAGAAAGTCAAAATAATAAAATATTAATTAAAAATAAAATAAGATTGCGGAGTTTAAGACAAATGAGAAATTTGTCAGAAAGCAAATGTCTCACGTAAGGTTTAAAGCTGCACTAAAAAGTAAGGAATCCAATTGTCTTACTAAAGCACTTAAACAAACAAACACAATGCACTTAACTATGAATAAATTGTGTTCTCCTGGAAATAACATGCAGTTATTAAAGAATTAGTTTTAATTGATTATAACTATTAAAGTCATTAATCATTTCATTCAGTAGACAAGTATATATCTTTGCCGACGCGGTTTTTGTGGCCCGGGATGGTGTACCTTATGCTGCTCAGAGGGGGAGACGGTTAATCATCTTTTCACATCCTGTCCATTCATCAAAGAACTTTGGTCCTTTATTGCAAGCAAAGCAGGTATATTTTTCCCTTGGAATTTCTGCTCCCTTAGTGAATGTCTTGTTGCTTGGTCTCATCTTGATCTTGGGGTTAGAGAACTCCCATATTTTATGATCTGGGAGGTTTGGAAGACTCGAAACTTGCACATTTTTGAGAATCGGGTCCCTTTCCTGGCGGGGATAGGCTTCAAAACTCTTGCTGCTCATCATGAATATCTCACTATCTGCGGTTTGGCCGGGGACAGAGACAAACCGGATAGAAATCTTCGTTTGGCCCCCCCGGTGCTGACCTATCCTTGTGGTTTCTTTGACGGAGCAGCTATTCACAATTCTGGGGGGGGTGGTGCTGGAGCCGTTATACACCTTACAAATGCTATCTCAATCCATCTTTGGCTTAATCTGGGCGGTGGTTCTAATACCAAGAGCGAGCTATGTGCTCTTTGGTTATTACTTTTCTGGGCTCACTTGAGAGATATCTCCAACCTTGTGGTCTTTGGCGACTCACTTGCCATCATCTCCTGGGCGAGTGGCAAAACTACTCTCAATAATATGTTGCTAAAGCACTGGATGGATGCGGCCCAGCTGTTGATTAAAGACTTTCAACATATACATTTCACCCATGTATACCGAGAAGTGAACTTGGAGGCGGACATGCTATCTAAAAAGGCTCTATGCTCTGAACCTGGGATCATCATGTGGCAGGAATGGCGGGCAGACTCGTTGTTTGCACAGGGCTCCCATCCTCTACTTTGGTTTTGATTTTTTGCTCTACTACTTTATTAGATTTTTATGCTGCATTGTGGATATTTTCGAGAGATGTTTTTCTTACATATGCTGTTAGTTCTATGTGCAGATATCTCTTAGAGGCTGTTGCCAACCTCTTGTTGGACATTTTGTATACATCCTCTATATGCGGCTTTATTGTCTGTGCTGGCTTGGATATGTGTTGACATACATAACACAGCTGGACATATTTTTTGGATACTTGTCAGTCAGGACTGATGTTTTTTCTGGTGAACTTGTTATATGATGGGACTCTTAGATGGTTTATAGTGTTTGATGAACCTGTTTCTCCTCCGGGAGGGGTTCATGTTTATTTATGTGTGAACATTTGGCTCCTTTATGGTTTCCTCGGTTGATGTCGATGGCATTGCGGCCATAGTTTATTAAACATGACACATATGCACTACAGGACAGGGATGTGATGTATGCTATTTCTGATAGTTGGTTCTATTTACTATTTCGTATATTAATAGTAAGTTATATTTTTCTGTGAAAAAAAAAAGTATATATCTCAAGTATAAAAAATGGTGGTATTGTATGATGCCATTATATACTCAAATATTTTTTTTGTTATTTCACAGCTGCAATACAAAGTTCAATAGATGGATGGAAAAACCACTCAAATGTTTTTTTCTTTACTATTTCACAGGTGCAATACAATGTTCACCAGGTGGACTGAAAAACCACCCAAATGTCTTTGTCCTTCCACAACTGAAATACAATGTTACGATGGGGTCACTTTCAAGTGCTTAAAATAGGGCTAAGCTTCTTAAATCATGGATTGTATTACATGATTTCCACCTTATGAGCACTATAGGTAGAGATGGAATTAATCTTAAGAAAATAGAACATAATAAAATTTCAAGGAACCATAATCCCTCAAAGCAGAAGGGGCCATGACTTTAAGCTGTTGGAAATGAATTTGGAGAGACGACTGCTGCTAGTTAGTTTGTTTTCTTGAACAAGATGGAAAATTTGGTTAATCAAATAACCTAGAAAAGAATTATCAATTATCTAATATTTAAGTAAGCTTTTATACCAACATGTTATGCACTTTGCTTCTAAGCTCCTAAAATCTCTTAACAACATAAGGTGGGAATTCAAAATCCTCCCATCTAACACACCCTA
Organism: Larix kaempferi; assembly: GCA_027924585.1. Classification (NCBI taxonomy): domain Eukaryota; kingdom Viridiplantae; phylum Streptophyta; class Pinopsida; order Pinales; family Pinaceae; genus Larix; species Larix kaempferi. The sequence goes on along the minus strand of BSBM01001701.1, from coordinate 206,779 downwards.
ATATGACCCAATCCTCATCATATGAAAGAATAAGCATATCCAACTGTAATTGACACCATCAACATTATCTAAATTACTGGTGCTACAATAGTAGTAAGGCTAACACCAACTCATGCACAAAAGTAAAATAAAAAACCTCATGCTACTATATGCGTATCCTTCTTTGAAACAACTTATACCTCCAATCATTTTCCATCTAATTATTTTACCTTTTATTCCATCTATGTTTTGAAAGATGGAAAATGCTAGACAAATGATGAACACGGATATAATAAATTAATTAAATTAAAATAAAGACGGATATTCTTGGCATTGAGGTAATGGTATTAAGCTTATTGATATTTCTGTTATTAAGGTAATGGTATTAAGCTTATTGATATTCCTGTTATTAAGGTAATGGTATTAAGCTTACTTATATTCCTGTTATTAAGGCTATTGGTATTCCTCCACAACTTGGTTTGTTTATATCATAGGATGGCTTATATTCGTAAGTAAGTTATCACTTCAAGAAAAATGAATGTGTTTTTTAAACTTTTCAAAATCATGAGAAGGGATCGCACCATTTAAAAATATGTTTTGATCTAATTTTGTCAACTGTATCTTCTTCCTGAATATCAATTTTTTTTTAACCAAATCATTTATAAACCTTAGAGCTTAAATATTGGATGACATTTAACTTAAAAATACATCAACTTAATGTCATTCTTAACAACACATTAAAAAACATTTATGATCAATCCTCCAATTACCCAAAAGGATAACCTTTTCAATATCTTCATAACAATCCCTAGGAACAATCCCATTCTTAATGTAGGTATCAAAGACATAAATTATTGAAATAAATAACTTTATTATGGATGCTTGTGAAGGGAAATGTTACATATTCAGGTTCACTTACATACACTGATTCAACACTTAAAATAAGCTAAAAATATAGTTTTCCTTAAATGAACTTTGTGCTTTTAGCATAATTCAATCAAATGGATTATTCTTCTTTGATTTCTCAACAATATAGCTTTCAAGTAGACCATCAAAAGATGTATATTGATTATAAACTAAAAGTATACAATTTTTTAAAATGAACTTTGTTTTTCCTACATGATTAAGTCAACCAAGCTAATATTCTTTGATTCCTTAGTATTATAACTTTGAAGTCTATAATATTTGTCCATCAAAAAATTGTGCTCTCGAAAAGAGAAAGGAAAATGAACTTGTTGATCTCTTTCCCATTGTGGAGGCATAGTTATACAACAAATTTCATTCGCATGTAGGTTGTACAAAGGTATTATATCATAAATATACCTTCAAATCCAAGTCTTAAGGTTAGCTATGCAAATGAATTTTGTCAATATATTGTTTATCATAATGTATTATAAAACTGCCCCTAAAAGGGTGATTTGTTGTAGTGATGAATAGAATACCACCTCGGAGTGCATTGATGTGTCAAAGAAATCATCCCTAGATGGTTAGAAGATTCCTTTAGGGCTTGAGTTGCAAGTCGCATCCATTACCATGTATAGGGCCCTAAGACCACAAGACCTAGATGCATAGCACCATGGATACCCATGCAAAGTCATGTGTGGCTCTTTGAGGCATTGTAGATAGATCTAGATGCCTCAATGGTTTCTTTAGAGCCAAAGGTATGGTCTTCACCCCTAGAATTTCATTCTAAAGGCTCTAGGACACCTTCATAATTCTCAAACCACTTAATGGCCATGTGTGATCTATGGTCGAAACCTACTTAGTTCTAGATGTCTAGAAGATTCCTTTAGAGCCTAAGGTTTAGGTCTCCTCCATTAACCATGTCCAAGGCCCTAAGGCCACAAGATCCAAACGCATAACACTATATATACCACCCCAAAATCTTTCATGGTACTTTGAGGCAATGTTCATGGATTTGAATGCCTTGACAATTTCTTTAGGGCCAAAGGCATGGTATTCTTTATTAGAACATCATTCCCAAGACCCTGAGACACCTACATACTACTCAAAACAACGTGTTGTCACCGACACCCTAAATCATAGTCTAATAATACACTTAAGTGGCCATGTGTGGTTGGTGGACCCCACCTCCTTAGCCTTGGATGGCTAGAAGATTCCTTTAGGGATTGAGGATCGAGTGTCCTCTACTGACCATGTCCAAGGCCCCAAGGCAGAAAACCTATATACATAGTGCCATGGATACCCTTACGAATTTATGCATAATTCCTTGACACATTAATGTGCAATCCTCAAAACACCACACATACCCTCCAAGAACCATGTCTAGTGTTTTAAACTTCAAAACAAGCACCATATCCCACTTCCATGCCAAATATTGCCTATGGAGGGCCAATATGGTGGATTCAGACCACACACATGGACCATGAGCTCCCTAATAAAATGCTACAATGTAATGTCCTAGCTTTTTCAAACCATGGAATGGTCCTCAAGATCTATCCCTAGTGTTCCCCTCCTAAACGTGGTGGTCATATCTCACATTTAGGCTAAAGATTCTCTACACAGGCCCTATGCAATGATGTGGGTTACTATGCAAAGAACACGAGCCCCATAGGCAAATGTTCTATCCCAACAAAATCGGTTTTGGTATCAAACCATGGATTAGTGACCAAAAATCATCCATGATGTGACAAACCTCAAAATGACCACCATATCCCTGTCACAAGGAAAATATAGGCTAGGGCCTCATGGATTGCCTATGTAGAACCCGAAAGCTACATTTTATGGACTAAAACTCTGGATATTCACCCTGGAACATGACTTGGGTCATGAAAATAAATCTTGGTGTACTAAACCTTTAAATGTGACAACACATATTACTCACATGCCAAATATTTCCTATGTTGGGGCTTAAGGCCCCACACATGGCATGTAAGGCTTAGAGATAGATTCAATGGACCTAGAACCTAGGTTTTTGCACCAAACCATGCCCTTATCCCCAAGAAACATATCAAGTTTTTTAGACCTTGAAATCGACACCATATCAAACTTGGAGGCCAAATATTATGTATTATGGGCATGTGTGATGGCCCGAGCAATGAAACATGGCATGTGATCCCCATAGAAATATATGTTATGGCCTAGTGCCTTTCCTTTTATCCCTAGAGCATGGCATGGGAATCAAGAACTATCCTTGGCATGTTAATTCTCAAAATGATGTACATATCTCACTCATATGCTAAATATTTCCTAAGTAGGGTATGTGTGGTTGTTTGGGGTGCTACACATGACCCATGAGACTTAGAGGAAACTATATGAACTTAGGACCTATAAGTTAATCCCAAACCATAGCCTGGTTGTAAAAAAATATTCATGGTGTTATACATCCCAAAATGGCCACCATATCCCACTCACAAGCCAAAAATTCCTTTTGTACTTAGACCTATGTGATGGACTCTGGCCCCACCCAGAGTTAGGGTTCATTTATGGGGAATTATGGGTAAATGAAGGGTAATTAGGAGTTAATTAGTGATAATTTAGGGCTAATTTGTGGTCAATTATGGGTAATAAAGGGTCATTTAGGGGTAATTATTGGGCAATGACCAGTTGTGTTCATTAGGGGTTAATAAGGGGACAATTATGGGGTGATTAGGGTTTAATTAGTGGTAATTAGGGGTCAATTATGGGTTAACTAGGGGTAATTATGGGTAATTATGGGTAAGTAGTTGGGGCCATTTAATCCCAAGGGCTTAGCTAAACCAATGGTTTCCCATGATGTTGGACATTTAGTTAGGTTCAAGGCGGCATGTACCCATTTGAAATACCTGTGTCTGAGGCACACTAGTCTACATCGATTTTGGTGTGCCCACGATTTTGAGAACACTCATGGAAATCATTTTTTGTAAATACCATAGCTAAAATGTTTTCCATGCCCAACATTTATGCCTTTATTTTATATGGATTCCTTGTTTTGGCTTGGACTTGTGTGTGTAAGAAACTAGGAGTAGAAGAGGATTTAGAATTGGCTTGATAAACCTAGTGAAGAGTGTAACCTCCCAAAGATGATAGGGCTTTGGCTACCTTTATATGCACACCTTGAAGAGCACTAGAAGGGAAGGTATGGAATGAGGGAATGTGGATCAGTGAAGGGGATACTTCCTTGTGTTGGGTGTTTAGGTATTGTGGGGGCCAAGATAGCTAAATCTTGGAGAATTTCCAATGGCTCTATGGTTGAGTTCACTAGCTTAGTAATTATTTCCTTCCTACTGCCTTTACAGCTTGATAAACCCAGTTGTGGACTGGCTTGGCTGAGATGTGATGTATACTTGGCTATGTAGGTTCCTTTATCCTTGTTGAAATCATGCCCATCTCGGGGGTGGCAGTTGTGCTGAGAGATTGATGAACACAACTGGCCTATGGTTGGGTGGAACGTTGCAGTTGCATAGCCAGTTAATCAGGACTACTTCATTTCAATATATGTACTCTTTTGTATTTCAATTATACAATGATTTTAATTAAAGACTGTTATGATTATGCAAATAAATGTATGATAGATGTGTGTGTGTAGTAGATTTTGTTTCCATTGTATATGTTTATCTATGCATATGCGCATATGTATTTTGTTTGCATGAATTTGTAAATGATGATGGGGCTAGAGTTGTGTAAGAAGCTCAGATTAAGTGTCATGTTCCCTTCCTTGGGTTGGATTGATGGAAGGGGACGTAAAAATAACTATCACACTAGTTAACCCCCCAAAATAAGTGATATTGCACCTAATACCATTGACGCACTAACTTATTAAGAAATTGATTGATTCTAACCACTATGACCTCGGACACATAATGAAAAAGACTCCGTAGCAGTGGTCTTAAACCACTATATTTTGTCAAAAACTATAGAGATGGTCACATAGCGTCATCAAAAACTCATTAGAATGACCAATGGTGACAAACATTTTTCTATAGTCACCAAAAGTAACCAAGAAGAGTATTGGTGAGGGCCAATGAAAGATCGTCACTAGAAGTGTCACCAAAGAGAGAATTAGCAACAGGCCTTTAACAACCCTCACCAAAAGTGTCACTGAAAAGGGATTTGGTGACGAACCTTAAAGGACCATCTCAAAAGGCACTTATAACAACGATGTTTTAAGGACCGTCATCATATGAGACATTGGTGATGACCCTTAAAGGTTCATCATAGGCATGACTCTCACCAATGACCTTTTTTCTTGTAGTGTGGATAGGTTGGGATTTGAGGCTAGGGGGTTTAGGGCTGCAGACATTGAAGAGGTGACCATGGATGCATGTGCCCAGGATGTGGAAAGAGGTGGAGATAGCGTGGGTTGTAGCCTCATAGTTATCAAGGGTTATTACAAAAGGGTTCCAAGCTATAGCAATGCCACCGGAAGCTCTAGTGGTGTCGATGGAAAAACATTGGCAACCTCACCAGATATTGGACATGAGAAGGATGAGGGTTTCAGAAGAGCATTTAGTTTCTTGAAGGAAGAGGACAGAGGGAGCCTCAGAAAGGATTTTCTCTTCAGCATGCGATGTTTGGAGAGACCATTAATTCCTCTGAGATTCCACGATATGATATTCATTGAGAGGGGGGTGAGAGAAGGAAAAAATTCGGTTAACTAAGCATATTGCCTTGATTCTACCAGTCGAGTGCCCAGCAGGTTGATTCTTTGCAGATTCGATTTTCTTCCTCTTTTCTTTAGTTCCCTCAAGAATTTATGCCTTTCTTTTTTAGGAAGGTTGTGAATTCCAAGTTTGTCGTGAGCTTTAACTTTGGCAAGGGCTTATTTGAGTTGTTGTATTTGGCTGGGTGAGATGGATCCAAAATCTTTTCTCGTACAGGCATCTTCCAACCCCAGAAGATCCAGATCTCCCAAATCTAGCTTTATCACTTCTTCATCCATGGTGATATCCGGAGAGGGATCCACATATTGTTTAAGGGGGGATCATTAGGGATAGAGGAGGTACCTTGTGGGTCGGCAAGGCTTGCAGGTTTTCCTTGAGCGAGTGTGCCTTCCATGTCAAGTGGATGATCAAGGTTTATGGGCATAGTCGGGCAAGAATCCTTAGCTGTTGATTTTTTCTTTGGCTCCGTATCAAGATCCGTCGGTTGATCTTCCAGGATATCAAAGTTGTTGCTCGTAGAGGGATTATCAGCTTTTTTTCTTTCCCCAGGGCAGCTTTGCGGCTGTGATGCTTGGATCTTCTAGATCTTTGGAAATCATCGGCATCTGTGGCGTCTTTCTTGAGATATTTTGTCTAGGGTTTGTTGAGTGGTAAATCTTGAAAGAGGTGCCCATGTTCATGACATTTGCGGCATCTGAATGGTATTTTCTCATAATCCAGAGGTTGGATCCATTCCGAGTCTTCGAGGGAAAGACTAATTGCATCTAGGAGGGCCTTTGAAATGTGCATGTAAACACAAATCCGAGCGTATGAAGTGTATTTTTGGAGCTTTGTTTGGTCGGCGGATCAGACATATGCTCCTAGAGTATTTCCTATATCCTTCAAGGTCTCTTCGTCCCAGTATTCCTGTGGGAGGGAATACATTCTGATCTAGACCGGAGCCTAAGTGAAATCCTCTTTTTCAAGGCAGAATTTCTCAATCCAATTTTTCATATATAGGCCCATAGAGTTGAAAAAATAGGGGCCATCATTTTCCACTCTGGCTTTGTCTTCCAGGTGGTGGAAGATGATGGTAAAAAACCTTTAGAGTCAACTTGGAGATCATAGTGGGATTTTGGCTTCCATTTCATGGCTATCCAGCTTCTGAGGGCTTGTTCGGTGGGCCAGATGCCCATGAATTTGCAGATGAGTACGTTATCTTTCAGATATTGAGATCTGGCGTTGATTCTTTCCGGAGGAAGAATCAGACTGGGTCGGGCTACAGAGCGAGCTATGCATGTGATGGTACCAAGAGCACTTCCTGCAAGTGGAGGGACCTGATTTGGATCCACGTTTGATTGGTAAAGTTCCACATTGGGTATAGGGATGTCCTCTGAGCCAATCCATAGAGAGGAGGTATGTCCAGCTGAGTGAGGTGAGACAGGATGAGTGAGAGCCACCGTTTAGGAGGGGCCTTCGCCACCCCCCCGTGCAACGGTCATGGGCGTCACTCATCACAGGGGGGTCGGAAGAGGCAGGGGGAGTACGATATGGAAATGATGTAGTTAGAGGGCATCCAAGAACCCTAGGCGGAGGTCACACAGCCGCAGGGCCAAGGCTGACAATCGTCATCCTTGCTCCAAAAATTTTTCTTCACTTCTCTTCCATCAAGTAGTTCCCCGTCGCAATAAGTTATCCCACATGAGAACTTTTTTTTTCCAAACATAACCAGATAAAACAAAATATCTTCAAGGAATTTTCCATTTCCAAATCTTTGTAGACCACTAAGGAGGCTCCTTTACAACATGTTCAAACACCAGAAAGTCGTAAGCATGTTTAGCAGTAATGATTCCATTGGAGTCTTCCCAGTCCCATACTAAACAATCAGTTTTTTCCATCAAGCGAATACCGACTGTATTTAATTTAAATACATACCTTTTCCATTCACTGGCCTCTCTACCCACAAGACCTAGATCTTCAGATTGCATCCATGCAGAAAAAAAGACATACAGGTGCTCTATTGTTATAAACCTGAGCAAGGACTTCAAGATTTTTGGTATGAAGAGACTTAATCAATTGTGGCGAAAGACTAAAATCCTCCTGTAGACCCATGATCGGATCAATGCCAATATAATCCCAGATGCCACGTCCAACATTCCAGCTTAATCGCTTCTTCAATATAGGTAACGTTTTGCATGAACCTTTCCAGATGACCGAAGCATTCGAGCAAATAGAAGGAGTATTTCTGATCCAAATGAAGGGCAGCGTAGATTTTAAATAATTCTTTTTTATTACAACACTCTACAAGCTATCATCAAAAAGAGAATGCCACAAAGTCTTATCCCCCAAGGCATTTGCAAACCAAAAAATTAGTTCCAGTCCTAAACCACCAACGCGCTTCGGGAGTGCAATATTATGCCAAGCATTCATTTTAGCATGAGTTAAGCTACCTTCCCACAAGAACTGGAACATTATCTTCCTTGTACCTTCCAAAACCTTCAGAGGCACCAAGTCTATGGACATACAATAAACCAGAATACTATGTAAGAAACAAATCTTCCTCATAAGGATAAAAAATGATAAGCCCGGGTATTAATTATTTTTTCAATACGACAAATAAGCCATAACCAGTCATCAATAGTGTATTTGTTTGGCTTAAGAACAAAGCCCAAATACTTAATTCCATCCTGTAAATTTTGCCACTGATAAGGGAAAAGGGATTCCAACTGTTGACGAAAGACTAAGTCTGGTTCCAAATCTGCACTCACGAACAAAGTGGATTTCTGTGGACCAAATTTCATACCAGAAGCCCGACATAATAGCTTCAAAATATCATAGAAATAACTCCAGTCTTGTAAGGAACCCTGTCCAAAAATGAGAACGTCGTTCGCGAACAGTAAGTGAGATAATTGTAGTGAAGAAGATAACGGAACCCCCATAAAATGTTTCTCCTCTTTTGCAATATTTAATAGAAGGATTAAGCCCTCAATCATGACCAGGAAAAGTAAAGGATATAATGGGAACCCTTTTCGTAATCCTCTATCACCCTTGAAAAAGGCAAATGAGTGTCCATTTACCAGAACAACATAGTTGGCACTAGAAACACATCCCAAAATCCTGTCTATAGCTTCTACAGGATAACCAGATTGCAATAATATAAAATGCAGGAAAAACCAGTCCACCCGATCATATGCCTTCATAAGATCCATTTTCAAAACTATGGATTTCATCTTCTTCTGTTTGATAGAGTGAATACATTCTTGAGCCACCCCAATGGCATCATGAATCTGTCTAGTCAAGAGGAATCCAAATTGCTCTTTTGAAAGAACAACATCTAAAAAAGGTTTAGTTTGGTTTGAAATAACCTTTGTGATAACCTTATAGACTAGATTACAGAGAGAAATAGGTCTATAATCATTGAAGCAAGTAGGATTACTCTTTTTAGGAATAAGAGTGATGAATGTAGAGTTAAGCTTATCTGGAACAATACCCTTCTTTCTCGTTTCTTCCACAGCTATGTGAAGCTACTCCCCTAATAAGTCAAAAAATGGATGAAGAACTCAATTGTCCAGCCATCGATTCCCGGGCTCTTTTCATTTTCAAATTGATCAAGAACCTCTCTAATTTCCTCCACTGTGACTGCAGCACAAATAGCATCACTTGTTTCCTGAGAAAAGATGCGGGGGTACTTGCCAATAAATTTTAACTGATCAAGGATGTTCGCTTGTTATTCTTGTCTATAGACATCTCGGAAAAATCCACAACACCCACTTCTAATGAGGACTGATCCTTCATAGGTTTACTACTAGATTCATTTAGTTCCTAGATAGAATTAATGTTCCTTCTCATGTTGGCATAATTCTAAAAAAACTTAGTATTTTTGTCACCACTCTCGATCCAAATTGCCTGACTTTTCAGGCACCATTTTTCTTCTTCTTGTAGCATAAAATTCCATTTTTTTGTTTCTAAAAGCACCCTGTAGGCCTTTCTATCTTCCGAGAGCAGCTATTCCACACATTCACCAAGGAGATTAACTGCGTCTCAATGGAACATAACTCATCTTGTTTCCTTTCGTTCATCTCCTTTTCCCAGATCATCACATCAAATTTCAGTGTTTTGAGCTTGTATAGCAGCGAATGTGAAGCATAATTAAAAATCTTTTGAGAGTATTTCTTCCACTTGGAATGAACCAGAGAGCAGAAGCCTTCATCCAAGATCGAGTTGTGATTAAACTTGAAAGGATAACTGACCTTTGGAACATTCAAGTCGAGTTCCAAAAAAACTATTTTGTGATCTAAAAGTCCAATAGAGATAGACCAGCTCCTATATTTCCCAAAACAATGACTCAAGTCTTCTGCAATAAAAAATCGATCGAGCCTTTTTGCACAACCACTCTTGCTAGTTCTTCCATTATTCCAGGGAGGATCCAACACTGTAGGGGAGACATCAATGAGATTAGCAACCTCAAAATAATCTCTGAAATAACCATCCAATGGGTCTACCTTACTACTAGAACCCCAAATCTCCAAAGGTGAAAGAGTAAGATTCATATTTCCTGCAAGGATCGGTGAAGGGTCATTAAGACAACCTTTCAAAAAAAGAGCATCCCAGAAGAGGGAGGGTTTCTTTTAACTTACCCAAGTAATCGACCGCCGAAGAGTAATCCAAAGGGACAGTATGAGCCAGAACGGTCTGAATCCTTCGAATGAGTAGACTGCTCGGAGAATTTTGGTTCAACATTCAACTGATCTTCCGAGTGTCCAGGGCATAAGTCCCTCACGTGACCAGTTCTGTGACAATTGAAACACTGGAAAGGAAAGCACTAGTAATCCAATTGTTGAGTGAAAACCCCATCTTTCCAAAAGACTTCAATTTCATCCGATAAACCCTATGAAGTCACAGTTTCCACTAGAACCCTCAAAGCCCACGTTTCAGCTGCAAGAAGCGTGGCTTCTTCCACCAAAATGAATAGACCGATATCATTGGCAACAGATGAACCTCAGATCGAAAATCGAAGTAAAACTATGTATGTATGAATGTTGTAAGAGCTTGAAGTTGTTTGATATGGAATTTTTTCAGTCAATATCAGTGGCTTTAATGTTGTTTGGAGAGCCATTAATGTATTGAATAATTTTCATGAACCTTATGCAAGTATATGGAACATTTCTCTCAAATTTCATAGCAAGTTATAGCGTTTTTCTTTGATTTCCCACTATGTTAAAACATGTTTACAAATATCTGATTTATGGGAGTTGCAGCGGCCTTTAGGAACTTATTAATGATGCATTTGGGTGCCCATTGAAGTCATATAACTAACCAATGTCTCTTTTCTGAAATTTGGGAGGGTCGTACTGCATTTCGGAAGCCATTAGTGACCTCTACCCTAGGGGGTTTGAACCTCAAAATTACTAGTAAATTCCTTATTTTCTCCGGATTGCAAATGAATGTTTCAGAAGTCTTTTGAGAGTGTCCAAGAACCTATCATCCTAATTTTTATGTCCTAATACCCTTCAAGTACCTTCATACCCAATTTTAAAGCCTTAGGATCCATTTGGAAGCACTTGGTCCCATCACTAGACTAATGTTCGAATTGACCAAAAAATTGAAATTTTTCCAATTTTTCCAAATTATTAAAAAGGGACACTACAATTGGTATCAGAGCATGGTACTTGCACCTGGTTTGGGTGACCATTTATGATATCAATAAGTCATCCCCAACCCTTAGAGACAAAAACTGAAAGCACCTTTGGTGAAGAGGAAGAATAAGGAGAAGAAGTGCACTATGTTGAGACTATGACTAAGGATGAGAAAATAACTTCACAAATGGAGGAGAAAGAGGAGTTGAGGAAATTCATGAAACCATTTTTTGAAGACATGAAAAGGAGGGTAATGTAAGGGTTTGAATTGATGGCTAGTCAAATTGGTAGCAAATTGGCAATAGGAGGCAGCAGTAGTTCCCCAAGTGAGGAAAAGAAGGCATCTGGTGGAATCTTTTCTCAAGGACAGGGCCTGATAATCGAACCAATGAATTTTAGAGCTCAATAAGAGCCACCACACCCAATTTTCTTGATACTAAAGAGGACCTTCACACCCAATATGGAATGCAATAATTTCTAGCAGAATGAGAGCAGTTGAGTGAAGATTGTAGGAGGACCCTACCATTTGATCAATTCTTTATTGTCTCAAACAAACTCAAGATGAGGGGAGGCAATATAAATCCTTTCCAAAACAAAGCATTGAATTATTCCATAGGTAAAATGCCTCTTCCTTCCTTTTATGGCTCATATCAAAGTTCGGCAAATACTTGGATACAAAAGTTAGATGTATGTTTTCTGCTGAATCCAATGGTGGAAGATGATGCTCTAAAAATGGTTATTTTGCATATTGAAGGAGAAGCCAATGATTGGTGGTTCAATGGGATTAAAACCTTGGGACATGATCAGGTCATAACATATGAATAATTTGTTAACAGGTTATTGGAAATATTTGAGCAAAAAGACCCTGAAATTCCTTTCAAGGAACTAGCACAGTTGAAGCAAATTGGAACCCCTTATGAGTACATGTTGGAATTTCAAAAACTATCAGTTAAGGTGGATGATTTATCTATGGTTTGATTGGTATTTATCTTTAATTAAGGTTTGGTTGTACCTTTGAAGGGTTTATTTAAATTCCACAAACCTACTTCATTGAAAGATGCCATGAACTTGGCAAGAGATCTCCAAAATGTGCTACCCAAGATAAAGTATCCCCCCAAGCCCAAATTTCCTTCCAAGTTTAGATTTGACAAGAAGCCATGGAAAAAATATTCATTTGGAAAAGACAAGAGAGAGGGACCAAGCAAGGAAGAACTTAGAAGAAAGAAATTGCGTTACACATGCTTCCAACCATGGGTACCATGGCATAAATGTGCTAAGTGGAAAGCACAATTCATTGAAGTATTTTATGATGATGAAGAGGAAGGGAACATGGAGGAAGAAGAACATCTTTCAGCCCGAGAAGATGTATATGACATAGCATAAGAAGATCATCCATCACCTAAAAAAGGGAGAATGGCATTGTTTTCAGGAGTGCCTCGTTTTCAGACCATTCGATGCAAGGGAGTGGTACAAGGGCAAAGAGTTTCAGTATTAGTAGATGGAGGAGCCACTCATAACTTAATTGATACAACCTTGGTGGAGAGGAGAAATATACCTACTGGATCATTCGATTGGTTCACAGTCATCATTCCAAGTAACAATTATATGGAATGCAAAACATGGATTCCAAAGCTACAACTCACCATAGGAAATTATACCTGATTCCTGTAGCTTTCCTTCCTTGTGAAGAACCTACACACTCAAACACTAGTTAATGGAATAAAATTCCTCTTTGGCTGATCTGCAGCTGTGACCTGAATGACTTTGGAACTACCACGTTCCTCCCAACAATGTCCCAGAATCGTTTCTGGTTCTGTTCGGATCCCCCCGAGCTGGCTCCAACATGCAATAGGAATCTAGAGGACCTAGGGCAGATAGATGATAATAATCCAATCTGGAAATAAACTTGCTCTTTCAGTTTTGTGGGACAAATCCTCTCCTATTACCATAAAAGAATGATACAAGAAAAGATCCCTCTCTTGGAAATTATCCTAGTTTTCATAAGTGAACTTTTTTAATATAGTAGTTGAGAATATTAATTTTTTTAATATTAACTTAAGTTGATTTTCAATTTGAATTAATATATATATAGTTTGAAAACTATAACTTTAGTTCATCTAAGATTTTTTAACCCGTTCCTTTAAATAATTTTATTAAAGGAACTTTGATATTTATCTTTTAGCATAACAATTATATTTTTTTCTTTATGAATATTATATTTATTTAATAGTACTATTTTTTATTTATATTACTTTATTTATTTATAAATTATAAGTAATATCTTCTACTTATAATTAATATCTTTCATATACATATATTTATGTATATCTTTTCTACATGAGTGAGGCTTTTATACTTGATCACTTTATTTAAATCAAGCAGGTATAAAGCATTATAACTTTTGATGCTTTATTAATTAAGGTCCACTCTTTTGACAAAGCCTTGGTAGGTTTGGATGGTCGACTAGGTTAGGTAGCTCTAGGTCCCTCTTGCATGTTGGATTACCTTGTTTAACATGGTAGTTCCCGTAGTCCTTGATGAAAGATAGAAATGATTCATTTAACCAATTAAATAATTTGTGATGAATAGTAGTGCTATTCAGAGTCTTCTCGACTCAACACTTTCAAGATTAAGTAACCCCGAGTGCTCTTCAAAGCTTTGGCTCAACACTCTCACATGGGCGTTAGGCTAGTGCAATTCCAGAGCATCCCACTCAACACTAGCACTAGAATGTGGTTGTGAAGCACATCTAGAATATACAAATGGCCTTGGATCTGGTATTCATTGTCAAGCTTGGAGTGCTCCAGGGCTTATTCCCAACACTTTATGTACATCGGGGCTTACGCCAGTACATAATAAAATTCCTGTATGTGCATCCGGTCTTATTCCCAACACTTAATAAAAGTCCTCTATGTGCATCGGGGCTTACGCCCAGCACATAGGTCATCCATGCACTCCAGAGCTTACACTCAACACATCATAAGAGATAGTCATGCATGATAAGACAATATCATTCATGCCTTATCCAAGTTTAGACAATATCTGGTGCGGAACAAGTTTGTGGTCAAAACTGATCATAACAGTTTCAAGAATTTCCTCACACAAAAGGATCTCAATGAAAGGAAACAAAAGTGGGTAAGTAAGGTCCAAGCTTTTGATGTTGACATTGAATATGTAAAAGGGAAGAATAATATTGTAGCAGATGCATTGTATAGGAGACCTTCATTTTCTCTTATGGACATTACGAAAGATTGGAAATATATGCTAAATATAGTTTTGCTTGTGATGTGTTAGATGGGGTCAAAAGCGATGATAGATACAAGATATTAAATGGCCTAATCTACTATAAGGACCGACTATACTTGGTTCATGGTTCAAAGCTAAAGCACAAGATCTTGAAGGAAGCTCGTGATTCTCCTTTAGCAGGCCATCCTGGTTTCTTTAAAACATATAGTCAATTAACACAAAGGTTCTCTTGGAAAGGGATGAAGGAAGATGTTCTCAAGTATGTGAATGAATTCAAGATATGTGAACAAAACAATGTTGAACAGACCCATCCTTTGGTTCTATTGCATCCATTTCCCATTCCGGAACAAAAATGGGAAAGCATCTCAATGGATTTCATCACAGGTTTTCCCAAGTCTTTGGGTAAGGATTGTATTTATGTTGTGGTGGATAGACTCACCAAATTTGCTCATTTATTTTCTATTACATCATCTTTTACTACTGCACAAGTGGTTGATCTATTCTTTAGAGATATTTTCAAATTGCATGGAATTCCCAAAACAATTGTGAGTGACACGGATAGCCGATTTATGAGTGCTTTTTGGAAATAAATCTTTAAGTTGGTGGGAACTCAATTGAATCCTAAAACAAGCCATCATCCTCAAACTAATGGCCGAACAGAAAGGGTGAACCAATGGTTGGAGGGATACTTGAGGAACTATGTTGGTGAGCAGCAGAAAGCATGGGTGAAATGGCTACACTTGGGTGAGTTTTGCTACATTACTACTTTCCATATGTCCATTGGCATGTCTCCTTTCAAATAAATTTATGGTTATGAAGAACTCAACTTTGTTGATCACATTTTTTATGATAGTAGAGCCCCAAAAGCTAAATATTGGGTTGACGAAACTCAAGAGATTTTGAAGCTTCTAAAAGACAATTTGCAGGTGGCCCAAAATCAACAAAAACAATATGTGGATCAACATAGGGAGGAAAGAAATTTTCAAGTGAATGATTTTGTTTATTTGAGGCTACAACCATATAATAAAACCTCCTTAAAATGGAAAGGATCAGAAAAGCTCAAACCAAGGTATTATGGGCCATACAAGATAGTTTGAAAAGTTGGGGAGGTAGCTTATGAGTTAGAACTTTCGGAAGGTAGAAAAATCCACAATGTATTTCATGTTTCATGCCTTAAGAAGGCTATTGGTCAGCAAATTTATATTTCAGAAACACTCCCTCCATTATATGATGAAGGACAACTCATACATATTCCATAAAAAAATTTGAAGATAAGAGAAAGGAAATTGAGGAGTAGAACCATAAGATAATATTTGGTATGATGGAAAGATTTTCCAAGTGAGGATGCCACATGGAAACAGGAACAAATTTTGCATCATCCCAATTTGGAATTTATTGAGGGAAAGCAATCTTGGGTGGGGAGGACTGTAATGTCCCCATCCAAATAAATCACTAGAAGGGAAAATTCCACCAATCTACCAGTTCCGTAGGTTGGGGTGGAAACATCTAGATTTGGAATAAGGGAGATATATAAAACCCCAAATTGACATTATCTTGACAAAATATATTAAAAGGGGGTAAATAAATATTTATACTAAGAAAATAAGGTGGCACTTGGTCATGAAGGCACATTGGTGGTGTGGGACCCACACAAAGCAAGATTCTCCATGCCACATGGAATCCTACTCTCACCCATTCGAATCCAAGGTGGACTCCAACATTATTAGGTGATTTAGAAGGGAATTACACTTGGAATTAATCATTGAGGTTCGAATTTGAGTGGAAGAGTAACTCCCATGGAAGAGGAAGAGGCATCTTAGAGGTATTCAGACACTTGGGCTAGATTCCCCAGCTTTTATGACAACAATGATGAAGATTCTATGACACTTATGACAAGGATTCGACCTGATTGCTGACATTTGACCTATATGACATGTCAGGGATAAACATAGCCTCCAAGAGGGTGCACAAGGGAGTTATGGCAGCCAAGCTCCCCCCCATTCAAATTGATGGAAGAGGGAGGCTAGGAATTGTTGGACAACTGGCAATCATTGGAATCCTTCCCCAAATTGAGTTGGCATGAATCTCTTGGAAGGAATTCGATCCATGGAGGAATTGGAAGGCTTAGAAAAGAAAAGAACAAAGAAGGAGAGGGATTTTGATCATTTCTCATTTGGTAATTTGGAGAGCATAGCTTGTCCATGCAAGTTGAGTGTTTATTCTACTTTCCTTAGAACCAATTTCGAGGGTGAAAGATTCCCGTCCTAATTGGAAATTGGAGAGGCCATTCAAACCTTCATTTGGAGATACAATGAATTAATTTATTACAGGTTGAAGATACAGGGCTGCTCCTGACCATATCTTCTTCAACTTGTTCCCACATCTCTCTCACTCTTCTCTTCATATTCTTGCTCTTGGAGGAATGGCACACATGGTGAGATTATGATCTCTTTGGGGAAGTCCAAGGGACCCCATTTATTTGTAATGTGATGTATACACTCTGTATTTGATGCTTAGACGAACCCCAGATTGAAAATCCAAGTGAAACTATGTAAAAATTCCAAACTATGTATGAATGGTGCCATTTTCCCATATATCTCGTTGTAAGAGCTTGAAGTTGTTTAATATGGAATTGTTTCAGTCAATATCAGTGGTTTTATTTATTTTTGGAGAGACATTAATGTATTGAAGAAATTTCATGAACCTTATTCAATTCTTTGGAACATTTCTCTCAAATTTCATAGCATGTTATAGCGTTTTTCTCTCATTTCCCCCTATGTTAAAACATGTTTACAAATATCTCATTTATGGGAGTTGCAGCAGTGTTTAGGAACTGATTAATGATGAATTTGGGTTCCCATTGAAGTCATCTAAATAAACCATGTCTATTTTCTAAAATTTGGGACTTTCGTATTGCATTTGGGAAGCCATTAGAGACCTCTACCCTAGGGGGTTTGAACCTCAAAATTACTAGTAAATTCCCTATTTTCTCCTGATTGCAAATGAATGTTTCAGAAGTATTTTGAGAGTGTCCGAGAACCTATCAGCCTAATTTTTACGTCCTAATACCCTTCAACTACCTTTATACCCAATTCGAAAGGCTTAGGATCCATTTGGAAGCACTTTGGTCATCACTAGTCCAAGGTTCGAATTGACCAAAAACTTGCAATTTTTTCAAATTTTCCAAAATATTAAAAAGGGATACTACACTCCACCTCTCTAAGGCCATTCCTAGGATTTAGTGTAGGCGTAAGCGAAGTAGCACCAACATCCCCAAAACCCTACGAACAGGAAAGAAGGCACCGCCAAATGCCATCGCCTCGAATTCCTCCTCGTATGACCAACAAAATACACCAACGCGTTAGGGTTAGAACTTATAAAATCCATCGGGCGGGTAAATGACTCCGACTTATCTAACTTTGAAACAGGAGTTCGTACCTTTGTTGATAGAGTAGAAGTAAAACCCATCCCATCATAGGAAACCCTAATGGGTGACATTATAGAGGAAAAAATCCTGTAGGTTACCATAAATGTCTCATCGAATCCCGTGGAAATCCAACGATGGTATACTGGAAACCGAACAGTGAAAACAGAACGACGCACAAAACATACAGGCTAAAAAACAACAAAATGGAACGGAGAGATAGAAATAGTAGAGAGGCCTTCCCACTTTTTTTATAACTTGGTTGGTACTAAACTAATATGCAATATTAGTGGACTCCAAGTATCGACAAAGGAGAGTTAAGAAGGGTATCCATTAGTAAAAAACCTAAAACCGACCACCAACAACCCTGCAAACCTTAGCCAGGTCTCCATCTCTCGCTTTTTCATGCCATGTATCAACCTTGCTGTCTTTCGTAAGGGTACTCTTAACTATATCCTTCGTAATAGTCCTCTTAATTATAAGGTAGAATTACTTATGTTTATTATTAATATGGCGTAGGTCATAAATTAGTCCACGAGGAGCATTTTTTTTTAAATGCATAAATTTAAAAAAGCTAAATTAAATATTTTTTAATTTTAATATTATTAATATTACAAAATTATTCATCAAGTTGGATGAAATATATATCATAGTTATTATCATTAAAAAAAACTAAATTTTTTTTTTCAAAATATTTTAGAAAATAAAATAATAGTTTTTAAAATTATTTTAAGGTAAGTGTGACCATCATTATGAAAATAAACTATCAAATTAATGATCACTTAGATAAATCCTCCTCTGCATTTGTGTTAAGTCTCTTTGATAATAAAGGGAAGCTAAGTATGATCATCTTCACCATCATTGAAAAGATAAGTATTTAACCAAATTAAGCCACCAGATATAGTGATGGATATACATGCACAAGGCTGTACAAAATTTGGGGTTTACATATGAATTGTTTGCATGTAGACACCCTATCCCAACAATTAAGCAACAACACTCCATCAAAACCCAATACCAAATAGGGTATTGATAATCTTATAATATTGTCACTTTTGAGTCCTTATCTATAATCTTATAATATGGTCACTTTTGAGTCCTTGTCTAAAGACATTGTCATCAAATTGTGAAAATAAATTACAAACAACAAAACTTTGAGTAATGAAATATTATATGTAACAATTGTTTTATAAAATATCATATAAAAATTTATATCAAATTTTTTAAATTTGAGAAAATAATTTTAATAGAAACATATTTTATATTAAAATAAACAAAACAAAATATAAAGTAAAATCAATACATAAATTTACTTTTCAAAATTAAACATTAATTTTAAAACTCATAAATAATCAAAATTTTAATACAAAATAATTTATATTTTAATTTATTTTCTAACCTATTCTATTTATAAATATAAATTTAAATCAAATATATTAATTCAATAATATATAAAGAATAACTCAAATCAATAATCATTATCATTACACTTTATATAGTAATATCACCTCCAATTCGTTTTACACTCAACCTAATGCTAAAAGAATGGTTAGGAAATAAAGACATTAATGTATTTTACACTCAACCTAATCCTAAAAAGAATGAATCGGACTTAAAGAGATTGATAATTATGGCATGGTAGGCCTTTCTTTCTGTCACTTTAAACTTTATTAACCATATTAACCAAGAATCTTTTGTGCCATCGAATACAACTTAGCGTTCATATCAACCATGAAAACCCCACAAAGAGTAAGATTCAGATTTCCTGCAAGGATCAGTGAGGGGTCATTAAGACAACCTTTCAAACAAAAGAGCATCCCAAAAATCCTTTTTGTGGTGATAAGGGCCATACACATTTAGGATACGGACAACTCTATCCATATGTTTGAATTTACCTTCCAACATAATGCCTTCGTCTGCCAAGAAAGAGGAGAAATAGGTTGTGAGAGGGTTCCATGCAGATAAAAGTCCCCCGATAAACCTAAAGAATCACAAGTGTAGCAGTTCCAAGACGGGAAAAGTTTAAGAAACACCTTACATGCTTGTTGAGAAGGGACCATAGTTTCTTGAAGGAGTAAGATGTCATGTTTAGTAGAAAGAATGAACCTATTGAGGGAAGTTCGTTTGGGAACACTGCCAAACCATCTGATATTAAGGGTTAACAGGATCGTTAGGAAGCAAAGTCCATAGGTTGATTTTATCTAAGGGCCTCATGGTAGGTAACATTGGGAGAAATATTAGAAAGCACTCGGCCAACATAAGTAACTTCTGAGAGTTTAGGGTTCGCAAAGGGAGGAAGGCTATCGTCAACAAGCAAGGTCGGAATCTCTAACTCCAACTTATTCCCTCTTTTCTTCCTAGTAGTGACATTCTGCAACTGGATAGAGGAAATAGGAATGTGATACAAACCGTTACACCAAAACCCCGAGGTGTTAGTGAAGGCCGTCCACTAGGATCTTAACATCCCACCACGCTCTGCAGTCCAGACTTTGGGCTGGATGTGCGCCCATACGGTGGTGTCCCCTTTGCACTGTACGAGCCTCGGGCTAACACTACAATGCCGATGTTGCCACCCGCTCTGTGACTTGAACCTGGGTGGAGGCTCTGATACCAAATGATACAAACCGTTACACCAAAACCCCGAGGTGTTAGTGAAGGCCGTCCACTAGGATCTTAACAGAATGATATCATCACTACTAGGTTTGCCGGTGAAAGCCAAGATTTTAGTTCTCTGCAAACCCCCACCATCCACAACCAATGTATCAGAGGACGCCGACCCATAATTCGGTGTAGAAAAAGTATCCCCCCGACCGTGAACCCTCAAAGGAGAAGACAAGAGAACTGAAAGCCCCAAATCGGGTAGAGAAGGTTCAATAGCAGGAATGTGTTCCTCATACTATCCAATAGACCCCAAATCAACCTCAAAATCACCACCATCAACCATAATATTAACAAAAGGTGAGGAAGTATGAACTGAGTGGTCATCAGTACCTTCAACAGTGAGTGCAACAACTCCTCTTTAGACATAAATTTATGTAACACAGGAGGGATTCTTTTAAATTACCCAAGTAATCGACCGCTGAAGAGTAATCCAAAAGGACACTATGAGCTAGAATGGTATCCGAATCCTTCGAATGAGTAGACTCCTCGGAGAATTCTGGTTCAACATTTTGCTGATATTCCGAGTGTTCAGGGAAGAAGTCCCTCACGTGACCAGTTTTGTGACAATTGAAACACCGGAAAGGAAAGCACCAATAATCCAATTGTTGAGTGAAAAACCTATCATTCCAAAAGACCTCAATTTTTATTCGGCAAACCCTGTGAAGTCACCATTTCCACCAGAACCCTTGGAGCCCTCCCGTCAGCTACAAGAAGCGTGGAGAACATACAATGAACTACCAAATACCTGAAATGAAATTCAAAGATTCAGAAGGAAAACAAAGAGTAGTGAGAGGAATGCAGACCTATCCCAGCCAAGTGGTTTCTTCCCACAATATGAGGTCCATATTGAGGCATGGGGTATTGAATGGGATGTTGAATATTTCATCACCTCCCCGAAGCCACCTGGAAGGTTAACTGACAGAGGAGTTGAGCACACCATTTTTTTGGAGGTGGGTACTTCACCTATACAAATACCACCATATAGACACCCAAAAAGGTTCAGAGATGAGACTAAGAAGGCTATTCAAGAGCTCTTGGGATTGGGACTCATTAGACCAAGCTTAAGTCCATATGCTTCTTCATTTGTTTTGATGAAGAAAAAGGATGGAACCCTAAGGATCTGCATTGATTTTAGATCTCTAAATAAGAAGAAAATAAAGAATATATATCCATTCCTAGAATAGATGATCTCATGGATGAGCTATTTGGAGTAAATTTCTTCTCCAAAATTGATCTTAGATCTAGTTACCATCAAATTCGAATGAAGGAGAAGGATGTGCAGAAAACTGCTTTAACATGTCACTATGGTCATTTTGAATTTCTTGTCATGCCTTTTGGTTTGACCAATGCTTCGGACACATTCCAATTATGCATGAACAAAATATTTGGCAAGCAGATGCATAAGTTTGTTTTGGTTTTCTTTGATGATATTTTTATTTACAATAAGACATGGGAGGAACATTTGCACCATTTAGAAGTTGTATTGAAAATGTTGCATGAACAATCTTTGTTTGCTAAGTTGTCCAAGAGTGAATTTGGGTTGAAAGGTGTTTTATTTCTATGCCAACATGGGTGCATGGTATGGTCGAAGTAGATCCACATTGAATACTGAATGCAGTCCCAGGCACGCAGGAATGTTGAGATGGAAAGCATTTTCGCCAATCTATCGAAGAATACTGTACGGACCGTATCGCAAAGGCTTGAGCTTCTTGAATGGGCTTGTCAAGTGCTCCTTCTTGAGATGTAACTAGACCTTATCCCCAATTTGGAATGAATGAGGAATACGATGCTTGTCGTGTCGGGACTTAGCTTTCTCGTTTTCTTTGTGCAACATTTCCTGTGATTGCTTTTGGATGTCGCATATTTGATCTCTAAACTTGACTACTTTATCAACTTCTCCCTGGATGTAGTCAGTGTCGACGAGGAGCTAATCAAGTCGATAGGCATTGAGGGTTGAAATCCGTAACATACTTCAAATGGACTCTTTCCTGTAGAGCTGTGTTGAGAACGATTGTAGCTATGTTGTATGTATGGAAGACTTTCATCCCATGTGCCTTGATATTGGTGATTGTACAGGCGAAGCAGTTGTACTACCAAGCGATTCACAACTTCCATCTATCCGTTGGTTTGAGGATGTAAAGTTGTCGACAAAGAGAGTCATGTGTCTATCAATTTCCAGAGAGTCTTGCAAAAGATGCTAATGAATCAGGCATCTCGGTCAGAAATAATGGTTGTGGGTAAACCAAAGTGTTTCCAAACATGTGTAAAGAAGAGCTAAGTGGTCTGCTGCGCTGTCGTGGTCTTCTTACATGGTATGAGAATGGCCATCTTGGAAAATTGGTCGACTACTACTAAGATCGCGTCATGCTGATGTCTGGTAGTAGGATAACCCCTCAAGTAGTCCATAGAAATAGATTCCCATGGTCG
Source organism: Larix kaempferi (assembly GCA_027924585.1). Lineage (NCBI taxonomy): Eukaryota > Viridiplantae > Streptophyta > Pinopsida > Pinales > Pinaceae > Larix > Larix kaempferi. The sequence continues at coordinate 183,824 of BSBM01001701.1, read as the reverse complement.
ACTAGGAAATGGTAGAGGTGTATACAATCCCTGTCGTCAATTAAGTGGCTTAGCAATGGCATAAACCACGCATGATCGAATGTACTTGTTGATGTCAGATTTAAGTGTAGGCCAAAAGAAATATTTCTGGAGAATAGCAAGTGTCTTTGCTACTCCAAAGTGTCCTGCAGTATTGCTGTCGTGCGCATCCCAAATGAGCTGCTCTCGGTGCTCACCGGTTAGTATGCAAAGTTGTCCAAGCTTGTATAGCAAGGTGTCTCTCAGGAAATGGTTGGAATCTGAGGTCGACGACTTGTTAGTCTGTAACTGTCGGTAGACTGTTGAGAAGTTGTTGTCGTCCTCATATAACTGTGGCCAAGTGGTCGTGTCATATCCATGCATACTCATCACTATTAAGAGGAGAGTAATGGGTTGTCGAATGAGGCAATCGATGGTGGCGTTAGCTTTACCTTTCTGATACTTAATCACCAACTGGAATTGTTGTAGGTAATTAATCCACTTGATTTGTCGGTTTGTCTGCAACTTTGATTGTGTCGGAGCGAACTGTAGAGGCTTGTGATCAGTGAGAATGACCGTTTCCTTTCCAAGGATGTAATGCCTCCATTTCTTGAGAGCTTGCAAAATGGTATACAGTTCTTTTTCATACATCGAGTATCTTCTAACTATGTCATTAAAAGTCTCAGAATTAAAAGTGACTGGGTGACCAGACTGAGTGATCACTGCGCCCAAGGCATAGTCTGATGCATCTGTCTCAATCTCAAAGGGTTGATGCAAATCAGGTAACACAAGTACTCGTGCAGTGCATAGATTGTGTTTGAGCTGTTCAAAATTTGCTTGATGTGTTGTTGTCCATTGGAAGACAGTTTTCCTGTTTCCCTTCGTAAACTGATTCAAGGGTCAAGCTATGTGACTTAAGCCGAGTATGAATCGTCGATAGAAATTCGCCAAACCAAGAAAAATTCTTAGTTCTTGAATGCTTCTGGGAATGGGCCAATCTTTGAGGATCTGTACTTTGTCTGGATTGATGTGAATGCCTGCAGATTCAATTACATACCCCAAATATTTTATGTTGGTCATCACAAAAGAGCACTTGTCCATGTTCAGATAGATCTGATGTTGCTGGAGAGTGTCGAGGACTTGTCGAAGATGTCTGACATGTTCTTCCCATGATTGACTGAAAATTAGTATATCGTCGAGATAGACAATAACCCATTTTTCGATGAAAGGTCGAAGAAGGTTATCCATATGTCGCATGAAGGTCGCAGGTGCGTTGGTTAATCCAAAAGGCATGACTAACCATTCAAGCAATCCTTCCTTGCTTTTGAAAGTAGTTTTCCACACATTTGAGGGCTCGATTGGAATTTGATGGTATCCCGACTTGAGGTCGAGCTTAGTAAAGAATTTAGTACCTTTCAGAAAGTCGATGAGCTCGTCTATCCGCGGCAGAGGGTATTGAGTCCTCACTGATATTTTGTTGAGAGCTCTTTAGTCGATGCACATGTGCCAAGTCCCATCTTTCTTCATAACTAGGACGATTGGACTTCCACAAGGAGATGAGTTGGGTTGGATATGACCTTTGTTGATTAATTCTTGGATATGTCTGTGAATCTCTTCATTTTCGAGAATGGATCTTTTGTGAATAGATGCGTCTGGATCAGATTCTTCCACCGTCTTGTCAAATACGTTAGGGGTCGACACTTTCGTCAAAAATGTCTTCCGATCTTTGCATTCAGACGTATCATGCCAAGATGAGTTTGCTGGCATAGTGGAATGCATCCTCAAGTGTATTGACAATCAGAGATTCCATCTCTTGCTGGATGTACTGGGACAATCCGCTGATGTACTTCAGAACAAGCATTTTTTCTTCTTCTTGGACGCTAAGTCTCTCCATGAGTCGATAGAACTCGTCAGTGTAACTCTGTGCTAATTGGTCTTTCCATTTCCCTAGCTGCTGCCACTTCTTATACTGCTGCTCGAGGTATTTGGGCAGGTAAAATTCCTTTGGGATGTGTTCGACGAATTTATCCCATATGTTGATGGGGTCTCCTCTTTTCTCCATTTTTGTCGAGAGGTTCTCCCACCAGTAGTGCATGAAGGTTGACATATTTAAGGACACAATGGTGACTTTTTCAGCTTCGAAGAGTTGATTTACAGCGTAATAGGATTCCAATTGTTGCACCCAATTGTCGACAGATTCCGCGTCAATCTTACCTTCAAGATTCGGTATGTCCAAATTCATTTGCACTTTGAAGGGGCTGATTCTCTCGTAGTGAATTCTCGTTGAAGATCCTCCAGATGTCGAAGCGAATCGCATGAGAATCTCGTTGAACTGGGAGAACATTTCAGTCCTTTGTCGAGCTAGAGCTTGCTCAATAAGTTGTGCTGTATCATTGGTTACATGTCTATTGTCTATTTCTTTTGTCATTTCTGGAGGTAGCGTCTGCTTGGATTGCTAAGATTGCGAGCAAGTTTGAACTGGCATAAGTTAGGTAACTTCGAAAGAAGTGTATACGTAGAACTTAAGCACGAACAAAACTGAGTTCTTTGATACCAATGATTCGGGTCATGTCCAGGAAGCACGAGGGGGACAACAGTTCAACTCAATGAGTCGGCTGTGTTATGGCAGAATCTTAATAAATAGAACGAGCAAAAGAAGGATCACACTACACAGATAAACACAATATGCGCAGACAATATGTAGGAATGTGAATTGTTCATCAATTTAGATGTAAACAGATAGATTGATCTATTGATTGATGTATGTTACAAATATATTATACATGCTTATATAGATTTCTAAGACGCTTGGGTGTCTACTCGTTACGTTCAGCTACAAAGAAGAAGTTAGAACAGTTCAACAGTTCAACCATTACAGTCGACTGGAAGACAGAGAGACAGTTGGTAGAAGTTCGACAGTCGTTGGTCGCATGTCAATGCTGCTTGTCGACGTCGCGAACTGTGAGGTTGCTGAACATGTCGAAGGTGTGAATTTGTCGAGGTGTGTCGAAATCAAAACTCGTCAGAGTTTTGTCGAATTCGGAACTTGTTGGCGCTAACCTGTTGGACTGGAAACTTGTTGAGTCGAACTCCTATTGAAGTCGAAACTTATTGACATTGCATCAACGTCGATGACCTGCCAACTGCGATGTGGATCAGAAAAGGATTTCCAAAGAATGAAAGAGGTAATGAGTAGTTGTCCAGGACTTGCATTACTTGATTTTTCTAAACCATTTGTTTTGGAATGTGATGCATCAGGAGAAGGGATAGGGGCAGTCCTAAAGAAAAATCAACACCCCATAGCTTTTGAGAACAGAAAATTGCAGCCACATGAGAAGCTCTACTCCATGTATGACAAAGAAATGTTAGCAATCATGCATTCCTTGGCCAAGTTTAGACAATATATGGTGGGGAACAAGTTTGTGGTCAAAACTGATCATAACAGTTTAAAGCATTTCCTCACACACAAAAGGATCTCAATGAAAGGATAAAAAAGTGGGTAAGTAAGGTCCAAGCTTTTGATTTTGACATTGAATATGTAAAAGGGAAGAATAATATTGTAGCAGATCCATTGTATAGGAGACCTTCATTTTCGCTTATGGACATTTCGAAAGATTGGAAAGATATGATAATAGTAGGGTATGCCAAAGATAGTTTTGCTTGTGATGTGTTAGATGGGGTCAAAAGAGATGATATATACAATATATTGAATGGCCTAAACTACTATAAGGACCGACTATACTTGGTTCATGGTTTGAACCTAAAGCACAATATCTTGAAGGAAGCTCATGATTCTCCTTTAGGAGGCCATCCTGGTTTCTTTAAAACATATAGTCAATTAAGACAAAGGTTCTCTTGGAAAGGGCTGAAGGAAGATGTTCTCAAGTATGTGAATGAATGCAAGATATGTTAGCAAAACAAAGTTGAACACACCCATCCTGTGGGTCTATTGCAGCCATTGCCCAATCCAAAACAAAAATGGGAAAGCATCTCTATAGATTTCATCATAGGTCTTCCCAAGTCTTTGGGTAAGGATTGTATTTATGTTGTGGTGGATAGACTCACCAAATTTTCTCATTTATTTGCTATTAAATCATCTTTTACTACTGCACAAGTGGCTGATCTATTCTTTAGATATATTTTCAGATTACATGGAATTCCCAAAAACATTGTGAGTGACACGGATAGCAGATTTATGAGTGCTTTTTGAAATAACTCTTCAAGTTGGTGGGAACTCAATTGACTCCTAACACAAGCTATCATCCTCAAACTAATGGCCAAACAGAAAGGGTGAACCAATGGTTGGAAGGATACTTGAGGAATTATGTTGGTGAGCAGCAGAAAGCATGGGTGAAATGGCTACACTTGGGTGAGTTTTGCTACAATATTACGTTCCATATGTCCATTGGCATCTCTCATTTCAAAGAAATTTATGGTTATGAAGCACTCACCTTTGTTGATCACATTTTTGGTGATAGTAGATCCCCAAAAGCTAAATATTGGGTTGAGTAAAGCCAAGATATTTTGAAGCTTATAAAACACAATTTGCAGGTTGCCCAAAATCAACAAAAACAGTATGTGGATCAACATAGGGAGGAAAGAAATTTTCAAGTGAATGATTTGGTTTGTTTGAGGCTGCAACTATACAAGAAAACCTCCTTAAACTAGAAAGGATAAAAAAAGCTCAAACCAAGGTATTATGGTCCATACAAGATAGTTCAAAAAGTTGGGGAGATAGCTTAAGAGTTAGAACTTCCGGAAGGTAGCAAAATCCACAATGTATTTCATGTTTCATGCCTTAAGAATTCTATTGGTCAGCAAATTTCTTTTTCGGAAACACTCCCTCCATTATATGATGAAGGACAACTCATATGTATTCCATAAAAAAAATTGTCGACAAGAGAAAGGAAATTGAGGAGCCGAACCAGAAGATAATATTTGGTACAATGGAAAGATTTTCCAACTGAGGATGCCACATGGGAAGAGGAAATTTTTTTGCATCATCCCAATTTGGAATTTCTTGATGGAAAGCAATCTTGGGGGGGGGAGGACTGTAATGTCCCCATCCAAATAAATCACTAGAAGGGAAAATTCCACCAATCTACCAGTTCCCTAGGTAAGGGTGCAAACATCTAGATTTGGAATAAGGGTGATATATACAACCCCAAATTGAAATTATCTTGAAAAAATATATTAAAAGGGGTTAAATAAATATTTATAATAGGAAAATAAGGTGGCACTTGGTCATGAAGGCACATTGGTGGCGTGGGACCCACACAAAGCAAGATTCTCCATGCTACATGGCATCCTACTCTCACCCATTCGAATCCAAGGTGGAGTCCAACGTTCTTGAGGGATTTGGAAGGGAATTAAACTTGGCATGAATCATTGACGGTCGAATTTGAGTGGAAGATTAACTCCCATGGAAGAGGAAGAGGCATCTTAGAGGTATTGAGACACTTGGGCTAGATTCCCTAGCTTTTATGACAACAATGACGAAGATTCTATGACACTTATGACAAGGATTAAACCTGATTGCTGACATATGACCTATATGACATGTCAGGGATAAAAATATCCTCCAAGAGGCTGCACAAGGGATTTATGGAAGCCAAGATTCCCCCCATTCAAATTGATGGAAGAGGGAGGCTAGGAGTTGTTGGACAAGTGGCACTCATTGGAATCCTTCCCCAACTTGAGTTGGCATGAATCTATTGGAAGGAATTCAAGCCATGGATGACTTGGAAGGATTATAAAATACAAGAACAAAGAAGGAGAGGGGATTTTGATCATTTCTCATTTGGTAATTTGGAGAGCATAGCTTGGCCATGCAAGTTGAGTGTTTATTCTACGTGCCTTAGAACCAATTTCGAGTGTGAAAGATTCCCATCCTAATTGGAAATTGGAGAGGACATTCAGACCTTTCATTTGGAGATGCAATGAATTAATTTGTTACAGGTTGAAGCTATAGGGATGCTCGTGATCATATCTTCCTCAACTTGTTCCCACATCTATCTCACTCTTCTCTTCATATTCTTGCTCTTGGAGGAATGACGCACATGGTGAGATTATGATATCATTGGGGAAGTCCAAGGGACCCCATTTATTTGTAATGTGATGTCTACACTCTGTATTTGATTCTCAGATGAACCTCAGATCGAAAATCCAAGTGAAACTATGTAAAAATTCCAAACTATGTATGAATGGTGCCATTTTCCCATATATCTCATTGTAAGAGCTTGAAGTTGTTTGATATGGAATTGCTTCAGTCAATATCAGTGGTTTTATTTATGTTTGGAGAGCCATTAATGTATTGAATAAGTTTCAAGAACCTTATTCAAGTCTTTGGAACATTTCTCTCAAATTTCATAGCATGTTATAACGTTTTTCTCTCATTTCCCCTATGTTAAAACATGTTTACAAATATCTAATTTATGGGAGTTGCAGTAGCCTTTAGGAACTGAATAATGATGCATTTGGGTTCCCATTGAAGTCAGCTAACTAAAACATGTCTCTTTTCTAAAATTTGGGAGGCTTGTATTGCATTTGGGAAGCCATTAGTGACCTCTACCCTAGGGGGTTTGAACCTCAAAATTACTAGTAAATTCCATATTTTCTCATGATTGCAAATGAATCTTGTAGAAGTCTTTTGAGAGTGTCCAAGCACCTATAAGCCTAATTTTTATGTCCTAATACCCTTCAAGTACCTTCATACCCAATTCGAAATCATTTGGATCCATTTGGAAGCACTTGGGTCATTACTAGTCCAAGGTTCGAATTGACCAAAAAATTGCAATTTTTCTTATTTTTCCAAATTATTAAAAACAGACACTACACTCCACCGCTCTAAGGCCATTCCCAGGATTGAGTGCAGGCATAAGCGAAGTAGCACCAACATCCCCAAAACCCTCTGAACGGGAAGAAGTCACCACCAAATTCCTAGGCCTCGAATTCCTCCTCGTATGAACAACAAAATCCACCAACACGTTAGGGTTAGAACTTATAAAATCCATTGGGTGGGTAAAGGATTCTGGCTTATCTAACTTTGAAATAGGAGTTCGGACCTTCGTCGATGGAGTAGAAGTAAAACCCATCCCATCAGAGGAAACCCTAATGGGTGACATCATAGAGGACAAAATCAGGTAGGTTACCTTAAATGTCTCACTGAATCCCGTGGAAATCCAACGACGGTATATCAAAAACCAAACAACAAAAACAGAACGGCGCACAAAACAAACAGGCTAAAAAACAACAAAATGGAACAGAGAGATCGAAATAGTAGAGAGGCCTTCCCACTTTTTTTATAACTTGGTTGGTACTAAACTAATCTGCAATATTAGTGGACTTCAAGTATCGACAAAGGAGAGCTAAGAAGCGTATCCATTAGTAAAAAACCAGAAATCGACCACCAACAACCCTGCAAATCCTAACCAGGTCTCCATCTCTCGCTTTCTCATGCCATGTATCAACCTTGCTATCTTTCGTAAGGGTACTCTTAACTATATCCTTCGTAAGAGTCCTCTTGATTATAAGGTATAATTACTTATGTTTATTATTGATATGGTGTAGGTCATAAATTAGGGCACGAGCAACATTTTTTATTTTTTATTTTAAATGCATAAAGTAAAAAAAGCTAAATTAAATATTTTTTAATTTTAATATTATTAATATTATAAACTTATTCGTCAAGTTGGATGGAAGATATATCATAGTTATTATTATTAAAAAAATTAAAAAAAGTTTTTCAAAATATTTTAGAAAATAAAAATAATAGTTTTTAAAATTATATTTAAGGTAAATGTGACCATCATTATGAAAATAAATTACCAAATTAATGAACACTTAGATAAATCCCCTTGTACATTTGTGTTAAGTCTTTTTGATAATAAAGGGAAGCTAAGTATGATCACCTTCACCATCATTGAAAAGATGAGTATTTAACTAAATTAAGCCACCACATATAGTGATGGATATAAATGCACAAGGCTCTACAAAATTTGGGGTTTAGATATGAATTGTTTGCATGTAGACACCCTATCCCAACCATTAAGCAACAACACTTCATCAAAACGCAATAGGGTATTGATAATCTTATAATATTGTCACTTTTGAGTCCTTGTCGAAAGGCATTGTCATCAAATTGTGAAAATAAATTGCAAACAACAAAACTTTGAGTAATGAAATATTATATCTAACAATTTTTTTATAAAATATCATATACAAATTTATATAAAATTTTCTAAATTTGAGAAAATAATTTTAATATAAACATATTTTATATTAAAATAAACAAAATTAAATATAAAATAAAATCAATACATAAATTTACTTTTCAAAATTAAACATTAATTTTAAAACTTAGAAATAATCAAAATTTTAATACAAAAAATTTATATTTTAATTTATTTTCTAACCTTTTCTATTAATAAAATATAAATTTAAATCAAATGTATTAATTCAATAATATGTAAAGAATAACTCAAATCAATAATCATTATCCTTACACTTTATATAGTAATATCACCTACAATGCCTTTTACACTCAACCTAATGCTAAAAGAATGGTTAGGAAATAAAGACATTAATGTATTTTACACTCAACCTAATCCTAAAAAGAATGGATAGGACTTAAAGAGATTGATAATTATGGCATAGTAGGCCTTTCTTTCTATCACTTTAAACTTTATTAACCATATTAACCAAGAATCTTTCCTGCCATCCAATACAACTCAGCTTTCATATCAACCATGAAAACCCCACAAAGAGTAAGATTCGGATTTCCTACAAGGATTAGTGAAGGGTCATTAAGACAACCTTTCAAAAACAAAGCATCCCAGAAATCCTTTTTGTGGTGATAAGGGCCATACACATTTAGGATACGAACAACTCTATCCATATCTTTGAATTTACCTTCCAACAGAATCCCCTTGTCTGCCAATAAAGAGGAGAAATGGGTTGTGAGAGGGTTCCATGAAGATAAAAGACCCCCCGATAAACCTAAAGAATCATAGGCGCAACAGTTCCAAGAGGGGAAACGTTTAAGAAACACCTCACATGCTTGTTGAGAAGGGACCATAGTTTCTTGAAGGAGTAAGATGTCAGGTTTAGTAGAAAGAATCAACCTATTAAGGGAAGTTCGTTTGGGAACACTGCAAAACCCTCTGATATTAAGGGTTAATAGGATCATTAGGAAGCAAAGTCCATAGGTTGAATTTCTCTAAGGGCCTCATGGTAGGTAAAATTGGGAGAAATACTAGAAACCACCCGGCCAACAAAAGTAGCTTCTGAGAGTTTAGGGTTTACAAAGGGAGGAAGGCTATCGTCAACAAGCAAGGTCAGACTATCTAACTCCAACTTATTCCCTCTTTTCCTCCTAGTAGTGACATTCTGCAACTAGATAGAGGAAATAGGAATGATATCATCACTACTAGGTTTTCCCAAGAAAGCCAGGATTTTAGTTCTTTGCAAACCCTCACCATCTACAACTAGTGTATCAGAGGAAGCCCTCCCAGAATTGGCTGTAGATAAAGTATCCCCTCGACCCTGAACCCTCAAAGGAGAAAAGAGAATCGAAAGCCCCAAATTGGGTAGATAAGGTTCAATAGTAGGAATGTGTTCCTCAAACTGTCTAATAGACCCCAAATCAACCCCACAATCACCACCATCAACCAGAATCTTAACCAAAGGTGAGGAAGCATGAACGGAGTCGTCGTCAATACCTTCAAATAGTGAGTGCAAAAACTCCTCTTTAGACATAAATTTATGTAACACAGGGAGGGATTCTTTTAACTTACCCAAGTAATCGACCGTCGAAGAGTAATCCAAAGGGACAGTATGAGCCAGAACGGTATCTAAATCCTTCGAATGAGTAGACTCCTTAGAGAATTCTGGTTCAACATTCAACTGATCTTCTGAGTGTCCAGGGAAGAAGTTCCTCACGTGACTAGTTTTGTGACAATTGAAACATCGGAAAGGAAAGCGCCATTAATCCAATTGTTGAGTGAAAACCCCATCATTCCAAAAGACCTCAATTTCATCCGACAAACCCTGTGAAGAAGTCACCATTTCCACTAGAACCCTCGGAGCCCACCTGTCAGTTGCAAGAAGCGTGGCTGCTTCCACCAAAATGAACTGATCGATAGCATTGGCGACATACATAAAACTCCCAAACGACCAACACTACACGGTAAAGCCCGGGCGAATGACCCACGCATGCCTCTTAACCAGCTTATTGGTCCAAGGGTTAAATCTAGAATGCCATTTGGAAAAAACAAGGGAATCTTCATCGATAACCCAAAACTGGCTTTCTATCAGATGAAGGCTCTCCGCAGTAAGAAAGTGGAAGCTATACCATCCATTTACCAAAATATTGACCCAGGGAATATACAAAATGATGGGTTTCCAGAACTTTCCCATCCATTTAATGATTTCAGAGCGTGAAATTCGAATCAATTTGAAACACCCGAGTAGGGTTTGTTTAGTAAGCCCAAACACCATGTCGAAGGACACGTCCCGTCCAAAAAGACAAGAGGATTTACCCTGTTTCACCTTCTCCAATTTAAGTTTCCTTCGACTATGTGCCCTAGCCCTAGTCACGGGATTTATGACAACAAAATCCGAGGTCTCCATGTAATTTCCCCATCCAAATAAATCACTAGAAGGGAAAATTCCACTAATCTACTAGTTCCCTAGGTTGGGGTGGAAACATCTAGATTTGGAATAAGGGAACTATCAAACCCCAAATGGACATTAGCTTGACGAAATATATTAAGAGGGGGTAAATAAATATTTATAATAGGAAAATAAGGTGGCAATTGGTCATGAATGCACATTGGTGGTGTGGGACCCACACAAAGCAAGATTCTCTATGCCACATGGCATCCTACTCTCACACATTTGAACCCAAGGTGGATTCCAAATTTTTTGGGGGAGTTGGAAGGGAATTACACTTGGCATGACTCATTGACGGTCGAATTTGAGTGGAAGAGTAACTCCCATGGAAGAGGAAGAGGCATATTAGAGGTATTGAGACACTTGGGCTAGATTCCCTAGCTTTATGACAACAATGGTGAAGATCATATGACACTTATGACAAGCATCAGACCTGATTGTTGACATATGAACTATATGAAATGTTAGGGATAAAAATATCCTCCAAGAGGGCGCACAAGGGAGTTATGGCAGAAAAAATCCCCCCCATTCAAATTGATGGAAGAGGGAGGTTAGGAATTGTTGGACAAGTGGCACTCATTGTAATCCTTCCCCAACTTGAGTTGGCATGAAGCTCTTGGAATGAATTCGAGCCATTGAGGACTTGGAAGGCTTATAAAATAAAAGAACAAAGAAGGAGAGGGGATTTTTATCATTTCTCATTCAGTAATTTGGAGAGCATAGCTTGTCCATGCAAGTTGAGTGTTTATTCTACTTGGTTTAGCACCAATTTCGCGGGTGGAAGATTCTGATACTAATTCAAAATTGGATAGTCCATTCATACCTTTCATTTGGAGCTACAATGAATTCATTTGTTAGAGGTTGAAGCTACAGGGCTGCTCGTGATCATATCTTCTTCAACTTGTTCCCACATCTCTCTCACTCTTCTCTTCATATTCTTTCTCTTGGAGGAATGACGCACATGGTGAAATGCTGATCTCTTTGGGGAAGTACAAGGGGCCCAATTTATTAGTAATTTGATGTCTAAAATCTGTATTTTTGCTCAGATGAACCTCAGATCGAAAATCCAAGTGACATTATGTATGAATGGTGCCATTTTCCCATATATCTCATTGTAAGAGCTTGAATTTGTTTGATATGGAATTGTTTCAGTCAATATCAGTCGTTTTATTGCTGTTTGGAGAGCCATTAATGTATTGAATAATTTTCATGAACCTTATGCAATTATTTAGAACATTTCTCTCAAATTTCATAGCAAGTTATAGTGTTTTTCTCTCATTTCCCCTTATGTTAAAACATGTTTACAAATATCTGATTTATGGGAGTTGAAGCGGCCTTTAGGAACTAATTAATGATGCATCTAGGTGACCATTGAATTCGGATAACTAAAAAACCATGTATCTTCTCTAAAATTTGGGAGGGTCGTACTGCATTTGGGAAGCCATTAGTGACCTCTACCCTAGGGGGTTTGAACCTCGAAATTACTAGTAAATTCCTTATTTTCTCCTGAATGCAAATGAATGTTGCAGAAGTATTTTGAGAGTATCTAAGAACCTATCATACTAATTTTTATGTCCTAATACCCTTCAAGTAACTTTATACCCATTTCGAAATCCTTAGGATCCATTTGGAAGCACTTGGCCCCATCACTAGTCCAAGGTTCGAATTGACCAAAAAATTGCAATTTTTCCAATTTTTCCAAATTATTAAAAAGGGACACTACAAGTGGTATCAGAGCATGGTACTTGCACCTGGTTTGGGTGACCATTTATGAGGTCAATAAGTTATCCTCCACCCTTAGAGAAAAAAATCTGAAAGTAGCTTTGGTGAAGAGGAAGAAGAAGGAGAAAAAGTGCACTCTGTTGAGACTATGGCCAAGGATGAGAAATGAACTTCAGATATGGAGGCCAAAGAGGAGTTTAGGAAATCCAAGAAACCATTTTTTGAAGACATGATAAGGAATATAATGCAAGGGTTCAAATTGATGGCTAGTTAAATTGGTAGCAAATTGGAAATAAGAGGCAGCAGTAGTTTCCCTAGTGAGGAAAAGAAGGAATTTGGTGGAATCTTTTTCTCAAGGATAGGGCCTCATAATCGAACCAATGAATTTCAGAGCTCAATAAGATCCACCACACCCAAGTTTCTTGAGACTAAAGAGGACCTTCACACCCAATATGGAATGCAATAAGTTCTAGCAGAATGGCAGCAATTGAGTGAAGATTTTAGGAGGACCCTACCATTTGATCAATTCTTTATTGTCTACAAAAAAACTCAAGATGAGGGGAGGCAAGAGAAATCCTTTACAAAACAAAGAATTGAGTGATTCCATAGGTAAAATGCCCCTTCCTTCCTTTGATGGCTCATCTCAAAGTTCTACAAATACTTGGATACAAAAGTTAGATGTATGTTTTCTGCTGAATCCAATGGTTGAAGATGATGCTCTAAAAATGGCTATTTTGCATATTGAAGGAGAAGCCAATGATTGGTGGTTCAATGGGGTTAAAAACTTGGGACATGATCAGGTCAAAACATATGAAGAATTTTTTGACAGGTTATTGGAAATATTTGAGCAAAAAGACCCTGAAATTCCTTTCAAGGAACTAGCACAGTTGAAGCAAATTGGAACCCCTGATCAGTACATGTTGTAATTTCAAAAACTATTAGTTAAGGTGGATGATATATCTATGGTTCGATTGGTATTTCTCTTTAGTGAAGGTTTGGATGAACCTTTGAAGGGTTTATTTAAATCCCACAAACCTACTTCATTGAAAGATGCCATGAACTTGGCAAGAGATCTCCAAAATGTGCTACCCAAGACAAAGTATCCCCCTAAGCCCAAATTTACTTCCAAGTTCAGTTTTGACAAGAAGCCATGGTAAAAATATTCATTTGGAAAATACTAGAGAGAGGGAACAAGCAAGGAAGAACTCAGAAGAAAGAAACTGTGTTACACATGCTTCCAACCATGGGTACCAGGGCATAAATGTGCCAAGGGGAAAGCATAATTCATTGAAGTATTTTCTAATGATGAAGAGGAAGGGAACATGGAGGAAGAAGAACATATTTCAGCCCAAGAAGATGGATATGACACAGTAGAAGAAGATCATCCATCACCTGAAAAAGGGAGAATGGCAGCGTTTTTAGGAGTGCCTCGTTTTCACACCATTCGATGCAAGGGAGTGGTACACGAGAAAATAGTTTCAGTATTAGTAGATGGGGGATCCACTCATAACTTAATTGATGCATCCTTGGTGGAGACAAAAAAGATACCTACTGAATCATTCGATTGGTTCACAGTCATCATTCCAAGTAACAATTCTATGGAATGCAAAAAATGGATTTCAAAGATACAACTTACCATAGCAAATTACACATTTTATGATAGCTTTTATGTGGTGGATGTTATTGATACAAATGTTGTCTTGGGAGTGCAATGTTTGTACTCTATAGGAGAACATACAGTGAACTACCAAATACCTGAAATGAAATTCAAATATTCGGAAGGAAAACAAAGAGTAGTGAGAGGAATGCAGACCTATCCTAGCCAAGCGGTGTCTTCCCACAATATGAGGTCCATATTGAGGCATGGAGGTATTGAATGGGCTGATCTATCTTTCATCACTTCCCCCAAGCCACCTAGAAGGACACCTGACAGAGGAGTTGAGCACACCATTATTTTGGAGGTGGGTACTTCACCTATACAAATACCAACATATAGACACCCAAAAAGATCCAGAGATGAGATTGAGAAGGATATTCAAGAGCTGTTGGGATTGGGACTCATTAGACCAAGCTCAAGTCCCTATGCTTCTTCAATTGTTTTGGTGAAGAAAAAGGATGGAACCCTAAGGATGTGCATTGATTTTAGATCTCTAAACAAGAAGAAAATAAAGAAGAGATATCCCATTCCTACAATAGATGAGCTAATGGATGAGCTATTTGGAGCAAATATCTTCTCCAAAATTGATCTTAGATTTGGTTACCATCAAATTCGAATGAAGGAGGAGGATGTGCAGAAAACTGCTTTCCGGTGTCACTATGGTCATTTCAAATTTCTTGTCATGCCTTTTGGTTTGACCAATGCTCCAGCCACATTCCAATTATGCATGAACAAAATATTTTGCAAGCAACTCCAGAAGTTTGTTTTTTTTTTTTTTTTATGATATTTTGATTTACAGTAAGACATGGGAGGAACATTTGCACCATTTAGAAGTTGTATTGAAAATATTGCATGAATAATCTTTGTTTTCTAAGTTGTCCAAGTCTGAATTTGGGTTGAAAGAAGTTTTGTATTTTGGGCACATCATTGGGAAGCATGGAGTAAACCTGCACTTGGATAAAATAAAGGCTATTCTTGAATGGCCATCACCCAAGAACATCATTGAATTGAGAGGTTTCAATGGGATATGCACTTAAAATATAGGAAGTTTGTGAATGGGTTTTCCAAATAACTGCTCCCCTTACTGATTTGACCAAGAAGGATGCTTTAAAATGGGATGAAGAGGCTGAAAATGCTTTCCAAAAAATGAAAGAGGTAATGAGTAGTTGTCCAGTACTTGCATTACCTAATTTTTCTAAACCATTTGTTTTGGAATGTGATGCATCAGGAGAAGGGATAGGGGCAGTCCTAAAGCAAAATCAACACCCCATAGCTTTTGAGAACAGAAAATTACAGCCACATGAGAAGCTCTACTCCATATATGATAAAGAAAGGTTATCCACCATGCATGCCTTGGCCAATTTTAGACAATATCTGGTGGGGAACAAGTTTGTGGTCAAAACTGATCATAATAGTTTAAAGCATTTCCTCACAGAAAAGGATCTCAATGAAAGGAAACAAAAGTGGGTAAGTAAGGTCCAAGCTTTTGATTTTGACATTGAATATGTAAAAGGGAAGAATAATATTGTAGTAGATCCATTGTATAGGAGACCTTCATTTTCTCTATGGACATTTCAAAAGATTGGAAAGATATGCTAATAGTAGAGTATGCCAAAGATTGTGTTAGATGGGGTCAAAAGAGATGATAGATACAATATACTAAATGTCCTAATCTACTATAAGGACCGACTATACTTGGTTCGTGGTTCGAACCTAAAGCACAAGATCTTGAAGGAAGCTCATGATTCTACTTTAGCAGGCCATCCTGGTTTCTTTAAAACATATAGTCAATTAAGACAAAGGTTATCTTGGAAAGGGATGAAGGAAGATGTTCTCAAGTATGTGAATGAATCCAAGATATGTTATCATAAAAAATTTGAACACACTCATCCTGTGGGTATATTGCAGCGATTTCCCAATCCAGAACAAAAATGGGAAAGCATCTCTATGGATTTCATCACAGATTTTCCCAAGGCTTTGGGTAAGGATTGTATTTATGTTGTGTTGGATAGACTCACCAAATTTGCTCATTTATTTGCTATTAAATCATCTTTTACTATTGCACAAGTGGCTGATCTATTCTTTGGAGATATTTTTAGATTCCATGGAATTCCTAAAAACATTGTGAGTGACACAGATAGCAGATTTATGAGTTCTTTTTGGAAATAAATCTTAAAGTTGGTGGGAACTCAATTGACTCCTAACACAAGCTATCATCCTCAAACTAATGGCCAAACAGAAAGGGTGAACCAATGGTTGGAAGGATACTTGAGGAACTATGTTGGTGAGCAGCAAAAAGCATGGGTGAAATGACTACACTTGGGTGAGTTTTGCTACAATAATACTTTCCATATGTCCATTGGCATGTCTCCTTTCAAATAAATTGATGGTTATGAAGTAATCACCTTTGTTGATCACATTTTTGGTGTTAGTAGAGCCCTAAAATCTAAATATTGGGTTGAGGAAAGTCAAGATATTTTGAAGCTTCTAAAAGACAATTTGCAGGTTTCCCAAAATCAACAAAAACAGTATGTGGATCAACATAGGGAGGAAAGAACTTTTCAAGTGAATGATTTGGTTTATTTGAGACTGCAACTATATAAGAAAACCTCCTTAAAATGGAAAGGATCAGAAAATCTCAAACCAAGGTATTATGGACCATATACGATAGTTCGAAAAGTTCGGGAGGTAGCTTATGAGTTAGAACTTCCGGAAGGTAGAAAAATACACAATGTATTTCATGTTTCATGCCTTAAGAAGGCTATTGGTCAGCAAATTTATATTTCAGAAAAACTTCCTCCATTAAATGATGAAGGAAAACTCATACGTATTCCATAAAAAATTTTGAAGATAAGAGAAAGGAAATTGAGGAGTAGAACCATAAGATAATATTTGGTACAATGGAAAGATTTTGCAAGTGAGGATGCCACATGGGAAGAGGAACAAATTTTGCATCATCCCAATTTGGAATTTATTGAGGCAAAGCAATCTTGGGTGGGGAGGACTGTAATTTCCCCATCCAAATAAATCACTAGAAGGGAAAATTCCACCAATCTACCCATTCCCTAGGTTAGGGTGGAAACATCTAGATTTTGAATAAGGGAGATATATAAAACCCCAAATTTACATTATCTTGACAAAATATATTAAAAGGGGGTAAATAAATATATATAATAGGAAAATAAGGTGGCACTTGGTCATGAAGGCACATTGGTGGTGTGGGACCCACACAAAGCAAGATTCTACATGCTACATGGCATCTTACTCTCACCCATTCGAATCCAAGGTGGAGTCCAACGTTATTGGGGGAGTTGGAAGGGAATTACACTTGGAATGAATCATTGAGGGTCGAATTTGAGTGGAAGAGTAACTCCCATGGAAGAGGAAGAGGCATCTTAGAGGTATTGAGACACTTGGGCTAGATTCCCTAGCTTTTACGACAATAATGATGAAGATTCTATGACACTTATGACAAGGATTAGACCTGATTGCTGACATCTGACCTATATGACATGTTAGGGCTAAAAATAGCCTCCAAGAGGGCTCACAAGGGATTTAGTGCAGCCAAGATTCCCCCCCATTCGAATTGATGGAAGAGGGAGGCTAGGAATTGTTGGACAAGTGGCACTCATTGGAATCCTTCCCCAACTTGAGTTGGCATGAATCTCTTGGAAGGAATTCAAGCCATGGAGGACTTGGAAGGCTTATAAAAGACAAGAATAAAGAAGGAGAGGGGATTTTCATAATTTCTCATTTGGTAATTTGGAGCTCATAGCTTGTCCATGCAAGTTGAGTGTTTATTCTACTTTCCTTAGAACCAATTTCAAGGGTGAAAGATTCCCATTCTAATTGAAAATTGGAGAGGCCATTCATACCTTTCATTTGGAGCTGCAATGAATTAATTTGTTACAGTTTGAAGCTACATGGATTCTCGTGATCATATCTTCTTCAACTTGTTCCCACATCTCTCTCACTCTTCTCTTCATATTCTTGCTCTTGGAGAAATCGCGCACATGGTGAGATTATGATCTTGTTGGGGAAGTCGAAGAGACCACATTTATTTGTAATGTGATGTCTACACTTTGTATTTGATGCTTAGATTAACCTCAGATTAAAAATCCAAGTGAAACTATGTAAAAATGCCAAACTATGTATGAATGGTGCCGTTTTCCCATATATCTCGTTGTAAGAGTTTGAAGTTATTTGATATGGAATTGTTTCAGTTAATATCAGTGGTTTTATTTCTGTTTGGAGAGTCATTAATGTATTGAAGAAGTTTCATGAACCTTATTCAAGTATTTGGAACATTTCTCTCAAACTTCATAGCAAGTTATAGCGTTTTTCTCTCATTTCCCCCTGTGTTAAAACATGTTTATAAATATCTGATTTATGGGAGTTGCAACAGCCTTTAGGATCTGATTAATGATGGATTTGGGTTCCCATTGAAGTCATCTAACTAAACCATGTCTCTTTTTTGAAATTTGGGAGGTTCATACTGCATTTGGGAAGCTATTAGTGACCTCTACCCTAGGGGGTTTGAACCTCGAAATTACTAGTAAATTCCCTATTTTCTACTGATTTCAAATGAATGGTGCAGAAGTATTTTGAGAGTGTCCAAGCACCTATCAGCCTAATTTTTATGTCCTAATACCCTTCAGGTACCTTCATACCCAATTCAAAAGCCTTAGGGTCCATTTGGAAGCACTTGGGTCATCACTAGTCCAAGGTTTGAATTGACCAAAAAATTGCAATTTTTCCAATTTTTCCAAATTATTAGAAAGGGACACTACACTCCCATTAGAGGAAATTTGGGTAAAAAATGGGCCTCCTAAGGAAAATAATAAAATAATAGTAGAGAGAGTAAAAAAACTATTTTTTTGGATCGTATTTTCAACTTATCTCATTGTAGGTTTACTCAAATTTCAAGCGGAAGGACTCGTTGGATGCATAATTAAATTATGCATCCAACGAGTACCCATGTTGCATACTTTTAACAACATACACACAATGAAAAATAAAAAATACATTAAAAAACGCGTTTCTAGTGAGAGAAAACACGTTTTTTAATGTATTTTCGATTTTTCATGGTGTATATGTTGTTAAAAGTATGCAAAATGGGTATTCATTGGATGCATACTTTAATTATGCATCCAACAAGTCCTCCCACTTGAAATTTGATAAAATCTACAAGGAGATAAGTTGAAAATACGATCCAAAAAAGTAGTTTTTATTTTTTCCCTTCAATTTTTTTAGGTGCTCCCCTTTTTTAATTTTAAAGCATTTTGATTGGCTAATACATGATAACATGGAATTTGTATTATTTTTCGAAGGCCCATTTTAAATTGAAATTTCCTCTAATGACCTCTCTAAGGCCATTCCCAGGATTGAGTGTAGGCGTAAGTGAAGTAGCACCAACATCCCCAAAACCCTCCAATCGGGAAGAAGGAACTGCCAAATGCCCAGGCCTCGAATTCCTCCTCGTATGACCAACAAACTCCACCAAAGTGTTAGGGTTAGAACTTATAAAATTCGTCGGGCAAGTAAAGGAGTCTGACTTATATAGCTTTGAAATAGGAGTTTGGACCTCCGTCGATAGAGTAGAAGTAAAACCCATCCCATCAGAGGAAACGCTAATGGGTGATATCATAGAGGAAAAAATCTGGTAGGTTACCATAAATGTCTCACTGAATCCCGTGGAAAGCCAACGACGGCATACTAGAAACCGAACAATGAAAACAGAATGGCGCACAAAACGGACAGGCTAAAAAACAACAAAATGAAATGGAGAGATAGAAATAGTAGAGAAGCCTTCCCACTTTTTTTATAACTTGGTTGATACTAAACTAATTTGCAAGATTAGTGGACTCCAAGTATCGACAAAGGAGAGCTAAGAAGGGTATCCATTAGTAAAAAACCAAAAACCGACCACCAAAACCTTGCAAACCCTAACCAAGTCTCCATCTCTCGCTTTCTCATGCCATGTATCAACCTTGTTATCTTTTGTAAGGGTAGTCTTAACTATATCCTTCGTAAGAGTCCTCTTAATTGTAAGGTAGGATTACTTAAATGTTTATTATTGATATGGTGTAGGTCATAAATTAGTGCACGAGGAGCATTTGTTTTTGTTTAAATGCATAAAGTAAAAAAAGCTAAATTAAATATTTTTTAATTTTTATATTATTAATATTATTAATATTATTAATATTATAAAATTATTCATCAAGTTAGATGGAAGATATATCATAGTTATATTATTAAAAGAAATTAATTTTTTTTTTCAAAATATTTTAGAAAATAAAAATAATAGTTTTTTAAATTATATTTAAGGTAAGTGTGACCATCATTACGAAAATAGACTATCAAATTAATGATCACTTAGATAAATCCCCATGTGCATTTGTGTTAAGTCTCTTTGATAATAAAGGGAAGCTAAGTATGACCACCTTCACCATCATTGAAAAGATAAGTATTTAACCAAATTAAGCCACCACATATAGTGATGGATATATATGCACAAGGCTCTGCAAAATGGGGAGTTTAGATATGAATTGTTTGCATGTAGACACCCTATCCCAACCATTAAGCAACAACACTCCATCAAAACCCAATAGGGTATTGATAATCTTATAATATTGTTACTTTTGAGTCCTTGTCTAAAGACATTGTCATCAAATTATAAAAATAAATTACAAACAACAAAACTTTGAGTAATATCTAACATTTTTTTATAAAATATCATATAAAAATTTATATTGGATCAAATTTTCTAAATTTGAGAAAATAATTTTAGTATAAACATATTTTATATTAAAATAAACAAAATTAAATATAAAATAAAATCAATACATCAATTTACTTTTCAAAATTAAACATTAATTTTAAAACTCACAAATAATCAAAATTTTAATACAAAATAATTTATAGTTT
The DNA here is from genome assembly GCA_027924585.1 of Larix kaempferi. Taxonomy (NCBI): domain Eukaryota; kingdom Viridiplantae; phylum Streptophyta; class Pinopsida; order Pinales; family Pinaceae; genus Larix; species Larix kaempferi. The sequence continues at coordinate 162,850 of BSBM01001701.1, read as the reverse complement.
AATTTATTTTCTAACTTATTCTATTAATAAAATATAAATTTAAATCAAATATATTAATTCAATATAATTCAAATCAATAATCATTATCATTACACTTTATAGAGTAATATCACCTCCAATGCCTTTTACACTCAACCTAATACTAAAAGAATGGTTAGGAAATAAAGACATTAATGTATTTTACACTCAACCTAATCCTAAAAAAAATGGATAGGACTTAAAGAGATTGATAATTATGGCATGTAGGCCTTTCTTTCTATCAATTGAAACTTTATTAATCATATTAAACAAGAATCTTGCCAAGTACAACTTAGCTTTCATATCAACCATGAAAACCCCACAAATTAGAAATCGATTATTGAGTTCATATTTGTGCACATATTTACTGAACTAGATATTCTACATTTAAAGAATAGATCAAGTTATAGAAAGTGGAAACAACAGCTCTGCCCCCGGCCTTATTAATTATTAATTAATACATGCAAAATATTTCGTAACACTCTTCTCTGTCCTTAATAACTCAGCTTACTCTAGCTTGGGCTGAGAGGCTGGTACTCATAGCAGCGAACACTACCACCTTATAATTATGTCCATAATTATAAGAAAAATGCACGAGTGTGCTCACACCTCCTACCTTAAAATTTATGAGCCTAGATTAGAATGTTTTATTTTACTTAATAATAATTATAAGTCTCTCTTATTTCTCATCAAGCCTCGATCTTGAACAGTGAAGAAAATGAATAGATAGCTTCCCCTACCGAAAGAAACCAGCAATCCCTACCAAAACTCTCCATTAAGTTTGCTCGTTCCAGCTTCTCCAGGACTCCTGCTCCAGGGTTTACAAAAGCAACCTGTAGATATTTCCATCAGCTAAGTCATACGGGAATTATATATTTGAGATGTGTATTCATGAATTCTAAAAGCAAACAAATGGTTTCACCTGAAGTCCCCGTTTCGTCAGTGTCTTCTTCACCTCCAAAAGACTGCTAATTCCTGTGGTGTCAATAGTCGTCACAGCTGCAGCAAGATTATGACATTTCCTATAAGATTTTTGTCTCTCATAATCTCTAATAGTAGTAAGAATTCTTATTGTCGCCTTAATAGATTTGGATATTGCTCGTTATGCACAATAATAGTAAGAATCCTTATGAATGATTACCTGTGATGTCTAGTATGACATACTGTAGTGTATTTGCCTTTTCCTTTTCTATGCGGTCTTCCTCGTCTTGTATCCATCTCAGTATTCTGCAACAATTAATTTATGCAACAATAAATTTATGAAAAATGAAATACATGCTTTTCTATTAGCCATTAATTTAAGGAATAAGATCTAAATGAAAGTTGTATTAGAATATTAACCTCTCTCTCAAATAGGTAGAATTAGCAAAGTAAATTGGTGAAGCGATCCCAAGAATTAGAAATCCCGGTACACTTAAAGCTTCTTTGTATTGCTCCACATTTCTGTACAATACTGTGCCTGGAATATTGCCGAGGAGGAGAGTGCGTGGCCTTGTCACGTCCAACAATATTTTGAACACTGAGATACCCACCTACAGATTTCGATAGGTATGAGCAAACTTGATCTACAGTAACATATTGTTGCCAGCTAATGGGAAATTTGGTTGAAGTTTGTACATAAACGGAATTGAACATATATTGTACCGCTATTAGAAGGCCTGTTTGAACTGAGATGAAGATGACTCCCAGAAAAGCTCCCATACATGCAAAGAAATCCACCTTATCAACTTTCCATATGAAATAGGCTGCAGGGACATCGATGAGACCTAGAACTGCTGCTACTATTATTGATGATAACACCACTACAGGCGTGTAGTAGAAAAGTGGAGTTAAAAGAAGAAGAGAGACCATGACTGTTAAAGCCATCACTATGTTTGATACTGCACTCTTGCATCCTGCATTGTAATTCACAGCTGACCTAGAGAAAGAACCTGCATATGAATATATATACTTGTAAGGCTATCATATGTGTGTAATGTTTGTATTAGTTAAGCATGCAAATCATTGTCCATCTGTGTCGGTGGTATATGCTTTGGCATTTAAAGATAGTGCCGCACAGGACCTGAAGGGACCTCCACCATTGCTTTGAAAGTTGTAGAATCGATTGGCTTTTTGTCTTTAAATATAAAATAGAAGTAACGTACCAACACCATTGGTTTTAAAGTTGTAGAATCGATCGGCTTTTTGTTTTGAAGTATAATCTGGAAGTAAGATATCGATTGGCTTTTTGTTTTGAAGTATAATCTGGAAGTAAGATGTATATACGTACCTGTTGTAACATAGCAGGACGTACTAGAGCCTACCATGTTCATTAACCCAATGGCCATCATCTCTTTGTTTCCATCCACCTGGTAGCCCTTTATTGAAGCAAATGTCCTTCCCACTGCAATTCCCTCCTGTAACAGCATAGAGATATTTAGCATGTGAATGATCTGTTTATAATTAAAAAAAAAATTCAAATCTCAGATCTACGATCGATATTTTCCAGATTTGTTGAAAAATTAATTCATAGATATTAAATGCTATATTCTAATCCATTTTGTTCTTACCGTGAGTGCAATCAGTCCTGTGACAAGACCAGTTTTCAGTGCCAGTGGTAAGTAAGGACCATGAAAACATAGCATGCTTATTGAAGGAGGGTTCAGTCCTTTCTGCAAGTGCCCAATCTGAGGAAATTCGACAACAATTTATATAAATGCTTCAAAGAACATGGGATTCAATAGATTTATAAGATACCACAAGCTAGAGCCAAGCCCAGTGACAGAGGAATTTAATAACATATAAGAGAACCCCAAAGTCGGTGAAGATCTCTCACAATGCTAATGCGATGGTTTTCATGCCTTGTAAAGAAGCTGAATACAGTAGCTAGAATAACTGATGTCAGAGGAGCAGCTGCCGAAATCCAGAACAGTTTGGGTTTTTTCCGGCTCTGCAAAATATATGTAATTAATATATGTTTGACCATATATAGAATTCGATCTTATTTGTTTATTAACATAAATTTATCCTAAACAAAAAGTAATTAAGCATCAGAAACTTTGAAACCCATATTAGATTTAGATCAAACTCATTGACTGTGTTCTTTTAACAGTAAACATATGAAGATAGAGACAAAGATCTTCCCCACCCTGTTCTCTTGGTGTAATGGGATTAAAGATCCAACATTGTATTTCTAGAAAAAAAGGTCTATTGAAGAAACTGGAATATAAAATAGGAGAAGGACACATACATAGAAGCGTGCAATGAGCAAGAATGCAAGGAATAATACTCCCATCAGACTGCTCTGCCATGTCCACTGCAAAGACAAAGTCTTGAGAGCCAGCTCTTCTGAAAACTACTTCTGCATAATAATTAATGCAGTTTGGACAAAATCGCTATATAACAACCTCATCTCTGTGCGCCAAAACTGAATGCATGACAGAAACTACGTCCATGTTGGGAGTGAAGTGTTGAATTCCCAGAAAACCTTTGAATTGCTGGAGGGACACTATAATAGCTGCCCCTGCCATGAATCCAACTAGGGTTGCTCGAGAGAGAAAGTCGATTATGAAGCCAAGCCTGTGTAAATACAAATATGTTCGTGAATTAAAAGAAGGGTACGTGTCTCTATGCTCAAAAAGTGAGAAATTGGAATGTTCGATATCAATTAGGGTATTAGGTTCTGTACTAAAAAAAAGTGAGAAAATGGACTGTAATATACAAGTTGTAGCAAACCATTCACCTGAGAACACCCAAAGAAGCCTGGAAAACTCCAGCAAAGAATGTCGCTGTTAAAGCTAACTGCAAATACAAGGCAGGGGCATCGATTGGAGAAACCTGCTCCCTGAGCATGACTGCCAATAACAGAGAAGCTATTGAAACAGGCCCAACTGCAAGGTCCCTTGAACTTCCTAGCACCGAATAAATTAGAGGTGGTACAAAACTACAGTCTGCAAAACCCAGTAAGAGAGATTACACAAAGGTAAAACATTTGAAAAACAAAAAGCTTGACATCAAAGAAAATAAGAAAAAGAACATCTGTTCTACACAATTTCCAGATTACTGAACTTACATAGACCATATATAGGTGGCAGATTTGCAAGCCTAGCGTAACTTATGCCCTGAAATGTAATCAGAATGGTTATACAGTTAACTTATTTCCAGATTGAAGTAAATATAATACATTGAAGGATTACAATTAAAAGAAGATGGGATATATATATTACCTGGGGGATGGCAAGGCTTGCAATGGTGATACCAGAGATAACATCAGACTTAAACAGATTCAGACTGTAGTTAGGAGCCCACTCAAGTATGGGGAAGAAATACCGGAACCCCAACAACAGCTTCCTTTCAAAGGCCTGGCCCTTGAACTCTCTAAATGGGTCATCAGGAAACAAGATTTCCTTCACCCTAGAGTTGAATTGGTGCAGTAATCCCTTGGATTCAGGAATGCCCACTTTGTGCACCACATTAATTGACCTCTTATCAATTATAACAGGCCCAACAATTTCAAACCCATTTTCCATATCAAAACCAGCTTCCCCAGCGCCGCCAACTTCGGCAATACGGGAAATATTTCTTGATAGACTTCTTTTCCCGCTATTGCTCATCTCAAATCCTCACATTTCTCTGATTCATTGACATGAGAGTATTTATACACAGATCTTAACTCCCAAGTTCATGATCAGTCAATATGATCATATCAAATTGTGGAATATATTGAAATTTAAGATTCTAAGAATAATAACTATAACTGACAGTAATTGCTTAGTAAGGAAAGGAAAGTCTGATGAAATATCTTGGCCAAGCAATCATTTGAAGTAAACAGAATATTTGAATGCAGCTGTAAATACATGAAACATAAAATTTTCCATGGTTTCAATCAACTCAACACAAAGAATCTCTTTTTAGCTTTTTACAGAGGCCGTCCACTAAATTTATGCTTTTAGTTATTCATTCGATGTGAATAAATTAGCAGGTGGGCACGGATGGTTGCTGTTACTAATTTTTTGATATTCATTGGATGTGAATAAATTAGCAGGTGGGCACGGATGGTTGCTGTTACTAATTTTTTGATGGGGCTCACAATATTTTTACACTGCTTATTTCATAAACCATCTGTACATTTGAAGATTTGTTCTATCAAATACGCGGAAATACTTTATGGAGAAGCATATTACAAATACGGCATCTGGTGTTTCAAGGGACTGGTGTTGAATTTGGCCTTTTTCCGTGATAATAAATCTCATTTATAGCTTTTTTGGGATGGAGTGCTTTCTAAAATTTGGCTTTAACGTTACTTTCCTCTGATATGTTTATAGTTTAATCTATTTTTAACCAAATATTAATGGACGGACCTCAAATATTCTATATTTTATAGAGCGGAGGACTCTAGGTTCGCTTCTATGTCTTCATATTTGATTGCACGGTCAAAGTGCAAAATTCTAGATATTGGTCTCCACAGGAAGGTTTTAATGCTTTAGAATAGTTGTCAGAAGCATGTCGGTTTGGTAAAATTATGCTCGGTGCTTTTATGCTCTTTGGAAGAAAACAGTTTAAATTTCGCTAATTATGGATGTTTCACTTGGTTTTTAAATCTTTGCAACATACTATGAAATTTTTAAACTATATAAATTTGATTTTTAAATTATATAAAATAGTTTAATAATATGATGTTGAAATGATATATATAAATTATTTTTTAATTGTTATTGGAGTTTGGTTATGGTTAAACTTTATTATTTTACTCATCAAAATTTCAATTATATGATTTTTTCTTTTTTTAAGTAAGGTTGAAAAGTATTTACTCTTGCTTTCAAACTTTATTTTATATTACATTCTAGCTGTTTCTATGAAAAAATATAAATGTTGTGTTTATAAATATTTTTTTAATACATAAATAAAAGAAACTTTATTTTATATTACTTTCTAGCTGTTTCTATGAAAAAATATAAATGTTAAGTGTTTATAACTATTTTTTTAATACATAAATAAAAGAAAATAATGCAATATTTTTTATTTTAAAAATAAAACTAACATATAACAATCTAATTGCTGGTAGATTGTACACGGCGACATCTTAAGATGTTGATGCTTTTATAGTAACTTTTGAAATTATTGTATAGTGTTAGTATTGGATATTGGTTTTATGATTTTAGGTAGCTTTATGTTCAATAAAGTTTTAATAGAGTAAAGTTTATATATGTGTGTTTTTTTTTAAGTTTAAATAAAATTAAGTAGTGAAAATTATACTTTTACTTGAAAAGATAATTTGACTGTGTAAGAATATAAAATGTAAGATATTCTATATTAAGGTTAAATTACATTTTTAAATTATTTTTTAATGTATTTAAAAATTAATAAAAATTTGACTTGAAAATATGATTTGATGATGTAAGAATATAAAAGGTAAGATATTCTATATTAGTGTTGTATTATATTTGTAAATTATTTTATAATGTAATTAAAAATTAATAAAGAAATCCAAATCTTGAAATTAAATTTAAAACGTATACAATAATTAAGAGTTGAAAATAATTTAAATTTAAAATGTGTGTAATAATTAAGAATTGAAAATAATTAAAAGCTTGGAGCTTTAGAACTTGGATGGATTTTTACACTGCAAAATATAATTATTTTGAAATGGTTGAGGAAATTAAAAATATAAAATAGACAAAATGCATATGTAATTTAGAATTATGATATATGTCTAAAATATAAAATATATTGATATTTTTATAAGAATTATATATTTGAAATGTATAGAGTTATGCTTTCAATAAAAATTAATATATTTAACATTCTTTTCTAAGAAAAAATTTATATTAGATATGTCAAACTTGAAATCAAAATTTACATTATTTTAGCTTTTCAGCTCAAGTCCAAAGACCATGAACCATTGGTTATCCAAGACTCCAAGAGCTTTCCTATATTTCCTATAAAGAATTGGAACATAAGAAAAAATACCCCAACTTGGGCTAATTCTTGAATAGATCAAATCTTCTACTTTATTCAAAAGATAGACAACGAAGATTTAGAGGGCATATCATCCTCCTTGAATACTTGAATAGATAGCATACATTACAAAAACGAGAGGTCTTCTTTAGATAGAGACTCTGCTTTGGTGTTAAAAATCTTGTAAATATGAGTGAAGAAGATTGAATCAAAGTGGTATTTCACCTTGAGAACTTTGTTCATGACAAACGCTAGAGCCAAGTTAGTGAAATTACTGATCTGGAACTTGCCATTTATCTAGTCCATGAGTAGTTAAGAATCTCCCAAAGCTTTCAAGTTTTTGACACCATTATCTTCTATTGATTTCAACTATATACATGAAGAAAAGAACTTAGATCTATTGTTCTAACCAAGGATAGCAACATGAATTAGAAGAAATTTATGATTATTTTTCATGTGAAGGATGGCCCCAACACCACACTTTCTTGGACTACCTTCCATAGCCCAGTAGAAACACCCCAAGAATAGTCATAATCTATTTTAGATTCTTTCAAAATCCTTGTGGAATTTTTCTTTGGCTCCTTATAGATTTCTTTGTACAAGAGTCTAATGCCATTAGAAACATGACCAATAGAAAGGTCTTTTTTTCATAAACCATTTGTTTTCTAGCTAGCTAGAGTCCCCACAAGACAAAATAAGGCAAGGCCCTATGGCTTGAGGAAGTTCGATCTTTGATCCAGTGGTCAAAACAATCCATAAGTGTATCGTTTTCCCATGAAACTGAACCATTTACAAACACCAACATTTATTTCTAAAATGAGATTGATCTAGATTATTTAGAGAAGGAAATGAAGGCATAAATATAAAAGGAAACACACACACAAAAAAAAAAAAAATTGTTGTAGAGAGCACAATAGTATAGTAAAACCAAAATTTTGTCAATGAATGAAATGAAAAAAGATTGTAAACTGCAAAGCAATACAAACTAGCTAGAATGGTGGCAACTTATCTCTAAAGAGAGATGCATTGGCTATTCTCATTTGCAAGAACACCATTACAAAAGGCCAAAAATGGCCTTCTAGCATAAAGTTATAAACACTAAGAGGAAAGAAACATAACATCCAAAACCCTAAACCTAAGAGATGAAGCGGGGAAAGGAACGTGGACCCCAAGGAATCTAGTTTATATGTCAACTTCCTAGTGACACAAATTCCACATACAAACTCTATTTAGGGCATATAATAGGTCGTTGGAAAGATATTGATGAGAAGAAAAAATTTGATCAAGAATTAGGTAAGCCTTCAACATCCTTAATCTATAGCAAGGACCAAAAACATTTTCTAGGACCTCAAAAGTGCATTGGAAATTTAGGACCTTAAAACCATAGAAAAAATGCCAAGATGGAGAAATATTCTTACTTAAGGGAAGAGGTGGATGGGTAATGATATCCACTTGGTTCATAGAATGAGAAAGGACAAGCTACAAAAATGTGGTAGCCAATTTCATTATCTCTCTTACAGAGAACACATCTACTTGGCTCAATCTAATTCCTTTTCTTTCCATTTTCCCAAATGAGTTCCTTGTTTGAGAGGGTTAAATAGAAGATATTCTAGTTTTTAAGGGGATATACACATTACAAATTAGACTCCATTGTCATACCTTCTCCTCCTGGTTTCCCTCTTCAATCAATGAGTTATACCCAAGTTTTCTTGTTAGCATTCTTGATGCATTTTACACCATTTGAACTCATCATCATGGTTCTATAATGATAATTGTCATTATGTTTAAAAAGAGAGATGCAATTGGTCCATTCTTCTGCCACGGATCCTTATAGATTCAATTCCTCTATTGTATATCAAAATTGCAACCAAATTCTTGGCAATTTTTTAGTAGTCACATCTGTAAGCCTTGCCTTTCCTTGCACATGAAGAGTCTAAAAAAAGAAGAGAAAAGTATATAATCCCATTACACCGTATATAAGGGTCTTATCCTAGCCCCAATTTGTCAACTTTGGCCACCTTCCAAGCTACCCATTTTTTATTGATTGGAAAATCCTTGACTTTTATTTTCCATACATTAGAAGCCCCATTGAAGGTTTTGCTTTCTTTCCTAAATCACTCCTCCATAGAACAATCACCTAGCTAGCACTTTCACCCATAACCTTCTAGCAAATAAAATTATCCATAAAAATTTAGCAGCTAGGGAATGACCAAATAGGGAGATTTTTTTAAAGATTCAACCTCTAACTCCTTCGTCTTAGCTATTTTGGACCACTTTACTAGGGAAATTCCCTTTATTTCCTTCTCACTTGTCTAAATAAAGGTAAAAAGGAAATTTCTTATCTTCTCAAGTATACGTTTTGGAAATGCTTTATGGATATCCAATAAATAGGGTTACTCCCCAAAAATGACTTAACCAATAGTATTCTACCTCCATGATATATCCACCTATGACACCAAAATGTCACTCTAGCTTTAATCTTCTTATATAGCCACAATGACTCTGTAATCATTTGGTTTTAAATTAAAACCTATATAATTTAGTCCTTGGTTTACATGTACATAGTTTAGAGAAAATGTTTGACAATAGATATCTAACATATTCTTATAGAGACTCATTTACCTTAACGTGCCTTAACCAAATGTGAAAATATTATCAAAAAATAGCAAGTGAGTGACGTTCATCGAGACTATAACTCTTATACCCCTAAGAGAACTCTCTATTTTTTCTTTAAGAATCAACCTAATTAAAACTTCTTCTATGAGAGTGAACAAAAATGAGATAAAGGGAAGCCATGCCTAACACCCCTTGAGGTATTGAAGAAAATTAAAGGAGACCCATTGATTAAGACAAAAAGCAAAGTTGAAGACACAATGACCCATTATCCAATTAATTATTTGTGGGTTCATGCCCATTTGCATAAGAACTAGCCTAATGTACTATGGTGGTGTTAACCCTACAAATTAGAACTACAAAAAGATATACAAAGATAAATAATTCATGAAACACAAGATTATATTGCATAATAACTAATCAAAGGAAATGTACATGATAAATGATGCCAAAATAGCTCTATTATTATAATAATCATTTTAGGAATCAATGTCCATGTGCCTTGTAAGGTTGGGAAAATTTTCATTAGAGAAGAGATACAATATAATAATTATCAACAAAAAATCCATAGCCTCTTAGGTCTTTAGATAGGCTTTCAATATCCCAAAATGCTAACTACTTGACTTTGTCAATAATTAATGAATACCAAATAACTAGTGGTCCATTAGAGGAACCCTTTTTGCATTAATTTTGTACTACCAACTACTCAACCTTATTAAAAGGTTATGTCCTCCTGCATAACATGACTAATTGCTAAACTCTGGAGTTAGAGTGGGGCTCTAACATGCACCCCCCCCACCCCCCCTTCAAAAGTCGTATTGTCCTCAATGTTGAAAATGAGGAAATTGATGCATAATCCCTTTAGGTTCCTAGGTGGCATATTCAGGTTGGATATATTTTCATTGGATCAATACTTATTTGATTGGACACTTGTGCAATTGACATTCCTTGGTTTCCAATATTGCTTCTAGCTAGAATGAAATCAAACCTTCCTCATCAATTTTTGGTAGCTTGGTTTGAGATTTACAATTGGAGCCCACCACCTTTTCTAGACATGATACATGAAATACCAAGTGAATCTTGGAGTGATCTAGAAATGCGAACTTGTAGGCCACTTATCCAATGCATTGGACGATCTAGTAAGGTCCATAAAACTTCTGAGCTAGTTTTTGGTGGGGATGATTTTTTAGGGATTTATGTTTATAAGCTTGAATTCAAAGAAACACATGATCCTCTTCTACAAATGAGTGATTGGAGTGATGTTGATTGGAACAAACTGTCCGAATAATATATTATTTTATTCAATGAATGATGATATTTTACAAGGATTTAAGTGGCTTATATACTAATGAAGAGACACGATTAATAATTGTGTCTTTTGGATGCCACATAATTACCAATAATAATAATAATAATTTAATCTATTTAGTTGTATTACAAGCCATCCCTCTTTGAAATACTTTTCCCATGAATTATTGGTGAAGATAAGTGTTGTGATCGAAAACCTTCATTCTCCCGAGTAGATTCATCTTCTAGTAAGTTTTTCCACTTGATAAGGTACGCATTGACTGGCCTGGAATGGAGCATTTTGGTTTTAACTTCTAAAATGCATTTGGGATCTAGCACCAATTTTTCCTCATCATCTAACATCGGTAACTAAGTTTGTATGTGGGTTATTGGACCTAATTTTTTCTTTAAGAAAGACACATGAAAAACATCGTGTAATTTACCCATGTTTGGTATGTCTAAAGCATAAGGACACTTGTCATATTCGCTGATGTACTTCATAAAGACCATAGAACTTGGGTGCAAGCATATGATTTTTGGAATTTTTTAGTGAAGTTGGTTTGTACGGTTGGAGATGAACAAACACCCAATCACCTACTTCGAATTCACAATCAATTCTCTTAGAGCATGCTTGTTTCTTCATGCAGTCTTGTTTGCCTGAGATGGCTCCTCAAAATGTGAGTGATTTCATCGGATGTGGCGAGATAATATTTGACTGCTGAAAATTTGAAATTGTTGCTAACATATTCTTTTGTTGTTGAAGGTGGATACCCATATAAGGCACCAAAAGGGGACATTTTCATCGTCGTATGGTATGTGTTATTGTACCACCACTATGCAAGGTCTAACCAATTTATCTATTGCGTATGGCGATCATTCACGAAATTCCTAAGGTATCCTTCAAGGAATTTATTTACTAATTTGGTTTATCCATATTTGTGGGGGTGATAGGAGGTACTCATAGTTAATGAAGTCCTAGCTTGTTGGAACAATTCCTTCCAGAAATTGCTAGTAAATTTGGAGTCCTTATCGCCGAAAATAACTTTGGTAATGATCCGCTTGGGGCCAAGAAGCATGAGGGGGACAACAGTTCGACTGGATGAGTCAGATTAGTTATGGCGGAAGCATAAGAAGGGGAATATGCAAAGTAGTAATACACTACGTAGATAAACATAGACACACACAAACAATATGCAAAAATGTGAATTGATCTTTCTCTATTACTAGAAATGAGATCAAAAAGATTCTCAGCTGTATATTACAATAGTTTACATGCTTATATAGAGAGTGTTGAGACACTTGGATTCTTCCCGTTACATTCAGTTACAAAAGAAGTTATAACATTTCGATTGTTCAACCGCTACAGTCGAATGGAAGACAGACAGACATTCCGTCGAAGTTCGACAGTCGCAAGTCGCAAGTTGATGTTGTGCAAGTCGCAGGTCGACGCTGCATGTCGACGTCACAAATTTTTTTTGAGGTCACTGAACTTGTCGAAGTTGTGGAGTCCCGGAGTGTGTCGAATTCGTGTCGCAGTTCGACAAATTTCCAAAGTTGTGTCGAAGTCGATGACGTGTCACAATCGATGTTAGCATTCAACAACAATGCGAACTACGATATGGATCGGACCCCCTTCCTCAAGAAACAATGGTCCCCATTGTTTTCTCATGAAGGTGAGGAAACTTGTCAGTCAGTTCAGTAGCAGAGTACCACTTTCCTTGTGCTGGGATGTGTCCAGCTTCAGAAACCTGAAGCAAGGGGATTCTATTCGTCCTTGTATGGCGTACTCGTCGTCCCACAATGGTGTCGCAAGGAAGAGGATCCTGAACATCTGGATGGATGTCATCGGGTTCTGTTGTATGCAAGTCGTTCTATTCCAACAATGGTGCATGGTATGGTCGAAGTAGATGCACATTAAAGACTGGATGTAGACCCAAGCATGTAGGAATGTTGAGCTGGAAAGTGTTGTCACCAATATGCTGAAGAATACTGTATAGATCATATCACAAAGGTTTCAACTTCTTGTATGGACCGGTGAAGCACTCCTTCTTAAGATGTAACCAGACCTTATCCCCAATTTGGAATGACCGAGGGATACAATGCTTTTCGTGCTGGGCCTTAGATTTCGCATTTGCTCATTACAACATGTCATGTGCTTGTCATTGGATGTCACATATCTATTCTTGAAACTTCAATGCTTTTCAACTTCTCGCTAGTTGCGGTCAGTATTGTTGGACTGTGTCGAGGAGATAATCACTTCGATAAGCGCCGAGGGTTGAAATCCATAACAGATCTCAAATGGACTCTTTCCGGTAGAGTTGTGTTGAGCATGATTATAGCTGTGCTGTATGTATGGAAGACTTCCATCCCATGTTAGTCAATGCTTGTGGTTGTACATGTGAAGCAGTTGTACGACCAATCATTTAAAAACTTCCGTTTGTCTGTCTGTTTGAGGATGGAAATCTGTCGACAATGAGAGTCGTGTGTCTAACTGCTGCCAAATATTCTTCCAAAATATGCTGGCGAATCTTGCATCTCTATCGGAAATGATGGTTGTCGGTAAACCAAAGTGTTTCCAAACATGTGTGAAGAAGAGCTGAGTAGTTTGTTGTCTTCTTGCATGGAATGAGAATGGCCATCTTGGAAAATATGTCGACTACTACTAAGATCGCGTCATGTTGATTTTTCGTAGTAGGATATCTTGCCAAGTAGTCCATAGAAATAGATTCCCATGGTCATTTAGGCACTGGAAAAGGTGTGTACAATCCTTGTCGTCGATTAGGCGGTTTAGCAATGGCACAAACCATGCATAATTGAATGTACTTGGTGACGTCAGTTTTAAGTGTAGGACAAAAGAAATACTTCTGCAGAATAGCAAGTGTCTTTGCTACTCCAAAGTGTCCTGCGGTATTACTGTAGTGCGCATCCCAAATGAGCTGCTATTGATGCTCAGTTGCCGGTACACAAAGTTGTCCAAGCTTGTATAGAAAGGTATCTTTCAGGTAATAGTCGACGGTCGACGACTTGTTAGTCTGAATCTGTCGATAGACTAGTGAAAATTTGATGTCTTCCTGATACAACAAAGGGAAAGTAGTGGTGTCATATCCCTGCATAATCATCACTATAAAAAGGAGAGTAATGGGTGGTCGAGTTAGACAATCGGCGGTGGCATTAGCTTTACCTTTTCGATACTTAATTACCAACTGAAATTGTTGCAGGTAATTAATCCACTTAAGTTGTCGAGTAGTTTGTAGTTTCGACTGGGTCGGAGCAAACTGTAGAGGCTTATGGTCAGTGAGGATGATCATTTCCTTGCCAAGGATGCAATGCCTTCATTGCTTGGGAGCTTGCACAATGGCATACAGTTCTTTTTCGTATTTCGAATACCTTCTAACAGTGTCATTACAAGTTTCGAAATGAAAAGTGACTAGGTGACCAGACTGAGTGATCACCACACCTAAGACATATTCTGATGCGCCCATCTCAATCTCAAAGGGCTGATGCAAATCAGGTAACACGAGTATTGGTGCAGTGCAGAGCTTGTGCTTGAGCTGTTCAAAAGCTGCTTGTTGTGTCGGTGTCCATTTGAAGACAGTTTTCTCACTTCCTTTTGTCAACTGATTCAAGGGCCAGGATATGTAACTGAAGCTGAGTATGAATCGTCGATAGAAATTTTCCAAACCAAGAAAAATTCTTAGTTCTTGAATGCTGTGAGGAATGGGCCAATCTTTGAGAATTTGTACTTTGTCTGGGTCAACATGAATGCCTGCAGAGTCAATTACAAACCCCAAATATTTGATGCTATTCATCGCAAAGGAACATTTGTTAATGTTCAAATGGATTCGATGTTGCTAGAGAGTGTCAAGGACTTGCTGAAGCTATCTGACATGTTCTTCCCATGATCGACTGAAAATCAATATGTCGTCAAGATAGACAATGATCCATTTTCCGATGAAAGGTCGAAGAATTTTATCCATGTATCGCATGAAGGTCGCAGATGCATTGGTTAAGTCGAAAGGAATGACTAACCATTCAAGAAATCCTTCCTTGGTTTTGAAAGTAGTTTTCCATACATTTGAGGGCTCGATTGGAATCTGATGATATCCCAACTTGACGTTGAGCATGGTAAAGAACTTAGCACCTTTCAGACAGTCAATGAGCTCGTCTATCTGCGGCAGAGGGTACTGATTATTCACTGAAATTTTGTTGAGTGCCCTGTAGTCGATGCACATGCGCCAAGTCCCGTATTTCTTTGGAACGAGGACGACTGGACTTCCACAAGGGCAGAAGATGGGTCGGATATGACCTTTTTCAATAAATTCTTGGATTTGTTTATGTATCTCTTCATTTTTGAGAATGGATCTTCTGTAGACAGATGCGTTAGGCAAAGAAGAACCAGGATCAAGTTCAATAGAGTGTTGTACCTGGAAATGTAGAGGTACTCCGTCTGGAACTTGGAATATGTTCTTGTACTCATCAAGAATATTGTTGATTTATTGCTTATGTCGAGAGCTACACTCGTCGGTGACTCGACTGGTTGCTGGATTCTTCCTAGAATGTTGCGTCTTTATCATAATCAATGCAAACTTATGAGCATGACTAATGAGATTCTTTGTATGTTTAGCAGATATCATTGCAAGCATTGGTGTAGGACGTCGCTCTGGTATGTTGTACTGATGATTTAGGATTCTGAAAATCACCTTCTGCGGTCGTGACTAGTAACTTCCATGGTGATCCCATAGGTAAGGCTTCCCAAACAGGGCATCGACTACAGAAAGTGGTGCCATGTCGCAAAGTACTTCGTCTTCAAAAGACTTTATGAAGTAGGAGAGCTTGCATTTTCAGGTGATCCCTAGATCTTGTCCATCCTTCATCAAACCGATGTTATAAGGCTGAGGATGCAGAGTGGTCACAAGACCTAGTTTCTTCAAAAGATATTCGGAAACAAATTTCTTCTCTATCCTGTTTTCCATAATCAGATGCAATGGATTTTTTTGAACCCTTATCTGTGTATGGAACAAGCGCTCTCGTTCCTCTTCATCGGCGATAGTCTAGGCTACTTGAGTTGTCGACGTCGATGTCAAAAGAGTCGTTTCTTTTGGATCAGATTCTACCACAGTCTTGTCGAACGCGTCGGATGTCAACACTTTTTCCAAAAAGGTCTTTCGATCTTTGAATTCAGATGTATCATGCCAAGATGAGTGGTGGCAATCGCACCATTTCCCAGTGGGTTGCTTGCTACATTCCTTTTTGTGAAAAGGATATTTTTCATGATCCGGCTTTAGCGAAGTCGGTTGAGAATATTTCGACTTGTCGAAGTCGATTGGTTCCTTCTTGTGGGCTGGTCGTCCTAATGTCAACTTTGTTGCAAAGTGCACTTTTCCCTTCTGCTTGGTTTCAAGTTTGCTGGCATAATGGAATGCATACACAAGCGTATTGATAGTAAAAAATTCGATCTCCTGTTGAATGTATTGGGGTAATCTACTGAAGTACTTCAGAACAAGCAATTTTTCTTCTTCTTGGACGCCAAGTCTAGCCATGAGTCGATAGAACTCATTGGTGTAACTCTGTATGGACTGGTCTTTCCATTGCCTTAGCTACTGCCACTTCTTATACTACTGCTCAAGTTACTTGGGTGGGTAAAATTCCTTACGGATGTATTCGACGAATTTATCCCATGTGTTGATGGGGTCTCCACTTTTCTCCATCTTTGTCGAGAGGTTCTCCCACCAATAGTGCACAGATGTTGACATCTTTAAGGATGTAATGGTGATATTGTCGGATTCTAAGAGTTGATTCACAAAGTAATAGGATTTTAATTGGTGTACCCAGTTTTCAACGGATTTTGCGTCAATCTTTCCTTTTAGATTCGGTATGCCCAAATTCATTTGCACTTTGAAGGGGATGATTTTTTCGGAGTTAGTTCTCGTCGGAAATGCTCCTGATGTCGAAGCAAATTGCGTGAGAATCTCGTTGAATTGGGTGAACATCTCAGTTCGTTGTCGAGCCAGCGCTTTCTCTATGACCTGCTATGTTTCGTAATTTGCATGTCTTTCGCTTGTTTCTTATGCCATTTCTAGAGGTAGTGTTTACTTGGATTGCTGAGTCTGTGAGCGTGTTTGAACCGGCATAAGTCAGGTAACTTTGATGGAACTGTCTACGCAAAACTTAAGCATGAACAAAGTTGATGCGCTTTGATGAAGCTCTGAATCTGCTATGATACCAATGATCCGCTCGGGGCCAGGAAGCACGAGGGGGACAAGAGTTCGACTGAATGAGTCGGATCTGTTATGGTGGAAGCATAAGAAGGGGAATATGCAAAGCAATAATACACTACAAAAAGAAACATAGATACACATAGAAAATATGTAGAAATGTGAATTGATCTTTCTCTATTACTAGAAATGAGATAAAAAAGAATCTCAGCTGTATATTATAATAGTTTACATGCTTATATAGAGAGTGTTGAGACACTTGGGTTCCTTCCCGTTACATTCAGTTACAAAAGAAGTTATAAAGTTTCGATAGTTCAACCGCTATAGTCGAATGGAAGACAGAGAGACATTCTGTCGAAGTTCGACAGTCGCAAGTCGCAAGTTGATGTTGCGCAAGTCGCAGGTCGACGTTGCATGTCGACGTCGCAAATGTTTTTTGAGGTCATTGAACTTGTCGAAGTCGTGGAGTCCCAGAGTGTGTCGAATTCATGTCCCAGTTCGATAACTTTCCAAAGTTGTGTCACTTGTCACAATTGATGTTAGCATTCGACAACAATGCGAACTGCGATATGGATCAGACCCCCTTCCTTAAGAAATAATGGTCCCCATTGTTTTCTCATGAAGGTGAGGAAAATTGTCGGTCAATTCAGTAGCAGAGTACCAGTTTCCTTGTGTTGGGATGTGTCCAGCTTCAGAAACCTGTAGCAAGGGAATTTTGTTCGTCCTTATATGGCGTTCTTGTCGTCCCACAATGGTGTCGCAAGGAAGAGGATCCTGAACATTTGGATGGATGTCGTTGGGTTCTGTTGTCTGCAATTCGTTCTGTTCCCACAGTGGTGCATGGTATGGTAGAAGTAGATCCACATTAAAGACTGGATGTAGACCCAAGCATGCAGGAATGTCGAGCTGGAAAGCGTTGTCGCCAATATGCTGAAGAATACTATATAGACCATATCACAAAGGTTTCAACTTCTTGTATGAACCGGTGAAACGCTCCTTCTTAAGATGTAACCAGACCTTATCCCCAATTTGGAATGACTGAGGGATACGATGCTTGTCGTGTTGGGCCTTAGCTTTCGCATTTGCTCGTTGCAACATGTCATGTGCTTGTCATTGGATTTCACATGTATGTTCTCGAAACTTCAATGATTTTTCAACTTCTCGCTGGTTGTGGTCAGTATCGTTGGACTGTTTCGAGGAGCTAATCAATTTGATAGGTGCCGAGGGTTGAAATCCATAACAGATCTCAAATGGACTCTTTCCCATAGAGTTGTGCTGAGCACGATCATAGATGTGCTGTATGTATGGAAGAATTTCATCCCATGTTAGTCGATTCTTGTGGTTGTACATGCAAAGCAGTTGTATAACCAACAGATTAACAACTTCCGTTTGTCTGTCTATTTGAGGATGGAAATCTGTCGACAATGAGAGTTGTGTGTCTAACTGCTGCCAAATATTCTTCCAAAATATGCTGGCAAATTTGGCATCTCTATCGGAAATGATGGTTGTTGGTAAACCAAAGTGTTTCCAAACACGTGTGAAGAAAAGCTGAGCGGTTTTCTGTTTTATCATCGTCTTCTTGCATGGAATGAGAATGGCCATCTTGGAAAATCTGTCGACTACTACTAAGATCACGTCATGCTGATTTTTCATAGTGGGATATCTTGTCAAGTAGTCCATAGAAATAGATTCCCATGGTCGTTTAGGAACTGGCAAAGGTGTGTACAATCCCTGTCATCGATTAGGTGGTTTAGCAATGGCATAAACCATGCATAATTGAATGTACTTGTTGACATCGGTTTTAAGTGTAGGCCAAAAGAAATACTTCTACAGAATAGCAAGTGTCTTTGCTACTCCAAAGTGTCCTGCGGTCTTGTTGTAGTGCGTGTCCCAAATGAGATGCTATTGATGCTCACCTGCCGGTACACAAAGCTATACAAGCTTGTATAGAAAGGTATCTTTCAGGAAATAGTCGGGGGTCGACGAATTTTCAGTTTGAATCTGTAGATAGACTAGTTAAAATTTGATGTCTTCCTGATACAACAAAGGCCAAGTAGTGGTGTCATATCCTTGCATAATCATCACTATAAAAAGGAGAGTAATGGGTGGTCGAATTAGACAATCGGCGGCGGCGTTAGATTTACCTTTCCGATACTTAATTACCAATTGAAATTGTTGCAGGTAATTAATCCACTTGAGTTGTCAAGTAGTTTGTAGTTTCAACTGGGTCGGAGCAAACTGTAGAGGCTTATGGTCAGTGAGGATGACCGTTTCCTTCCCAAGGATGCAATGCCTCCATTGCTTGGGAGCTTACACAATGGCGTACAGTTCTTTTTCATATTTCGAATACCTTCTAACAGTGTCATTAAAAGTTTCGGAATGAAAAGTGACTTTGTGACCAAACTGAGTGATCACTGTGCCCAAGTCATATTCTGATGAGTCCATCTCAATATCAAAGGTCTGATGCAAATCAGGTAACACAAGTACTGGTGTAGTGCAGAGCTTGTGCTTGAGCTGTTCAAAAGCTGCTTATTGTGTCGGTGTCCATTTGAAGACAGTTTTCCCACTCCTTTCGTCAACTGATTCAAGGGCCAGGCTATGTGACTAAAGCTGAGTATGAATCGTCGATAGAAATTCTCCAAACGAAGAAAAGTTCTTAGTTCTTGAATGCTGTGAGGAATGGGCCAATCTTTGAGAATTTGTACTTTCTCTGGGTCGACATGAATTCCTGCAAAGTCAATTACAAACCCCAAATATTTGATGCTATTCATCGCAAAGGAACATTTGTCCATGTTCAAATAGATTCAATGTTGCTGGAGAGTGTCGAGGACTTGTTGAAGCTATCTGACATGTTCTTCCCATGATCGACTGAAAATCAATATGTCATCAAGATAGACAATGACCCATTTTCCGATGAAAGGTCGAATAATGTTATCCATGTATCGCATGAAGGTCGCGGGTGCATTGGTTAAGCTGAAAGGAATGACTAACCATTCAAACAATACTTTCTTGGTTTTGAAAGCAGTTTTCCATACATTTGAGGGATCGATTGGAATCTGATGATATCCCGACTTGAGGTTGAGCATTGGAAAGAACTTAGCACCTTTCAGACAGTCGATGAGCTCGTTTATCTGTGGCAGAGGGTACTGATTATTCACCAAAATTTTGTTGAGTTCCCTGTAGTCGATGCACATGCGCCAAGTCCCGTATTTCTTTGGAATGAGGACGAATGGACTTCCACAAGGGGAGGAGATGGATCAGATATGAAATTTTTCAATCAATTCTTGGATTTGTTTGTGCATCTCTTCATTTTTGAGAATGGATCTTCTGTAGACAGATGCATTAGACAAAGAATAACCAGGAGCAAGTTCAATAAAGTGTTTTACCTGGCAATGTAGAGGTACTCCGTCTGGAACTTGGAATATGTTCTGGTACTCATCAAGAATATTGTTGATTTTTTGCTTATGTCGGGAGTTACACTCGTCGGTGACTTGACTGGTTGCTAGAGTCTTCCTAGAATGTTGCGGATTTATCATAATCAATGTGAACTTCTGAGCATGACTAATGAGCTTCTTTGTATGCTTAGCAGATATCATTGCAACCGTTGGTGTAGGTCGTCGCTCTGGTATGTTGTACCGTTGATTTCGGATTCTGACAATCACCTTTTGCGGCCGTGACTAGTAACTTCCATGGTGATCCCGTAGGTAAGGCTTCCCAAACAGGGCATCGACTACGGAGAGTGGTGCCACGCCACAAAGTACTTCATCTTCAAAATACTTTATGAAGTAGGAAATCTTGCATTGTCGGGTGATCCTTAGATTTTGTCCATCCTTCATCCAACCGATGTTGTAAGGCTCAGGATGCAGAGTGGTCACAAGACCTAGTTTCTTCAAAAGTTCTTCAGAAACACATTTCTTCTCGATCCCGTTGTCCATAATCAGATGCAAAGGATTTTTTTGAACCCATATCTGTGTATGGAACAGGTGCTCTCGTTCCTCTTCATCGACGATAGTCTAGGCTACTGGAGATGTCAACATCGATGTCAAAAGAGTCATTTCTTTTGGATCAGATTCTACCATAGTCTTGTTGAACGCGTCGGATGTCAACACTTTTTCCAAAAAGGTCTTCCGAGCTTTGCATTCAGATGTATCCTGCCAAGATGAGTGGTGGAAACTGCAACATTTTTCGGTGAGTTGCTTGCTACGTTCCTTTTTGTGAAAAGGATTTTTTTCATGATCTGACTTTAGCGAAGTCGGTTGAGAATATTTCGACTTGTCGAAGTCGGTTTGTTCCTTCTTGTCGGGTGGTCGTCCGGATGTCGGCTTTGTTGCAAAGCGCGCTTTTCCCTTCTGCTTGGTTTCAAGTTTGCTGGCATAATGGAATGCATCCACAAGCGTATTGATAGTCAGAAATTCGATTTCCTATTGAATGTACTGGGATAATCCGTTGACATACTTCAGAACAAGCAATTTTTCTTCTTCTTGGACGCCAAGTCTAGCCACAAGTTGATAGAAATCACCAATGTAACTCTGTATGGACTGGTCTTTCTATTGGCTTAGCTGCTGCCACTTCTTATATTGCTGCTCAAGTTACTTGGGTGGGTAAAATTCCTTTCGGATGTATTCGATGAATTTATCCCATGTGTCGATGGGGTCTCTGCTTTTCTCCATATTTGTCGAGAGGTTCTCCCACCAGCAGTGCACAGATGTTGACATATTTAAGGATGTAATGGTGATATTGTCGGCTTCTAAGAGTTGATTCACAGAGTAATAGGATTCCAATTGGTGTACCCAGTTGTCGACGGATGCTACATCAATATATTCTTCTAGGTTCGGTATGTCCAAATTCATTTGCACTTTGAAGGGGATGATTTTTTTAGAGTTAGTTCTCATTGTAAATGCTCCTGATGTTGAAGCAAATCGCGTGAGAATCTCATTGAATTGGGTGAACATATCAGTTCGTTGTCGAGCCAACGCTTCCTCTATGACCTGCCGTGTCTCGTCATTTGCATGTCTTTCACTTGTTTCTTATGCCATCTCTGGAGGTAGTGTTTGCTTGGATTGCCGAGTCTGTGAGCATGTTTGAACCGACATAAGTCAGGTAACTTCGATGGAAGTGTCTACGTAAAACTTAAGCATGAACAAAGTTGATGCACTCTGATGAAGCTCTGAATGAACTCTGAATCTTCTTTGATACGAATGATCCGCTCGGGGCCAGGAAGCACGAGGGGGACAACAGTTCGACTGAATGAGTGTTATATGTTATGGAGGAAGCATAAGAAGGGGAATATGCAAAGCAGTAATACACTACAAAAATAAACATATATACACACACACAATATGTAGAAATGTGAACTGATCTTTCTCTATTACTAGAAATGAGATTGAAAATATTCTCAGCTATATATTACAATAGTTTACATGCTTATATAGAGAGTGTTGAGACGGTTGGGTGCCTTCCCGTTACGTTTAGTTACAAAAGAAGTTATAACAGTTTGGCAGTTCAAACGTTATAGTCGACTGGAAGACAGAGAGACATTCTGTTGAAGTTCGACAATCGCAAGTAGCAAGTTGATGTTTCAAGAGTCGTAGGTCGAGGCTGCATGTCGACGTTGAGAAACTGTTTTGAGGTCACTAAACTTGTCGAATTCGCGGAGTTGCAGAGTGTGTCGAAGTCATGTTGCAGTTTGACAACTTTCCAAAGTTGTGTTGAAGTTGATGACTTGTCGCAGTCGATGTTAGCATTCGACAACAATGCCAACTGCGATATGGATAAGGGAAATCCATGCAGCTTAAGTATATTTTACATAACTATCCGCGATTTGACTAGATTTTTCCTTTGAAGAAATTCCAATGAAGTGATCATATTTGGTTATTCGATCTACAACCATGAAAATGCTATCCTTCTCTTCTAACGTATGAATACCGGTGATCAAATCCATTGATATATCCGACCATTTTTGAGCTGGGACATGAAGGGGTTGGAGAATCCTGGGAGGAGAAACTATTTCAAATTTTCTCCATTGAAAAGTATCACATTCAACCACATATTTATGGATATTAGTTTTCATTCCTTTCCAAAATAAGGGTTGTCATATATTATGGTATGTTTTGAAAAACCAACATGGCCGATTGTCGGAGAATCATGGTTTTCTTTTAAAACTTGAGTTTTGAATTTTGATGAGTTGGGAAAATATATCCTTTGTTTGTACCATAGTATGTCTTTCTCCCATGAGTATTTGGATTTTGCTTCCTTGTTTCCTTCAGTTTCCTCAATTATCTTCTTTGTCTCTAGGTTTTTGACATACTCTGTTTGGACTTTTGAAATCCATTCAGGAATAATTATGAAAATAACACATAGTGTGGAATCACTTTCATGATTTCTTGATAATCCATCTACAAATAGGTTTTACTTCCTCTTTTTATACCCAATTTCGAAATTGAAAAATTGGATTTTTCTCACTCATTTTATTGTTATGGCAAGAGATTTTTCCGGGTTAGGAAATTCCTTAGGTTGTTGTGATTTGTTTTGAAAATAAATTTATCCCCCAACAATTATTGCTTCCACTTGACCAAGGCATGCATTATTGATAACATTTAATTCTCATACGTAAATTTTGTTTTCTCATTTGGTTTTAACTTTGACTTTTGAAGGTTATGATATGCTTATCTTGCATGAGCACATCTCCTATACCTATCCCTAGAGCATCGCATTCAAGGATAATTTTTTTTTGTGAAATTTGGGGTTGCGAAGACCGTAGTGGATGTTATTAAGGTTTTCAAATTTTCGAAACAAGCTTCAACATTTCCGTCCCATATGAAAACATACTTTTTAATAGCAATGTTAAAGGTTCCATAATTTTTGCGTAGTTACAAATGAATCTTCTATAATAACCTACCAGGCCCAAGAATCCCATTAAAGATGTGATTGATTTAGGGATATGCCAATCAATAATTTCCATAATTTTCTTGGGATCTACCTTGATGCCTCTGACTGAAACAATATTTCCCAAAAAATCTATTTATTTTTGTCCAAATTTGCATTTGCATTTGTTAGTGTAAAACTTACTTTCTTCCAAGAGCTTCAATACTGTCTCAATATGCTTGAGGTGTGATCTCCAGTTTTTTCTATACACAAGGATATCATCAAAGAAGACCATCACGAACTTCCTCAGGTACGGACGAAACAATTCATCCATCACATATTGGAATGTTTCTAAAGCATTGGATAATCCAAAATGCATGACTCGAAAATCATACAAGCATTCATGTGTGCAAAAAGGATTTTTGGGGATCTCTTATTCTCGAATTTTGATTTGGTAATATCTGTTGGAGGGGACCCTTTGGGCTCCTTAGTTGTCATTAGTTACTTATGTAATAGTATAGTTAAAGAAGCAATTGGAGCGGGTGCAACCGCTCCAACCACATATAAGATGTATAAATAATACCATCAAGATGAATATAATCAGTTGGATGCATTCGACTCATCTCTCTTGTCTTGATTATCTTTGTGTGTATGCATTTACTCTCTTCTTGAATACAACATCTGGCGTCGTTGCCTCTTTCATGCGGTCTGGGTGACAGTAGGAATGCGTGGAATATGGATCAAACCTTCAAAAGATCATGAGGAGAAAGAACCCTGCAAGAAATGGTTAGAAATGATGATGTTGCGTGATCAAATTTGAAGGAAATCGTGCAATGTTCATTGAAGAAACCTATAAAAAAGCCAAAGAATGCTAGTGCTTTATCGTCAGGCGTGCGCTATTGTTGATTTGTTGCTTCCCCAAAGAAACACACCTGCACATAATGACCACAGAAAAGAAAAACCTGTGCCCAAGAGAATAATGCAGTAGCTGACACGTAGCTGACCTGATCAATCATGGAGAGCGAGTCTGTCATCCGACTAGTTTGCGCATTTATGCAGTCGCCGACCTTCACACATTTGTTGAGTGCCAAAGAAAGTCTACCACATCCAAGAATTGCTTGCTGACTGAAGCACACAATCGCCTAGAGACTTAGTCTGACTCAAAACTGATAGAGCTTGTTGCTTATCTATTATTCGACATCATCATTTATTGACAGTCAAATCATGCTATCATGCAAAATGTGGAAAACGTGTAACCGCATGGATTGAAATTTTTTGTTTTGAGGAATAAAGCGGATTTTCTGATTATTTAAGACTATCCAGCAAGGTGTCAGCCACTTTCTCTGCTATATATATGACAGAGACATCCAATATCCTTCGTTCAGTTATCTTACAATTAATGCCTTGGATCCCAAAAATCTATTACGTAACTATCTATGCCTTCATATTTTGGTAATTTTTTTCTTCAGAAGTTTTCGAAGTGTGTGTGGACTTATATGAAAGAATTCACTCAATCGACGGCCAACATCATATCCATCAACCATATACCAATCCATTTCGTAGACATACAGATAACCAGATGTTTAGAAGACTTATCACCGTCACATGAAGTTGGTCGTCATCAATATAGAACAGTCATATCATTGTCTACCTGCAAACTAGAGTTGTCGCCATTCTTCGAAAGAGCTGTTGAACTAGTCAATCTGGAAAAATTCAACTTCAGTACTATATTAATCGGTGGTTCACAAGATGATTGTATCAAAGATGGCATTCTACGACGATGGAAACCAAATCTATATTCCTATCTATTACAATACTCCGTCAACCTGTCCTGATGAATTGAAAATCTGCAGAGAAATATTTTTGGAAGAGACTGTTTATTATGCGGTTGGTGTATACATTATGCATAAGTTTTGGTCGACTCATAATTTGAACGACTTCATGCCGACTATAAGGCTATCACATTTTTTATGTGTATAATTTACCATATATTGTGTTTTGAGGAGATGTCGACCAAGTACACCGACTGTTCCAGTCAAGGACATAACCGGCTATTTTAGACGTCTATATAATGTATAAGCTGTAAAATGGTCGATGAATGGTCGATACCATCAATTGGTTGCGTCTTTAAATACAGTCGGTATCAAATGGTCGAAGGTAATTGTCAAGAGAGGTGACACTTTAATATGGTCGGTAGTCGAAGCTATTTTGGTTGACTCTTAAATTTTATGTTTGGTCGATATTAAAAGTGGTCAGAAACTCAAAATACTCGGGTCATTGGTTGATATTGTAAGTGGTCGAATCTGCCGACCCTTTTGTATTATAATTTTGTAATTCAGTCGGTCCCTATCCGACTTAGTAAGTCATGGCGAGTCAAGTAATTCATGTCGATTTGGGTCGAGTCGAGTCAAGTCGACCAATATCAGTGGACCAGTATTAGCCGGTATCGACAACAAGTAGCAACGACACATTTAAACTTGCAGGCAGCCTCACGACATATGTTGTCGACGAAGATCATATTCAAGCAGAATCCACCAGCACACAAAAGAAGAGATTAACGCTAGATGATGACCGTTGAATTGATTGAACCCCCCGGTCTATATTGCAAAGATATTCCTGGATTGTGACCTCGAAATGCCAGAAGACAGAGAAATGGCATAGAAAGTTGAAGAGCCAAAAGGCCCCGCATGCTTGAACCGATGGAGATGCTGACCAAATGGATATGCCTGGGTCGATGGAGATGCCTGGGTCAATGGAGATACCGACCAGATGGATATGCCTGGGTTGATGAAGATGCCGGTCCGATGAGCCAGGGTGAAGCTTTAAACCAAAAGACCTCGTTGCAAAAGAGGATAGTTGACCGCCGTTGTGGGAGGGTGATACTTTGATGGACTACTACCAGATTGAAGATGGAGGCTGAAGAGTAACCAGTCATAGTAGAGCCTTATAGACGTGTGTTTTCCTATCAAGCTGGTGGCTGTTGCGGTTGAGCACCTATGTAGACCGGTATGCATGGTTGACGCACAGTGAGGACTACTTCAGCAGTAGCAGAAATCCAGGATGTGGATGCATCTTTCTTTGTTTTCTTCAGGACGAAGAAATATTTTGAGGTGGGGGAGATGTTGGAGGGGACCCTTTAGGATCCTTAGTTGTCATTAGTTACTTATGTAATATTATAGTTAAAGAAGTAGTTGGAGCAGGTGCAACCGCTCCAACCACATATAAGATGTGACCTCGGAAATCCAGAAGACAAAGAAATGGCATAGAAAGTTGAAGAGCCAAAAGGCCCTGCATGCCTGAACTGATGGAGATGCTGAACATATGGATATTCCTGGGTCGATGGAGATGCCAACCAGATGGAAATGCCTGGGTTGAT
This sequence comes from Larix kaempferi, assembly GCA_027924585.1. Taxonomy (NCBI): domain Eukaryota; kingdom Viridiplantae; phylum Streptophyta; class Pinopsida; order Pinales; family Pinaceae; genus Larix; species Larix kaempferi. The sequence continues at coordinate 135,541 of BSBM01001701.1, read as the reverse complement.
GGAGATACCGACTAGATGGATATTCCTGGGTTTACGAAGATGCCGATCATCTGAGCTAGGGTGAGGCTTTAAAACAAAATACCTCGTTGCAGAAGAGGATAGTCGACCACCGTTGTGGGAGGGTGAGACTTCGATGGACTACTACCATATTGAAGATGGAGGTTGAAGAGTAAGCAGTCATAGTATAGCCTTGTAGTCATTTGTTTTCCAATCAAGCTGGCGGCTATTGTGGTTGAGCACCTATGCAGACCGGTATGCATGGTTAACGAAAAGTGAGGACCACTTCAGCATTAGCAGAAATCCAGGATGTGGATGCATCTTTCTTTATTTTCTTCGGGATGAAGAAATATTTTGAGGTGGGGGAGATGTTGGAGGGGACCCTTCAGGCTCCTTAGTTGTCATTAGTTACTTATGTAATAGTATAGTTAAAGAAGTAGTTGGAGCGGGTGCAACCGCTCCAACCACATATAAGATGTATAAATAATACCATCAAGATGAATATAACCAGTTGGATGATTTGAATCATCTCTCTTGTCTTGATTATCTCTGTGTGTATGCATTTACTCTCTGCTTGAATACAACAATATCTCTATTTTAGGTATAATTTAGAAAAATACTTTGCACCATGGAGCTCATCCAACAATTCGTCAACAAAGGGGATGGGGATTTTATCTTTTATGGAAACTTTGTTTAATGCTCTATAATCAATACAAAGTATGTATGATCCATCCTTCTTCCTGACTAGTATGAGTGGGGATAAGAAGGGACTCTTGCTATGTGTAATCACACCCAAGTCTAACAATTCTTGCACCAAACGTTCAATAACAGATTTGCTTCTATGAGATTGCCTCTATGATTTTTTCCTAATTGGAGTTGAACCTGACAACAACTCTATGATGTGATCCCTAGAGCATTGGGGAGGAGGACTAAAGGAGGGTTTTGGAAAATGTCACTATGTTTTCCCATGAGTTTTTCTAATTCCCTTTAATCATCATTTTGAATTTGATCAACCATTCCTTCAATAGAATAACAATGTAAGAAAAAGGATAGAGCTCCCTCTTTAATCATTTTTTCCATTTTATTGGTTGAGACAATTTGGGAGGAGGGTAGTTGATAGCGTGGAGCTTGTACTTCCTCCCATTTTCATAGAACCTTATAAACCATTCTAGTAAATTTAATCCTATTGTACCTAATTTTTCCAACCATTGGGATCCTAAGACAATGTCTTCCCCTCCCATTTCCATAGCATACATAGGTGATTTTAACTTGTAGTCCTTTATATATATCTCTACCTTATGGAATTTCCCATCACACGAGGTAGTCTTGTTCCTTGGTATTGATACTTGGAACCTGGAGGTAGGGTAGTGTTGATGCCTGGAAAAATACTTGCACCGACAGTAGGGATTATCCCCCAATGAAAAGTCCCAACTATACTTTTCACTATTTGGAATGGGGAATTCGTCTAGTTAACGGTACGGGTACTATAGATGTAGTTTGAATTAATATTTACCGATTGCGGCCCGACCCACCATTTATATTTTATATTTAGGAATGAAATTGCAAATTCTCTAGTTTTAATAATGCATAAAATTTGACTAATAGGTAGAATCCTCACAAGTGATGCGCAGGTTCTTACCTCTCGTCTTATCATTTCTACCTTATCAATCAATTTAAACTACTTGAATAAAATATATATTTTAACTAATTAAACTAATCTATCCTTTCAAGGAGCACGTTTTAAAATATGAGTAATATATGATATTGCTAGTGCAAATTCAATAGTTAACTGATTGAAATAAAGGATCCACAATCACAGCAAAATGATTGCACCAAATATAGTTTTAATATCCTTTGATTCATCCATTACTCAATTCTAGTTTCTACATAGGCATTTGCATTTATAACATAAATCAGTAAAACCATTCATACACCATTATAATAGTTCAACAAAGTAAGAAATATCTCATATCATAAATATGAACGAGGGAAGAAGTAATTTTTCGCATTAATTCATAACATTCCATGCAAACTCCATGTAAGATTTCACCCAACAAAATAGTTCTTCTCATTAGCAGAAAAATAATTCTTATAAAAAATGTTACTTGTTTCTATTACACCGGCCAAAAGCCCCTTCTCATTCTACTCCCTTCTATTTATATTTACAAAGATTTGTATTTATGTGACCAATCACTCCACATTCCATTTTAACCTTTGGTTTACACACTTTTGTCCTTTTGTAGATACACCCAAAAATAACCAAATAATAAAAACTAAACTACAATTTACATTAATTTGATGGAAGATTTTCTTGACTTGAAATTTTATCGTCCTAAAGGTCACTTTCATAAGATATCACATTAAATTGTTGAGGTTCTAATAAATTTAAATCAATTTCATGAGTGGACAATTCTTTGACCATATATATTAGTCCCTTTTCCACTGCCTTGTGACCTTCTCCTAGAAAGTACGCATTTAGAGTTGCTTTCCCTACATGTTGTTGAGGATCCTTTACGGTGAGCATGCCCAACTCTCTAATGTACTCCAAATCCTCCCCCAAACTATTTCTCAACTCTACTAAGCGTTGTTCTTTGGATGGGAATTCATTAATAGCTTTAGCGATTTGAATATGGCATTTATCATATGCTTGGCATATAACTTGATAAATTTATTCACACTTTGTAATTGAACTTTGTACTTCATTTTGTATTCTCTTGGATGACTTCCGACAACTTTCTAAGAGAGCTATATCTAACTTTAATTCAACAGTTGTTCTTTTAGGAAAGTGATCAAGAATTTCCTTGATTCTCCCTTTCCACCCAATTATCTTTTTGACTTTATTAAATGTGTCTACTAGTTTCTATTTTATAGTGAAAGCCTCCACAGAGATCTGTTTCATTCTATCCATCATTTCTCTTAATTCATAAATCTCCTCTGTTAATAACTATTGGGAATGAAAGATTTGTTTTTTTAGTTCACAAGCATGTTCGCAGAATGGTGCCATGTCATGCTTCTATGATTGAAAAATTATGATATGTTCCATCAAGGACTCCTTTTCTTTAATCCATTCATCCATCCGACCTTGCAGAGATCCCTTTTCAATCATCAGGGATTCTACATGTTGATTTAACTAAGTTTACTTTCCTTCTAATTCCTTGATTGGATATTGGAAATCAGTTCTTTCTCATTCCATAATCACTAGCTGTAAATTTAGAGAATCCTTTTCATCTTCAAGGCCTTGATAATCCAACAAAATTCTTTCTTTCTCTGCATCTATTGTGTCCCGCTTTCTTTTCGTCTCAATTCCTTCACTTCAAGCTTGTACTAAGTTATCCCTGTGTCCCGCTTTCTTTAATTTGAGCATTTTTGCTTTGTTGCGTTCTAAATCATCCATTAATTTGTCCACGTCGTCTGCATTAGCTTACGCTACAACAATATTCACAGAAGTAGTGATTTTTGGATATTTATTAATACCTTCTACTAGAGTACTCTCCTGCATAGTCATAATATTGGGTTGTGTACCAATCTTCACTCTCTTTTTTGACCTCCTTAGGATTGTCTTCCTTTTACGATAAAAAACAATGGTGTCAATTTTGGCTATAGAATGTTGCTTTGAAGGATTAAAATGTGTAAGTCGAAGCTCAATGGATGATGGCATGAGGATCTACAAGGACACAACCTGCCCCTGCTCCCTTTTTTGTTTTGGAGCCATCAAAATATAAAGTCCAAAAATCAAATCCTACTCTATTAGAGTTAGTATATACAACTATATCAGTAAATAGTTCTACTATATTACATTCATCATCATAAACCCATGAAAATTGAAGGAGATCGGACTGTGTGTTTGATTCATGATTGGTAGTTTCTGTTTGGTAGAAACCTTGTTCAGTTTCCAAAAAATAATTTCCCAATATTGAATGTGCAAAACTGACAAGTTCATTTCTTCCCTCCAATTCAATAACATTCAATTTCATATGTGGTTCTATGTTTACCTTAATATGATTTTGCTTATTTTCGCATGGTAGCCATAAGTGAGACCAATCAGTAACAAAATACCCATTCATTTTACTTGACCAATCTCTACTCAGCAATAATCCATAAGCTTTCGGTATGTCTACCAAAATAATGTCAATAAATTGAAAGACTCTTTGATCTGCAACCAACCTGATTAGGACATTCTTCATTTCTCCTACCACTGTAACATCAAATCTATCAACTTGAATAATATTAGAAGGAGAAGGGATGGGATTTCCATTAATATTTTTACAAACAGAAAGTGGCATAACGTTAGATGATGATCCAGGATTCACCAAACAATTATGTACATTATAAATGAAAATTTCAAAAGTGAGAAGAAAAGGTGGAGTTTGAGATTTAGATTTACCACTGATGCTAGCTTCATTGATATCCGTGTCTGGTCCTACAATAACTTGTTGTTTTTCATTATTAGCAAAGTCATTTATTAGTGGGTTGAGGTCCAATACTTCTATTAATCTTTTTCTCTGCTAAGGAAGATTACAAATTTCAAACAAAGATATGTTGGTTTTGGTCCTTTTTATGTTTTCTATCACATCATACCCATGTTATGATTTCCTCCAACATTTCCAACTATTATAGGGTTATTTGATGAAGGGGTCGATTCTTTATTATTAACAATAGATAAATTTCGTGAGGTTTCTATAGGGTTAAGAGTTCTATTTTCTGCTGCCTTTTGGGGTTGTTGTGTTGCAACAATTACTTTACTCTGAGTCTTATGAATAGCATTATTTGTTTTGCTTCGTGGAACTAATTTGTCTTGAATTTCTATTGGTCTTTGGCTTCTCAATTCATAATCAATAGGAGAAACATGTACATTATGTATCTCTGATATCTCTTCATCGCATTCCAAGTCTATATTCGGTGCCCAATCCCACAATACAAGTGTGTTTTATTCAGTTGCTTCCCTTGTCTCATTTGATTGTCACTTTTCTTTTTCTTCCTCTTCATCCAACATTTTTTTATCTAATAATTGATTCATCACAAAAGTCATAGAATTAATACATTGAGGGGAAGTTTTCTCTGAATGATGTTCTTGGTGAAATGTACAAAAATGATCCATGCCTACCTCATTTAGTTTGAGTACATAAGCTTCATTTGTTGGAGGTTTTGGAGTTTCTTCTTTTCTTTTATAAAAATATTTAAATGGTATATTTGTAGAAGAACTTGCTCTTTTCTCCTTTTCCAAATCCACAATTTTATTATATAGTTTCTGAACCAACTTAACAATGCTTTCTAAATCAGTAGATTGTTCTTTAGTGGGTTTTGAAAACAATAAATATTTCTTAGAAGAGATTGGATTATATTATGTTTCGACGATGTGCTTAACTATATTGTTCATTTATGTCTCAGCCTTATTAGCCTCTTAAATTTTTCTTGCTAAAGTATTTTTGCAAGAACGTTTGACAAACATGGCTAAGGATAAATGAAGAGTTGTAGTATATTACTCCACTAAATATTATTCAGTAGGTTTAGAAGTAACATTGAACTTATTCAAAATAGTTGTAAATCTCCTATTAAAATCCTGCACCTTTTCTCTCTTATCCATATTTAGAGACAACAGTTCTTTCATGAGGTATTCTAATGTTCTTTGCTCACCAAATTTACTAAGAAAAGTATTTTCAAAATTGTTTCATTCATATATAGATCCATCCTGAAGGATGAAATACCATGATGAAGCCTTAGGATCAAAGGTAGAAGGAAACAAACGACACACTACATCTTCATGCTCTACATTTAAAATATTTAAGGCCAAATACAATTTTTTCAAATGGTCATCTACAATGATGCCTTTGCCAGGATCAAATTTAGGTAAAACCTGCTCAGGGTGTTTAGGTAAATCATGAATAGGAGCAAGTAAGATATCAGTCATATGGAAAATACATGGAGGTGTATGTGGAGTTGACTGGGTATGATGAGAATAGGAAAACTCAGGTGAAGATGGCCATATCTAATCAATAGGTTCTGGTATATCTTGAAAGGATAAATCCACCAATTCTTCCAACGATTCAACTAGAACAAACTCCATGTTTCGTTTTTCTTTTCTACGAGGAGCATGTCTTCTAGGTAACAATGGAATTACATGCAATCCTTCGAGTTTTCTAACGTAAGATCTAGTATATCTCCTGAAATTATTAACTTCTTAATGTGGTACGGTGTACAAAGTCTCAAATTGTTCTGTTTTAGGATTATCGTCTTTGTAGTATTCAGTTTCATGTTCAGTTTTAGTATTCCTTGAACTAAACCTTCAAGTTGGGATGTATCAGGTGGATATCCAGAGAAAAATCCTCGAGGGAAAATACTTCCTCTACCAGCCATACCCTCCTAGAAAATAGAGGTTCTCCCCAGTGGAAAGTCCCAATTAGACTCTTCACTGTTTGGAATAGGGAACCCGTTCGGCTTATGTTTCGGTTACCGCTCAAGAAATTATTGGAATAAATATGTCGGATATGACCCGACCCGCCATTTATGATTTTAATTTTTTTTAAATGAAATGCAGGTAACTAACCCTATATGTGAATGCTTATTCTCATAAACTATACTCATTTGACCAATAGGAAGAAGCCCCACATGGTGATGCGAAGGTTCTTACCTCCCGTCCTATCACTTGTTTTATTGTTGGTCACCCAAGTAGGTGCTCTAATTAAATGCAATATTCTACTTAAACTATCCTTGCAAGGATCGAAGTTAAGAAAGAGCAACGTAAGGTAATTGTATCATGCATTTACAAGAGATAACCACTAAGAATAAACAGACTTAACAATCACAAAAATAAATTTAACACATTAGATAACTCGAGTATTAACATTCATCACATTCATTGCTCATAGAAAGCAAAGAAAACTATGTTTGCATGTATATGCACCAAAATAATTCGGAAACTATTGGAATAATCCAATAGAAACAAGAACAATCTTATAGCATTGTAATGGACAAAATGAAGGAATCAGTTCCATGCATTCATCCACACATTTCAACACAATCTCCAATGAAATATTCCACAAAGAAAAGTGCTTTGGTCATTATCAAAAATAATTCTTACATATGATATTCCGGAAAAATATTTCCAAATTCAAAAGCCCCTTTCTTCACCTAATTTCTTCTATTTATCCTTACAACTCGAAATCCCAAGCGACTTGTCAATTCACCTTTTTATAGATATGACCCTTTGTCTACCAATACTTTTGTCATATTCCAATTACAAAATAAGTGGACAAAAAAAATAAAATAAAATTATTACATCATGATGGTGGGGCACCCTCTTGAGCTTGTATAAACTCATCCCAAAGGATCCTTTCATAAGATATAATACTTAGTTGTTGAGGATCCAATAATTGTAAGGCCACTTCATGAAAAGCCTAAATATTTATTCATTGCATTAAGCCCTTTAGTTGTTGAACTATGCCCATTATCCAAGTATTTCATTTTCAAAGTAGCTTTCCCAATACGCTCTTGTAAATCCTATGGAGTGATATTTTCAAGACCTATAATAGCATATATGTCTTCATATTTAATGGTATTTAGCTTAGTCAACCACTTCTCTTTTGGTACAAGGCTTTCGAATGAGCTAGGAGAAGGCAAATGACATTTTTCAAAGGATCTGGCTATGTTCTGATGAATCTCTCCACACTCGGAAATAGAAGTTGCTACTTCATTTTTTAATTTTCTCTCATCCTTTTGGAAACTGTCTAGAGTTGCAAAATCCAAATTCAATTCCACTGTAGATCTGTTAGGAAAATGGGGATGAATTTCTTTAGCTGTCTTTCTCCAAGAAACAAGCTTCTTCATTTTGTTATGAATTTTTCCTAGCTTCTGTCAAGTGGTAGTAGCTATCTCAAATATATGCTTGATCTTGGTCACCATTCCCTGCACTTCAAATGTTTGTTCTGTGAGAAAATCCCGTGAATGGAACAATTGTTCCTGAAGAGGGGAGGAACAATCTTAAAATGGGGATAAATCATGCTTATCTTCTTACATAGTGTTCAACACAATCGTTAATGAATCCTTTTCTTGGTTAAGCTCTGCTACCTGTTCTTAGAGAGATCCCTTATCGATAGTGACACCTTCTATTTGTTGGTCCAATTGAATTTACTTTGCTTGTATCTCTTGTAATTGGGATTTTAGGTGTGTTTTCTCTCCTTCCAATATAACCACTTGAACATTTAGTGAATATATGTTTTCTTCTAGGATTTGCACAGTGTGCATGGATTCTTTGTTTTGCGATTCAAGGGTGTCTCATTTCAATCCCTCAGTCGTTCCTAGCTTGAACTAGATTCTCTTGAAGCTTATCTAACTTGGCCTTACTGCTTTGTACATTATCTATTAACTTGTCTATATTGTCTTCATTGGCCAAGGTTGCAGCTACACCAATGGATGCTGTGAACTTTCGATCCTTGTTGGTTCCTTCATTAACTAATGGAACTTCCTGTATTGTAACAACGTCGGGTTGTGAGGCAAATCTTAAGCCTCTTTTCCATCCTATTCATGATAGTGTTTCTTTTGGGATCATAAAATATATTCTCTAATTTAGAAACATCATGTTACTTGGATGGTGTGAACAGAGTGAGTCCCAACTCAACGAAAGGAAGATGTCCTCGAGTGAGTGGAAATTCTGTGTGGGTTTCTGTCGTAGCATCAATATCCATATGTTGGCCCTCATTTCCAAGTTCATCACCTCCTTGTAGACCCTGATTTTCCATAGCTTTCTTGACTTGGATTCTTCTTCTTCTTTCTTCTTTTGTAGTTCCTCCTGCCAATTTGATTCCTATTGTTGTTGTAGTAACTTAGCTCTTTGCTTTTCTTGTTCCGCTACAAGCCAATCAAATTGTTGCTTTTCCATCCTTTTCTATAATTATTCCATGTCTTCACTCGCTTTCCTCTCTTCTTCATCCTTATTTGCTCCCTCTTCCTCATGTAGTCTCTTCTTCATTTCTTCCAAGAAGGATGATTCCATTTCTTTCTTCCTAGCAGCTTCTTCTAAGTTTTCTTGGGATGAAGCATAAGATGGTTTGCTTGAGCTTGCATCATTATTGCGTTTCCTTCTTCTAAGTCTCCTTTCTAGTTCTGCAAGATTTGAGACCCACCTATATATTTCCTCTTCCCTTAAGAATTGATTAGCATATTCATAATGAATTTTAATGGATGCGCAATGCAGGGCCACCTTTTGGTGACTATCATTCCTTACAAATATTTTCTCACCAAACTGAAATGAATCCAAATCCTTCACTAGCTCCTGGGCATCCTTGACCTTATTGAACCTGTATGCACTGACTATTAATGGAAGTGGAGGCCATAAATCCTTCTTATTTTGGTGCAAGAAAGGGCCTTTGTCATTTAAAAACGTTTGTCTCACAATTTCCTTCAAAATAATGCAATTAGTAACATATTTGGGTAGCAAAAAGGAACCAATCGATACTCTTTAGATACTCAAATATGTACCTTCAGGGGTCAAATAGTAGTCCCCCAATTGATTTACCACTGTAAGAGCCTCCTTGGACGTTCAATCTAGTTCCTTTTCATAAATTTTCTTGTACATGGGAACGAATAACTGCTCGCAAGTATGCTTGAAGTAGCTCGCATGCTTTTGGGCCCATAAAATATGATATGCTACATAAACATGGGACTCATTCGGATTCCACCTACATATGAGGTTGGTAAATGGATGTAGATTCATGATACAATCTATCAAGTAAGAAGACATGTGGAATTTGGCCTTCTTTACTCTGAGTCCTTGTTGTGCATCGTTAATAGCTTGGACCAAGTTCTCTAAAATAATATCTAGCCAATTGAATACGCTACCATGCATTGTGATATGATAAAGCAAAGGTACCCAAATGAGGTTGTAATTAGTTGATTTAGGCCTCCTATAGATCTTGCAAAATAGAGTAGCATCAATTTTAAAGGTGTCTTCAAAAAATTAGTTTCATATTCTCTGCTATCTCTTTGGAACAACTGCTTTCCTGGAAACAACATTTTCTTTGCACACTCTGCATAGTCCAGTTTCATACTTTTGAGCCAATCTTCTATAAAAAAGACTCTCATATTTTGAAGCTTGTAATATTTTCGATCTGTCCAGGATGAAAGGAGGAAAAACCTTTCCTTATGGCACTTATAATAATACGAGATTTGACGTCAATATGAGGAAGGATCCATCCTATGACTTCAACAAATGGGAAAAAATCAGGACGAACTGTAGCCTTGTGGATGCCTGAATTCTTGACGTCTTGATAAATTCGGTCCTCTAGGATTGTATCTTCCGAGACACTCTGATCTATGATTACATGGTAAATTTAACCCCATTTGAATTCAGGGGCTATGCCTGTGATATTTTTCAGTGTCGTCGAATTGGGTCTCCAAATATGTCTCCTGGACTGCTTCATCATCAGATGTTGGCTCCAACACAGCTTTATAGGAATGCTTAGGACCTCTTTTCGACACCTTTGATCCTGTAGGACAGAAAAAATATTATCATGTTGCATAAAATCCATTGACATTATGAACAAGATGCAATTCTAGCAGACCAACAATAACTTGAAAATTTTGTAATGAATAACACTTCTATATGAATAAATGTATAGTTTTTCATTAAATTTAGGAACCCCCAATTTCATCCATCAGTGCTTGCATCGGTGAATCCATTACCTTGCAAAAATAAATCACAATGGCTTGAACAACCAAACAGGTTTAGGGAAAGTCTGATCATTCTTGAAATTAGGTTTTTAGAATAGGGGAAAACTTCAAAAGAACAACCACTTGGAAATAAAGGTGCGAACTTAGCTTTAAGGAACAAATTCTTAGATACAAATAAGGTGACTGAAAACCCTTGGGCCTCAAAAGAAGCAATAATACATCCAATGAAATCATTTTTAAAGAAAACTGTCAACGATGCGATAACAAGACCAATCATGGGGTTTTTCCATTCAAATCTAAAAAAAACAAGTGGAAAAAAGTAATCAGTTCAAACCCACAATTAGGTAAAAAGTAAACCTACCTGGACGATGGATGACAGGTGTACTAGGTGGACTATTAGTGAACATAGATGTATTGAGTGAAGAGAAATTCTCCAGGTGGCGTGAGCATGAATGATGTTGTGAGATATAATGAGTGGAGGAGCTAATGGTGTTTTTATTTTGAACGTTCCTTTGAAACCTTAAGTTCTCAATGGGCCCCCAAAGAAACTTTGGCATGCTTTAATGAGTTCAAACAATTTATTTCGGTGTATTTCTCAAAAAATTCATTAGGTTGTTTTGATGAAAAGATGCAAAGCATTATGACACACTTCGGTGTTAAATCATATTCCCAAGTGATGCATTTTTTGGAAATAAAACGCCATCGATTGCGATAGTATCGGCATGTAATCACTATATGGATCGATGTAACGTCCCCTCCCGCAGACCCAATTTGGGGAAGGGAACAAGGTACCGATCTCTAGGGCTTTTACATAAACGCAGTCCATTCCATTAGATTCATACAACTAAATCAAATGTATGTAGATGCAAATAAATTAAACATGCACAGCGGAATAAAACATCATGCACACACACCTTTCATATGCATTCAACATATCAAGACAGTCATCAATTTAAAACATTGCAGAAGTAAAATACACATAGAGAATACTTATCTTCATTGTGCAATTTTCCCAAGCAACTAGCTATGTCGCTGTAATGTTCCACCCAACCATAGGTCAGTTGTGTTTATCAATCTCTCAACACAACTGCCACCCTCGAGCTGGGCACGATTCTTACAAGGAAAAGGGGACATTCAAACTCATGCACAACCAAAGCAATAGATACCCACAACCCAAACCCCAAGATTCTCTTTTCTCACAAAGCCAGCACAATCATTAGGCATGGATGCTCATTTTTAACAATGGGACTTACAAACAAGATGGCCATGGGATTTCCCCAATCGTTTCCATCCAAAAACGGATTGTGGGATGGGAAAAAACAAGCACAGGGAGGAAAACGATTTCTCCCCCAAACTATCAAAGCATTCAGTAGCTAAAATGTCTCTATGGAACCCCCAATTCATTTCCCCTTCTTCCCCACTTGTATATAGCACAAAAACGCCCTTCTCCCAGCTGAGAATGAAAGAAAACACACAATTTCGATGGGGAAAAATGCCCAGCAAGCTCCCCACTCGTGAGAGAGCCAAAATCCTTCATGGATAATGGCTTGGGGAGCAATTCATGGCTCTTTTCTTGCCAAGGAATCCAAACATGATTTTCCATGCAGGGTGGCTTGCCCATACTCGAATTTGGACAACCATACTTCCCATTCCCCAAGGCATTAACTACCTCAACCAAATCTTGGGAGAAATGAATGATTGGGTACAAAATTCAACATGGGTAGTTGAGGGTTTGATGGGTTATCTCATTGACACTTGGATTGACTTGATTGGCTCAAGGGTTTGAATGTTTTCCCTCCCAATTCCTTGTAAAATCATGCTCCCATCTCTTGTTGCATTGCATAGCTAGTTGTGGGTATTTTATTAAAATGCATATTTACATGATATTTGCAATTCCATTGTGCCTAGCTAGCACATGAATCATATACACCAATAAATCGATAGTGGAGCCTTGGCCTTGAGCTCCTCAGCATGATTTATAATAATATACATCATTTACATTTGAATGCAATGGGGTCAAAATGGGGACATTACAATCGATATGGCTCGGTGGGAAAATTACAATTTTTCTGCAATGATGAGTTTCGACGATAACAAAAAACGTTAACGCGATCATTTTGAAAAGAATCACGAGTTCTGGCGAAACGGGTTTGGAGAAAAAATGGATAGGCTTAGCGAAACATTTCGGTGTCAAAAGGAGAATCCCAGCTAAAATACATGAGAATTTTGATAGTTTTGACCCTTTCTCAAGATCGGGCAAAAAGATGGAATGGAAATTCTTCGGTGTAATTCCGAAATTTCCTCGAAGTTTCGGCAAATATTACTGGGTCGTGACGACATTTCAACATAAGAAGTGAAACCTTGTTGAAGTTTCTATGGAAAACTGAAAAGTGAGACAATGTTTCAGTGAAAGAAGGGAAAATACTGACAATACTTCGGTGAAAATTTCAAATTTCAGCGATGTTTCGGTGAATTTATAGAAACTCAATGAAATGCAAGATTTACATAAAAAGGCCAAAAATTTGATATTTGGTTAAGTATTTTCTCTCCCTTAGGAACACTCAATTTCAAGCATTACTTGACTTAGTCTAGGAGGGATCCAAGATTTGAAACAATAAAAGGTTAAATTCAAAGTGGGGCCCCAGTATTTTCAAAATAAAATACCGGGGAGGGTGATTGAAGTTGCAATAGGACTCTGACTAATATTTCTGTGGCCTTCACCAATGGTGCCTGAATTCCTTAGGTCTCATCATATTCTGATATATAAACTACTCATGTTATGGCAAAAACAATTTTTTGACTCAACCTTTTTTGTTTTTTAGATTTTCTAATTCGGTGTTGCTAGATCAGACCTCCCCTATCAGCCTTTCAATATTGTCCCTTTCCAATGATTACATTGAGGAAAAACCTGAAATAAGACCCCCGATACAGCGCTCGCGGTACTCTATCGATCTTTCCCCACTAGGATGTTTTCTTTGTTGCGCCCGTAGACTCTTCTCCACCGCGATCATAGAATTCTCTCTACTGCAACCTTAAACAACTTCAACTAAAGCCACCGCACCAATGGAATTCTCTTTTCCATGTCCGTGGAATTCTCTCCACTGCACAACAAAAGAAGAATTATGGTAGTGGACAACACAAGAAGAATTATGGTTAGTCTCCCCAACTCCTGGTAAAAAATTTCCTTATGAAAAATGAACAATAGACTCCAAAGATGAGAGAAATGTGGAAAAGACAGCTAACATAACTTTTGAACATGTGAGGAGGACTCTTACCACATTCATAGAATTATATTCATCCCATGCTTCCATAACTACATCTCGTAGACTCTTCTCCAGTGTGCCCTGCAGACTCTACTTTGGTGTGCCCGCAGACTTTTCTCGGTTGCACCAATAGATTCTTGAACATAATCCACCTACACATTCCTCTGACATGTCTAGTCCTGTCATAATCCTGTCAACATGGTATGAGTGGGGTCCATCTAACATTTCCCCAAATTTTCACAATTTCATAAATAAAATGATTTTTTTTTAATTTCTTTCAATTACGAAATATATCTACTATGCAACATAGTGGAAATTCATCACTACTAGCTTTGTGAATTCCTAATTTTTTCCCAAACTTCCTTAACCCCAATCTACCATTCATGCTTGTAAAACACAGATTTAATTCTCAGGCTCTATTAAAACACCAGTCATTAATTAAACCGCCACTTTTTTTCCACAAAACATTTATAATAACTTCCTATGCATCTTTGGTTTTTTGCCTTTATGGCTATGAATTCTCGCCCATACAACCCCCATGCTGCAACCAATAGCTATGATACCACTCTGTAACACCCATCCATCTATTTAACCAATGGTGGGGAGATTTATGATTTATGGGGTTCTAAATTTTGCCCCATGGAATAATACAAAATTCATAAAGAATGGAATGCGTGTGCAGATGCACAAATAGAAAAACACAGTGGAAATAAACTCTATCTACAAACAGAACATGCACATACCGACATAATTATCACAAGCATAATAATAAAAAGTTTGCACATTCAAATACAAGAGAATACTTATCTTTAGTCAAATAACATCCAAGAAATTGGTTGTGTAAGAGTGATTTTACACCCTACCATAGGAACTATGTATAGCATATACTTTTTCTACGAAGAGGCCACCCACAATATGTACTATGAGGCCACCGGAGTGAAGGGAACTCCTACAGGATTCTCTCTTCCATCCCACAACAAATTATGCTCTTTAGACTTAGGTAAATGCTCATTTAGAGCTATATAGGAATTTCACTCAGACAACATATACTTGGCTCCAACAATACCTACCCCACACACCACCCTTCTGGGCTCAAGCATCCCCTTAACCAATCCAGAGTGCCCATAGAACATCCATCCTACTAGGTGCTTCCAATGTGTGCATTGAAGGAGTCCAACCTAATTTATGCTATTAGAGAACCACATGTAGCCTTAATTCATGGTTTCTCCAGCATGCAAAAGTAGCAGAAGACAATGGGTAAAGGTCACTAGATATTTCCCAACCTCTATGCTCACCTACAACCATCCCTTTCCCTTCAAAAATATAGCTATGTTTCCAAATTCAATTTTCTAGTTTTGCACAGTCCAGTAATTTGTAATGGACAATAAAATAATAATTTTGGTTAGTCTCCCCAACTCTTGGTAAAATATGTCTTATGAAAAATGGATAATAGACTCCAAATATGAGAGAAAGGTGGAAAATATAGTTGACATAAATTTTAAACATGGGATGGAGGGATCTTACCGTAGTCATAAAAGTATATTCATCCCATGCTTCCATAACTACATGAGAAGACCTTACCCACAAAGCTCACACATGCATTCAATGATTGGGTGAAACAATAAAAAGGAAGTAATTGGCTCATTTAAAGAACATGACAACAAATGGATGAGTTCTAAGGTTGACACTTGGAAATAGAGGATTTAATCTCCCACATGCCTCCCCTTTCCTCTTCCCCTATAGTGGAATCATAGCCCCTCTAGTTCTCTGTACACAACCATCTTGGACTATTGTATTATTTTATGACATAATACTTACATAGCATTTCAAAATGGCATGATAACCCAAACACACAGTCCATAAATAAATATTTACATCATACACACCTAGATATTCATTACTCAGGCCTTGGCCTTGAGATCCACACTAGGAATCCATACTAGCATATTTACATCATTTACATGATTTGATTTAATATATTTGAAGTCAAAACCAGGGGTATTACAAATGTTAACTAAGATAATATGTAATATTTAATTAGGTATATATACTAATTATTTAATTCTTATGTGGAAATTTGTCTTCAAATAATTATCAATTATTTTTATCTATGGTTTTATGCATTTCATTGAGATAATTTTGTGATGATAGATACATTTAAATCAAGGCATTAATAGCATGCTTATGTTGTTATTAATTGTTGATTCCACTTGAGAAATATATTTGTTGTTGTTATGATTTGACACTAAAGAAAATGGATCTAGATAGATGATAGAATATTCTATTCTAGTCAAACTATACCAAATGGTAATGTGATAAGGGTAATACCGTATTATGGTAAATAGTGGTATGATTATTTACAAATTTGTATAGTGTTGTAATGATACAATATATGATATTGTTATATATACGTATACATATTATTATCAATTAATTATTTAAGTGGTATGATTTATCAAATTAATAAGGCATGTATTATTTTCTTAATACATGGTGTGTGATATGAACTAGGTACATCTATTGAAGTAAGTCTTATTATGGTAAGGTATGATATTACATTTGTGTGAATGTATATTTACCAAGATTTTAAGGTATATAACTTACAAAAATCATAAAGGAAAATTATATTGATGTAATTTCTTTTAATTTAAAAGTTGGAGACATTCAACTTGTTAGTACTAGAGACATATAGTTGTTAGTACTCGAGACATATAGTGAGTAATATGACTCAAAATTTATTTTTGGAATATAACTTATTAACATTATGTTATTATTTGATTTTTCTAGCTTGTATAATTTATTGATGTTTGTTGATATATCGAATTTCATGATTTTGTTTTAACATTTGAGGAAACAAATAGGAGGTTTGAATATTTTACAAGATATTTAATTATTTTAAAGATATCTCTTACTAAATTTTTGAGGCATATGGGGTTGAGGTTGATGATGGTAGCATCAACTCAAGGAGGGGAGAATGTCACATACCAATTTCTATGTGTAATAAATAAAATAAGAGTCCTTGAAAATAAGAATAAAATGTAAAAAAGTTAAAAGTAATTAGTTATTTTTTGGTTACGTAATAATTAAGAGTTACAATGTAAAAACATAAAGGGGCATTACTTTCACTTATTATTTATTGGAAGGAATGTTTGTCTTTCGTAGGAGGAAAATGAGTATCTAAATATAATCTGGTGATAAGAGGGAAGCCTCTCTAGGGCTATATCTAGGTGGTGACCTCAAAGATAGTGACCCAGACTCATTATAGTTATTCAAGTATCTTAAGACATTGCACTAAATATATTATGTAATGATCTTCACAACGCCAACACAAGCCGCAAATAAGATAAGTCCTCAAATCAATACTTGTACTAACATTTTAAAATAATATAAATACAATAATATTTTTCTATTGTTGGTTATGTTGAATTAATTTACTATAGAATGGTAACCCTTTAATACTCACAATTCACATCGATCTGGTGTTCATGGATATAATTTTTTTTTAGTAGAGGAAGATTTAAGTGTTCTAGCTAGAAAATTCCTAGGCACGTTTGCAATATTTTTTTCCTTATAACCAAGCATAAGAAATCATAGTTTCCTAAGTTACAAGAACCATACTTTGAGGAATCAAGAGAGTGGAACCCATGACCTCTCCAACTTCAAGGGAGAGATCTCACATCGATTGCATGACATCTTGAGCTAGCCCTCAAATCTATTTAATAAGGATGTGTATTCATAAAGATTCAAGTATAAGATTTGGTATATTAAGATGGTTGCACGTGTTTATCAAATAACACAACACATGGTAACTATTTTCCCTAAAAGAAGTGGAAATATATAACAATTTATTCATGAAAGTAAACTTTCTCTTGGTATGAATTAAGTAATCAATGTGAAACAACACAAGTTCCTTAGGAGTAGTCTATTTATTCTATGTTTTCGACTTTACAATGGGTTTTGGTCAGAATCTGGTAATTTTTGTTTTGTAAAATTGTAATATCCCTTGTTAGGAATTTTATTAAAATGACAATTTTTCACTTTTTTCCTTAGTTAGACCTTTGACTAGTTTTGAGCACTAGGTCCCCAAATTGCTCCAATTGCTCCCAAATATTCTAAGAAGGTATATGGATGATGTTAGAATATAAATATGTGTTTCAGGGATGCTTTTGGACCTTTAAAATACTTCTTCAAATCCTCTTTCAATTCTGGCCAATGTAGGGAATTTTACTAGTAATTTCCCTTTGACTAGTATTGGTCTCTAGGTCTCAAATTGACTCCAAATGCCTTCAAATATTCAAGGAAGGTGTATGAATGATATTATGACTTGAATATTATTTTCATGAATGATATATGGCCACCAAAAGACCTCTGAAAACTCTCTTAATATTCTGGACCAAGTATGCAATTTTACTAGTAATTTGGGGTTCAAATCCCCCTGGGATAAGTACTGAAAATGGCTTCCCAAATGCCTCCAAACCCACTAAAATTTATGAACAGAGGTAGGAAATGTATTAAGGATGTTATTAAGGTCTCATGTGCACCATTAATTTATTATTATATCTGTTCCAACCCTCTCCCATTCAGCTGCAAAAATCGCCCATTCGACCCTTGGGGAAATGACACTATTTCTTCTCCCAATGCAATTAAAATGAGTAAAAATACTTCAAATGCTCAAGTACAGTACATGAAACTTGTAAAATACATCCATGGAATTATATTAATCACAAATGTATCAGAGAATCATCCATTCATTCGAAATCATCAGCAGTACATTGGTTCACAACAAGGTAGTGGGGAAATGGCACTATTCTTTCATTAAAAATGAGATTTACACATTTCTACTTGGAATTTCGACCTGAATTTTTTTGGAGATGAAGAACAGAGTATTTAATTCATATTATAAAATAAATGGGGCATTAGAATCTCCCCCAAAGAGTACAATAGCTCACCAAAAACGCCCTCCCTCAAGGATCAAGAATATGCCATCAAAACTGGAAATTGTTGAAGGAGTGAGCTGCACTAGAAGAAACCATGAGATGACCTGTAGCTTAAACCTACAAATAAATACTCCATTAAAGATCCAAATGAAAGTTCTGAATGGCATTTCCAATTACAAACTTGGATGGGAATCTTTCACCCTCGAAATTGGCTAAGGCAAGAAACTAGTCATCCACTAGCTCTCCCTCTTCACAAATGCAATTGAAAATTATACAAATGATCAAAAGATGGTTTCATTATTTTTTATTGACATTTATAAATTTATAATTTCCTCCATGGGTCGAATTCATTCCAAGAGACTCATGCCAACTCAAGTTGGGAAGAGATTCCAAAGAACGCCACTTATACAACAATTCCTAGTCTCCCACTTCCACCAAATCACACGTGGAAGCATCTTAGCTGCCCTAACACTTTTGAGCGCCCTCTTGGAGTCTATTTTTAGACCTGACATGTAATATATGTCATATGTCACCCTTCAGGTCTGATTTGTGTCATAGGTGTCATAGCATCTTCATCATTGTTGTCATAGAGCTAGGGAATCTAGCCCAAGTGTCTCACTAGCTCCAAATTGCCTCTTCCTCTTCCATGGGAGTTACTATTCCTTTATATTTCGACCTTGGATGAGCCATGCCATGAATAATACCTTTTACACTCCCCCAAGTATGTTACCATTCACCTTGAATCCGAATTGGTGAGAGAATGATGCCAAGTGTAGTGGGGAAATCTAGCCATATGTGGGTCCCACTTCCTCCATGTGTCTTCATGCTCAAATGCCACTTTGATTTTCACTTGTATATATTTATTTAGATCCTTTATTAAATATTTATGCCATTCTAATGTTCAAACATCATTTATTATCTCCATTATTCCAAATCCCAAAGCTTCCACCCCAAACCTAGGAAACTAGTGATTTTCCTCCTTGGCAATTATTTGACCTTTAGCATCAATTTGACAAACTCTAATGAATAGGGCCAATGTGATTAGGCCATTGTGTCCCAATGCAAAATTTGGGACATGACAAATCCTCCCTTCCCAATATTGCTTGTCCTCAAGCAATTTTAAACATGGGTGTTGAAGAACCTGCTTTCTGTATAATTCTTTGAAGTTGCCATTGAATTACCCAACCTTGAGTCTTTGAGTTTCCATGAAGATTTTATAGAGGAGCCACCATGCTTGCTGCTGCACTACTCTGATAAAAATCACTTTATTAAGTGGGAAATCCATCTCCCATATTGCTTGTTTCCCCAAAAAATTTGAAACCAATGAGATAAAAATTATTCCAGGGTCCCATTGCTTGTATTGCACCCCAACAATTAAGAGTGCTCTCCAACCCACACCATTAGATAAGAGGATTCCTGGTTCCCATTTTCTTGTATGCATCCTTCCAAACATCATGAGTACCAAATATATATCATCAAAGTACATAATAACATAATGAAATTGTACATCAAGGATATGCTTCATCAAAGAGTCATGAAAGTGCTTATACCTCCAAGCAAGTAGACCACCATTTTCCAAGTGCATACAAGCTTCAAGTGACCAATAAAATCTGCTCCAATGACATAGGTGAGGATCCCATGTCCTATAATGCTGCTCCAAAAGGATGTGATATGCATCAAAATATTCAGCCATGTATTCTTTCATCCAAGAAGTGAATGAAGAATCTCCACTAAAATCTAAACCAAATAATGAGTAGAAAAAACAAGGAGACTTCAAATGACTCAAAGAAGTCTCACCCATACATCCATGAATGTGAGAATCATAAATATATAACAAAGTATGTGTCTTGCAACAAAAATGTTCTCCAATCATAAATATATTCACCCAAGTGTTGGATGAAGTTCCTCCAACATCAAATGAATCAATTGTTGAGCAAGAAAAACCATGAGTCTTCAAGTGACTCAAATGCATATCATAGGTGCATCCGTGTAAATGTGCATCATCATAAAGTAACAAAGGATGCTATTGCAAATGTGAATAAGAATGTGCTCCAACCATGTCATCATAAAAGGTAAATCTAGGAGTTCCATACTCCTCATGTGGCACCATAAAAAAGAACCCTTTCACCCATACTTCATTGAGACTACTGTTGCAAAACATGGAATTGTAGGATGTAGTATAATGAACTAACTCACCCAAATGATAAAAAAGTGCAGAAGTTTCATCATGGGAAGGATCCATATGGGTAGTATCATGCAGCTCCTTCAAAAGTATGAAACCTTTGTCATAGATGGGTTCCAATGTAGAGGAATCATGCTCTTCTTTAAAAATTGCATAACCTTCATCAAGAGACAATTCAAGTTCCTCTTCCACCACATCAAGTGTTTGGATCTCTTCAAGTTCCTCTTCAAACAAATTAAGCACATTCAAATTTCCACATTTCTCATGATCCACCATGTCATGAGAATCCTCCAAACAATCTACCATTTGACAATCTGAAACATAGGAGGAAAAACAAGTATCTTGCAACTTTTCAAGAAGTTGCTCATTTTGAATTGTGATATTATGAATATCCTCATTATTCTTCAAGTATGCATCATGTAACAATTCATTAAGCTCAAACAAATGGTTTCTATCAAAAATCAAAGACATGAAATTACCTTTGATGTGGCACATTGCTCTTTGAATCTTCTCCATGTCTTCAAGGAAGGATGTTTCCTCCAATGAAGTAGCTCTCCAACAAGAATTTGACACCAATGCTTGAGTGTCATGGAGAATGCTAAGGGACTCTTGGATCTTCTTTTCATTCATATTTAAGGACCCTTCAAGAAAATGAGGCTCTTGCAAATGAACCTCCTCATCTTCTTCATTTTTGCTTGGACCAACTTCATGAAGCTCAAGTGGTGATGGGGAAGTTGATCTTGGTTCTTCTTCAACTGCTACAAGGTCTTCATTATCATGCTTAATGGAACTTGGGCTTGCAGCAACACTTTCAAAAGTGATCTCTATGTCACCAACATAGAGGTGTGAGCACCCATCAGTAGGTACTCCTTCATAGTTTAAGCATCCATCAGTAGATGCTCTTTGGTTCATGTCTAAGCTAGAAGGTGTCTCGAAATGATCTTCCATATTTTCAATAGAATTTTCTTCATGCTCTTGTGATGTCTCTTCATTTTTCTCCTTCAAGCAAGCTAATGCATTTCCCCCCTTGTTTTCCTTAGGATCAATATCTTTGGAATCTCTTTTTGAAGAATTCCCAAAAGCTCTCCTCAAGTGGGACATAATTTCATGCACACATGTATGATACTCACTCCAGGGTTCTTTACAAGAAGGGCATAAACCTTTCTTTACTAACTCCACATATTCATTTTTGGGCCTATTTTCAAAAACATGTTTTGCATAGTACTCAAAAGACATGGAATTTTGTGTATTTTTTCTAAAAGCAAGATATTCTTGATATTTTTGATATTGTTGGGGCAAGGTTTTATATGTTGCTCTCCATCTTTGGAACTCACTCATAGAATTATCCTTGGTTGGTGTGACACATTCATATTCATCAGATTTAAATTCATAAGAATAATCTTCATTTCTCCTAAAATTGTAAGAAGTGTTGCATGATGGCACCTCTTCCTCGTACCATTCACATTCTGCTTCATATTGCTCATAAGCATCTGCATATTCCTCATAAGAATTGTACTCATAGGATTCATCATAATAGTAAGACATGGTTGCCAATTATTCTTGAATTTATGTACCTAATCCACAAGTGCAAGGAACATGCTTTGAAACCACTGTAATATCCCTTATTAGGAATTTTATTAAAATGACAATTTTTCACTTTTTTCCCTAGTTAGACCTTCGACTAGTTTTGAGCACTAGGTCCCCAAATTGCTCCAATTGCTCCCAAATCTTCTGAGAAGGTATATGGATGATGTTAGAACATAAATATGTGTTTCAGGGATGCTTTTGGACCTTTAAAATACTTCTGCAAATCCTCTTTCAATTCTGGCCAATGTAGGGAATTTTACTAGTAATTTCCCTTTGACTAGTATTGGTCTCTAGGTCTCAAATTGACTCCAAATGCCTTCAAATATTCAAGTAAGGTGTATGAATGATATTAGGACTTGAATATTATGTTCATGAATGATATATGGCCACCAAAATACCTCTGAAAAATAGCTTAAGATTATGGACCAAGTATGTAATTTTACTAGTAATTTGGGGTTCAAATCCCCCTAGGATAAGTACTGAAAATGGCTTTCCAAATGCCTCCGAACCCACTCAAATTTCTGAACAGAGGTAGGGAATGTATTAAGTATGTTATTAAGGTCTCATTTGAACCATTAATTGATTATTATATCTGTTCCAACCCTCTCCCATTCAGCTGCAAAAATCACCCATTCGACCCTTGGGGAAATGACACTATTTCTTCTCCCAATGCAATTAAAATGAGTAAAAATACTTCAAATGCTCAAGTACAGTACGTGAAACTTGTAAAATACATCCATGGAAGTATATTAATCACAAATTTATCATAGAATCATCCATTCATTCGAAACCATCGGCAGTACATTGGTTCACAACAAGGTAGTGGGGAAATGACACTGTTTTTTCATTAAAAATGAGGTTTACACATTTATACTTGGAATTTCGACTTGAAAATTTTTGGAGATGAATAAAAGAGTATTTAATTCATATTAAAAAATAAATGGGGCATTATAATCTCCCCCAAAGAGTACAATACCTCACCAAAAACGCCCTCCCTCAAGGATCAAGAATATGCCATCAAAACTGGAAATGGTTGAAGGAGTGAGATGCAATAGAAGAAACCATGAGATTCCCTGTAGATTACAACTACAAATAAAGAATCCATTAAATATCCAATTGAAATGTCTGAATGGCCTTTCCAATTACCAACTTGGATGGGAATCTTTCACCTCGAAATTGGCTAAGGCAAGAAACTAGTCATCCACTAGCTCTCCCTCTTCACAAATGCAATTGCAAATTCTACAAATGATCAAAAGATGGTTTCATTCTTTGTTATTGACATTTATAAATTTCTAATGTCCTCCATGGGTCGAATTCCTTCCAAGAGACTCATGCCAACTCAAGTTGGGAAGAGATTCCAAAGAACGCCACTTGTACAACAATTCCTAGTCTCCCACTTCCACCAAATCACATGTGGAAGCATCTTAGCTGCCCTAACACTCTTGAGCGCCCTCTTGGAGTCTATTTTTAGCCATTACATGTCATATATGTCATATGTCAGCCTTCAGGTCTGATTTGTGTCATAGGTGTCATAGCATCTTTATCATTGTTGTCATAGAGCTAGGGAATCTAGCCCAAGTGTCTCACTAGCTCCAAATTGCCTCTTCCTCTTCCATGGGAGTTAATATTCCTCTATATTTCGACCTTGGATGAGTCATGCCATTAATAATACCTTTTAGACTCCCCCAAGTATGTTACCATTCACCTTGAATACGAATTGGTGAGAGAATGATGCCAAGTGTAGTGGGGAAATCTAGCCATATGTGGGTCCCACTTCCTCCATGTGTCTTCATGATCAAATGCCACTTTGATTTTCACTTGTATATATTTATTTAGATCATTTATTAAATATTTATTCCATTCTAATGTTCAAACATCATTTATTATCTCCATTATTCCAAATCCCAAAGCTTCCACCCCAAACCTAGGAAACTAGTAATTTTCCTCCTTGGAAATTATTTGACCTTTAGCATCAATTTGACAAACTCTAATGAATAGGGCCAATGTGATTAGGCCATTGTGACCCAATGCCAAATTTGGGACATGACAAAAATTCAATTTTGGAAGTGTTTAAATTGCGTTTTTGAATTCATAAATAGATTCAGCACCTTCAAATACCCCCATAGCACCCAAATTATGCAATTTGTATAGCTAATATATTTGATTCTCAATTTTTTTAAAGATTTTCAACCGACTCTAAACAAAATAAAACAATAAATATGCTCGAAAAAAAT
This sequence comes from Larix kaempferi, assembly GCA_027924585.1. Classification (NCBI taxonomy): domain Eukaryota; kingdom Viridiplantae; phylum Streptophyta; class Pinopsida; order Pinales; family Pinaceae; genus Larix; species Larix kaempferi. Next base: position 110,676 of record BSBM01001701.1, on the reverse strand, counting down.
TGAAAACTTAAAATATTTATACTACACCTAAAACTTATCCTCCCCTTTTCAAAACGTTCACCCAATTCTATTAAACAATGCCAATAATATATTTTCCACATTTTGAATATGATTTTAAGCATTGGATCTGTAGCTCCATACAATTTGTTCAGAACCTAAAATGTATTAGATTTGTGGTTGGGGACTTATTGAATAAAAGGGGTTGATATATCGTATTTAGTGTTAAGATTTGAATTAATTAGTTTTAAACATATTTTGTAAGTAGTAAATTAGTTGTTGAGTTTGGAGGATAGTTCATCATCGTGCTCGGTGCATGGGAAAATCACTATAAGGTGACCAATAATTAACTAGTCTATGCTTTTGGTCCAATTGTATTTTTTTTTTAAATTCTGAATTAACGCCCAATTTTGATTATTGATTATCTATTAATTATACTTTCTGCCTAAAGTCTATGATTTTAGTCAAACTGTTATTTTTTCAATCATGCATTAACAACCTATTTTTAGTCCCTGTCGTAGGCAGGTGACTATATGTTACGCCTTTACCTATTAGTTGATATCAATACTTCAGTTTTTATAAAGTTAAGTGAAAGTTCCATTAAAATTCCTATTTATAATTATATTTTTGAAAAACCGTATTCACATGTTATTGGATAAAAGGTCTTGAATTGACCATTTTTCTCATTGTCCGATATTAAAAAAATTAAGAAAAAAACCAAAAAATAATCCTACCTTAATCCTACCCACTTTACTTTACAACAATTTACTATTGCATGGCGTGCAAGCAATCAGCCTGTCCACATTGCAGAGCATTTAGTTGCATTTTCCTTGACTTGCCACAACGACTAACCCATGCAGAACACTATCCCCATAGCTTGGTAGCTTCAATTCTACTTTTTTCCTCTGGATTGGGATTCACAGTTCATCACGGACCTCAATTCTCAATTTCGATAAAGAAAGTTTCCAAGCAGGGCTAAGCACTGTGCACCAGACTCTAACCCACCCCGAAACTGGCGAGCATCTTAAATCATGCCATAGCAGAAGCTTGCTGCCGCGGGCACAGCTAAACGGATCCTCTCCATGTCGCCGATGCTTTTGGCAGCCCCTGGTAGCCATCTGTGCCAGGCCTGCTAGGTTGTGGTTTCAAAGTTCATGGGTTTTCTGGATTCCTTTTAAAGTCTCTTCCCAGGAGTTCTGGGTGGTTAGTCTGTGAGTGTGGGAAAAAGGTTTTCCAACTTCGGATTCGGCTGTAGAGTATTAATCGGCATATTCCTCTGAATGTCGTATTGGGATGGCACTGAGAAAAGGATTAGTGCAAGGTTTTCTTGGCTATCTTTTTGAATATGCTCTTGCGCACTGTTTCTATTTTAACAATCACTACAAGTTTTGTGTTGTTGATTGTGTAGGTGATCCGAACTGGTTCAGTAGGGAAGGTAGTGGCATCTGTTAATCTGGAGTTTGAAGTGGGCGATATCGTTTTCGGGTTCTATGCAGTCTCTGAGTACGTTATTGTTCTAGGAGGGGTTCTCAGAAAAATTGACACTAATGCTGCTAAACCATCTGATTATTTGGGACTTTTGGGTAGGATTTGAATACCAAAATTTACTAGTGCCATAGATTGCTACAGATAGCCATTTTTTTATTTGAAATTGAAGTTGAAATTAGTTTGATGATGCTACAAATAAATTTATGGACAAGCTACAAACATTGATGTTGTTGGATGATGGACTATCAAATATATGTAATGAAAGTTTTTGTTGAAAGGTTTTGCTCTGAACATGACGGCTCCGCTAATGGCGACTGTTTATTGGGAAAATCAAGCTTTTCACTTGCTATTTTGTAAGCCATTGTAGTGTATTGGAATTTTCATGATGTGGGTAATTTGATTGAGATAGGGATGCGCGCATTGACTGCATGGGCTGGTTTCACGATCGTTGGAAACCCTAATCCTGGGGATGAAGTATTTGTCTCGGCAGCAGCAGGTTCAGTGGGTATGCTTGTTGGGCAGCTCTCCAAAATCAAAGGCTGTTGTTTTGTTGTTAGCGTAGGTAGCGACCAGAAGGTACTTCCTCCTCCCTGTTACTCTCTTCTATTGAATTTTAGGTCCTTCTCCCAGTAAACCTGATCTAACCCATTAAGATTTTATTATATCCTGTTTCTCTTACAGATTCTGATCACATGCAAATGTGAGTCTATAGGTGAAGCTGCTAAAAGAAGAATTTGGTTTTGATGATGCCTTCAATTAAAAATCTGAGACAGACTGGGATGCAACTTTTGACCAAGTAAGTGTTGAATGTTTATATTTTGCAGATTCTGATCACATGCAAATATTTTGCTGGTGGAGAGTTTACCATTGCAGCATCATGGATTCCTTCCTTATCTTTGATCCATAATTCATAGTTCATGTTGTTTTGTTCAACTGCAATGACAAGCGTTGCGATAGAACCCACCGAGTAGGAATTTGATGAATTCAAAAGAGTATATATTGTCATGTTAGGTGCAAACCTACATTCTTGGAAAACTAGAGGAATTGTCTCAACGGAAGTTTGCTGGTGCAAAACAATACAATATTTTGCATCTACTCTGTCATAAGCTCCCTTGCTTCTAGTTACAAAATCATATATTCCAACACTATTACCCAGTGTAAAGTATTTATGAAGTGCAAAATAAGGTTATTGTTCATGTTGAAAGTTATTGTCAACTGGCCATCTCTGTCAACAAGATCAACATGCATCAATTCTGTTTTGTTCGGTGAACTTGAACTTTTTCTTTGTGCAGGACCATACAAAGCCAAGACATCTCCCTCAAAAAACATTTGTGTGTGTTTATGAACACATTTGAAGAATAATAGATGGTGGGTACGACATTCATCTTGGCCTAATACATGTTAGAGAGGATCATATCAGAATATATGTAACTTGTTAACAGAAGAACATAGATCCATATACAAAAATTAAAATTTGTTTATGTTTTCGCCTTTTTTATTTTTCATTGTCCGATGGTTGCGACAGTTTGGTGTCGCATTTGCTTGAAGTGTTGCTGTCAGTAGCCATCTTGAAATTTTCTAATGTCAAGGACCACTACACATCCACTCGAATTTAGCTTGCAGACATGCTGAATAATATCCAAGATCCAAACATCCTTAATTCCAATAAACGAGTTTCCTGTTTCTTTTTTTTCTTTCCTTATTTGTTTGGCTATACTAGTGGCCAAATGATGTTTCTCAGTGTAATTTGTTTTCTAAATTATACCGGAAAAATCAAAATTTTTCACTTTTAAACTACGTGCCCAACCTTCCTCTATAGACCGCATTTCGTAAGCTCCATATGAACTATTTTAAAGCTACAATCCGAAGAAAAAATATAGATGTTACACAATTGCTAAGATCACCTCAAATACTAGCTAATTATGTGAATATTTGATCTCATTGTCTATTTGAATTCACCTTTCGGATAGATAATACTAGTAGATTGAGTAGTGTTGTATTGTCAGCGATTGATTTATATTTTTAATTGGGGATTGGTGTTATGGATGTTACACAATTGCTAAGATCACCTCAAATACTAGCTGACTATGTGAAATTTTGATCTCATCATCTATTTGAATTCACCTTTCGGATAGATAATACTAATAGATTGAGTAGTGTTGTATTGTGAGCTATTGATTTATATTTTTAATTGGGGATTGGTGTTATGATAATATTTTTTTTAATTTAACTTGAAATATATACATTGAGAAATGTAATATGATTTCATAGTATTGTTAAAATGTATTAATTTTAATGTTATTGCATTTTATATAATATTATTTAGTTAAATAGTCAAAACCTTAATATGATTTAAATCCATACTTAAATGTTAAGTAAATATAATCACCAAATTTAACTAGTCAAAATTCACTAGGTTAGCTTGTTCCATTTCTTTATTTCTGAGTACAATGATTTTGTTTTTTTCCTCAAAATTTTTGGATGATGTGGTTAGTGGTGGGCTATTTATTCTAGTTTGGATTCTGTGTATGGTACTGAACATTCAATTTTGAGATCTTAGGTGTTTAATCGAGTGAAAATATAGTGTGGGCTTTTATTGGCCTTTAATGGACTAAGCTAACTATGGATTACAGTTTTATAAGCTTTACCTGAACTCACTTTCAGAAAATACTAGTTTTTGTATTTAATTTATGGAGAAATTAGGTCATCTTAGCCAGTAGGGGCTATTATGAATTACAAATACTTCTAAAAGGTTAATTATATATGATATACCCAGAATAGAAGCTGCGAACCATTATATAGGAAGACAAGCAATCTAAATACCCAGAATAGAAGCTACAAACCATTATATATACCTTAAATCGATTCTGAAATTGAGGTTGAAACATTGGATTGAACCCAAAATAGATAGATTAGTGAAATGCTGTCAAGAAATGTTGTCCCGGAAACAAGATAAAGACCACATTGCTACAAAGTTTGGGGAATTGGACCAAATGGTGGAAGGGCATTTGAATAAGGGTATAATTCTTAACGTGGGTGATTTAAAGTGACTTGCAGAGCATCCCAAGGCAGGAGGAGCATCGATAGGGTTGTCAGTCTCATCTTCTTATAATTTGAATGCTTCTTGTCTTCTTCCAATATCCCTCTCATTAAAATCCATTGATATTTTTTTTTTATGTCAAACCTTCCTGTGATATTTTTTTTATGTCAAACCTTTCTCTGAAGACGACATTATGCCCATAGAACTTTGATAATACATGACTTTGTTGTACATTCAATTGTAACATGATGGGAAGATCATGCTGCAACGCAATAATTTGTTCACTACACTTACTACCCTTATAGGTGTCCAGTAACATCAATGCATGTATTGGTGGAAGTTGTCCATGCTCTTTAGAAAAATGAATCTAGTTTACCTAAATTATGTTTCCATCCTTGCCAACACAAGGATACTCTAAAAAAAATACTTATATGTTTCATCCTTTACAATGGAGTAAAGAAATTATGCATCTTGATAAACAAGGCGACTGGAGTGCAGCAAGTCCCTGCCTATGTGGGAAGTCGTAACTAAGACGTTAACCTGTTGATTGAGAAAATAATGTGTACAAAGAAACTCAGAAAATGAACATGAATATGCGGTGAGATGAAAGGGCACTGTAAGTTGGTACTTTGCAATTTGCTATGCTTGACCATGTTAGGCCTTTTTTAGCTCTACTGGACATTATTATTTTTTTCGATCAATTAGATGAAGAGTTTGTACGAATGGAGAATGACATTATTCTTCTCTTATCCTCAACCACCTTGCTACCTTGCTTATTCTTTTCAAATCCTTCTGCAGTTATTTTAGTCTTGAAAAGTATCAAATATGCCATTATTTTATGGGATATAATCAACATTTTGAATTTTGGTTTCTATTTTTTAATTGATCTACAGATTTCATAAGCACAATAATGACCTAAGCATTGGCCATTGATGCACTTGAGCTGAGTTGAGTTTCTAATTTTGTTTAAAAAATATTGTATAGTAGTGGATGTCCAATTTATGAATGTGTTTTGTGTTGCATGTTTGCACGTTGTTAAAAGATATTGATGTTTCCTTTCGAAACAAATTTTAATGCTCAGCCTAACTCATTGCTCTTTTTGAAATTGGATTTTTCTTCTTGTTTAGAGCTTAGTGTTATTCATTTTCAGGCTTTTGCATTAGACTTTATAACGATGGTTTGTGATACCAAAATGCATTATACTTCACAAAATTACGAGGTTCACAAAAAAAGTATTCATTCTACATACCCATCCCAAATCCATTTTAGGAACAAATTTATTCACAGAAATTTGGTGATTCCCATAAAAGGTCCTTGCCAAAAATTAATTGTAAAATGCAATCAAGTAATTTAGTGATTCCCATAAAAAGTCCTTAACAAAAATTAATTGTAAAATGCAATCAAGTAAGTTTGACAATATAATGCTAGGCATATTTTGAAAGAGCCATATTCAAGTATGATGCAGAGTTATATTGGTCTATCACATCTACTGTTGGATCATCACTATTTACCTAATAAGTAACATTGATTATATTTGCTGTATCTCTATGCTCTATTGGTCTAATGATTTGATTACACTAATAAAGAGCTTAAGCTTAGTGTAAAGCTTGGTTCAATACTATAATCATATTGATATGCTATGTTCTTACTATTAAGCATAATCATGCTTATAACTTCATGGATATCATACAATCATTCACATTCTTATAAGTTATAATTATCCCTAATAAATAAGAGATTAGTATTACAGACCCTCATGACTCAACATGCTAAGGATATAAAACCTTTCTGTATGGTTAATTTTACTAGTATTGATCTATGCTTAGAGTTAACATAGTAACCCTTTAAGGAATACTAGTATTACGCATAGTTAATCCTATTCAATGGTAATAGTTATGGAAACAAGATTAACACAGGTGTAAGAACCAAGCCCAAGCTGAGTAACAAATCCAAGCAGCCGGTTCAATAACTAACTAAGTATTGTGAGGCACAGCAGTTCAAGGTAAAGATAAAAGAGGGTAGTTGTGGAATTAAAGTGGCGAGGAAACGTGTACGAAAACTCTTTGAAACCGTTTGTAAATGGATGGATGTGCCCTTGTTGATTGTAAAGTTAAAGTAGTAGGGTTGAGATAATTAGCCTGCTCTCCTAAGGTCAGATGATAAATGTGATTTAAGTACATCCCTCTCTATTACATCATAAGCAGATTCTGTATACCTTGGTCCTTGGTAAGTATCTAAGGGTTGGATTACTTGAGTACCTCATTTTTTCTTCCATATTTAAGATTGCATTTTAAGATTCCAGTATTACAATAGGAGACTCCTAACTTTATAATTATAAGGAATGCGTTTTTTCTTCCATTATTTCCATTATTTTTATAGGGATACTCTCTCTATTGTATTATTTTCAGAATGGGAGACTTACTAGATTGATTCTTCTTTTTTGGATGGAATTACTTGTATGTTCAATATTTAAAGTTAGTATTTGATCGTGTATTAATTTATCTACTGATTTCAAATGAAAGAGTGCTTGACTTGTATATATTCATTTCCTTGTATTTACCAATATATGTTAGTAGGAAATGAAAGAGTGCTTGACTGGTATATATTAATTTCCTTGTATTTACCAATATATGTTTCCTACTAACTTGGGCAGATAATTTTTTGTGGTAAGACTCTTTTAAAACATATTATTACTTAGAAGATTTTAAAGTACTCTTTTTCCAGATTGTTACATTAGTACATGGCTTTTCGACATTTGGAAAAGCTGGATGATGATGACCTTGTAATATTCACATTAATGAATTTCTCTATAAAGGTATTGAGATAGGATGCACTACGCTATTTTATTTATCATAAGATTATTGAGAGTGCTTGGGAAATACTTCTCAAGAAAATGTTTATTGGTTGAGAATTGAAATTTATTTATTCAAGTTCATTTTTGGCAAAGAGACTAATTTGGGTGGTAGCTAGTTGATGGACAAACAAATAAGATATCATTCACATGTTTGCATTGATATTTACAATTATTTTATTTTATTTCTTGAAGATGTTTTTTATGTTTTTTTTGAACATTTTTTAAATATATAATTTTTTTTTCTATAAAGATATAAATATATTTAGTTGACAAATTTTAAAATTCAAATTATTGAAAAAGAAAAGTATATCTTTTTAGACAATTTGAATTTAAAAATGAAAAGATAATAGACATATTTACCTTTGTGGATGATATATTAGTGATTTGTTTCAATCTCCATATTGTTATGAGTGCCTTGAAAGAGGCAATTGTTTCATGGATTTTGTTCTTCTTATTTTCCTTATCTTTTAACCTAGAAGGCAGGGACTAAGCTGCACGCAGCTCTTGTTATTATTAATTCTCTTATTTAAATATTCCACCTATATGATTATAGATACAATAAAAAAATTCATACAACCAATTTGTGATTTTTATTATCTAACTAATAAGTTCTAGTGACCATTGGTTCATGATAGGATTTGTTTCATCATTAAGCCCATTTTTTTCTCAAGGATACTTATTTTTAAAATGGAATCCAAACGAATAAAATATTAGAGTAGAGTTACAAACACATAGAGATAAGCTTATAAATTTGTTTAGAAAAATATTGATGGTGGTCCTCATTGATTTTCCATTGAGTGGATGAGGATAAGATTAACATGGATTCATCTAAGATGCATTCCCTTAATACAAATGTGTAACTAATGCTTGTATAGAAATACCGACAACATATAGTAGCAATAATTAGCGATAGGAAAATGAAAAGTGTTGAAGAAAACGACATTTGAAGACTATACAGTGAGAAAGAACCAAAAGAAGAATTAATGTAAAGAAGGAACAAGTCAATCCAACACAACATCGCAAAATAGTCAAAGATGGATAGAAGATGACATGCGGAGCACAATGAAAAGCTCAAATTTATGTTACTAGGAGAATGCTAATGTGGGAATATTAACATACTTTTTGAATTGATGATGGCCCATAAGAATTGAATCAATAAATGAATAATTTTCCCTAATATCACTCTGTATCTGGTATATTTTGATATGATTTAGGGTTAATCATAGAAAACATTAGATCTACAAGTTAGATCATTGAATACCTAATTTTTGTAGTGATCTTTGTATTTATACCCTAATTCTTATAAATTCGAGGCTAATACTAATGGTCACCTTTGCTGCTTAGTATATTATTGTGTTCCATAAAGACATAATAATATGAAGAAAAAGATTAGTAAATTGGTTCGACTCATTGTTTTTGGTGTAAAGACCATTAGGAGGTAATACCAAAATCAATAGTTTAATATCTACTGAAATTTGGTTTAAGTTGGTTGAATTCCTAAAACATTATAATCTATTTGTTATAGGAATCCAAGAAAAAATAAAAAATAATTGAATTCACGGTAACTATGAAAAACAAGATAATTATTTACACCAACATTGAGATTGAAATATTTTTCTTATTGTATGGCTTAAGGGGTCCAATATTTGTATACTTCGTAAAAGAACATTATGATCGTCACAAGTGTTAACTTAAGTAATGAAGGTCTCTAGTAGATCTAAGTTGGGATTAAGGTGAAGATGAAGTTAGTATGATCATAGAATACACTCGAGTGAAATGATACTGGTAGCATGACACAAATAATCCTCAAGCAAGAGACTATTGGTATTCATGTTTACTTTTATTGTAGTCAATAATTTAATGATGCAAGTCCTGCCACATTAAGATATGTAAATAAGTACCAACTTAAAGTTTAAATGACACTTATAAATATCATATACAACCATGAAAGAATAGATGCACATATGTGTGAGAAAATCAAAGTGGGGAAAGCATGATAATGCAAAATCTTATAAAAATAATATGTTCCTATAAGCAATAGAATTAAATTGAATATGCCATGAACACTTAACATAGATGAATAAATAGACAACGTTCAAATATTGAATCGTATGTACTAATATTGTGTTCAAAGTGAAATGTAAATGTAATCATATGGTTTATTTATGATTTTATTAGAGTGTGATTGTATAGTGTAGGTTTTATGTATGAGTCTCCTATATATTAAGTCCGTTGATTAATGTTTTTTTTTTTTTTTTTTAACAGTAACAGAGAAAGGATTATATTTATAAAGCTGTGCACAGCTATTCATTACAGACTTGCAAACAGAGTTTTTAACAGTGCTGAGATGTCAGGACCAACTAACACTACTATAACTATCTGCATTACATTATCATCTCTGATCTTGGTCTTCCTGAAATTGTCCAGCATAGAGCTGGCATAAACCTTAACAAACTGACTACAGAGGAGTATACAAAAATACATTAACCAAAAGCAAATTTTTTTGAAACCTGGGCTGGGCTAGCCTTTCTTCCTTAGCTTGACAGACGAAGCGTCCACCATCACTTGGTTTATTTCCTGATTCACCGTTGGATTTTCGTGTACCCAGCTTCCCTGCGTCGCTCTGAAGAAAACAGCCATGTCTTCCTGCATTCTGTCAACTTTTCCCATTAATTCTAGAATATTTCGTTCCAGATCATCAATTCTGGAATCCTGGCAGGATAACTGAGAGCAAACGTGCGTTATGACCGATGCCATTTCAGCATTCTGGTTCACGCTGGAGCAGACCGCGTCATATGTTCTCCGGACTGCAAACTTAATGTCAATCAAGGTTCTGCTTAAAGCGGCTATGGCTGCCCTAACTGATGGCATTGTATCCCAGTTATCCGCCTGCGAGAGACGAGGAGCAGAAGAAACAAGCTCCCCGAGGGATAGACGGCTCAGAGTTTCGGGGAGATGGGGAGGAAGAGCCATCGCGGAGGGAGGAATAGGGAGGGCGGTTGGGGGAGTTAAGGAAGCCCCGTGGGAGCTGACACCGGGGGAGAGAACGAGGAGACAGGTGGTGGGTCGGACGGGGAGGCAGATGGAGGAGCGTGTGGGTGGGTACGCGGAGGACGAGTTCGAACATAAGTTTGAAAGGAGGGGAAGGCCATAGTTTTGCAAAGGGAGTGGATGGTCCCTTAAGGCCAAGACCCTAACCAAAATCCACGTCAAAAAATCAAGGGGCCAAGACATTGGTATGTTAGGGGATAAAATGAAATCCCAAGACTCCTTTATGATCCTTAGTTTGCCCGACTGTGAGCATGATTCCTTGGTTTGCCGCTAAATCCGCCACCCTGTTGTTCTCTCGGAGGATATGAAAGAAGGAGGCCTTTGAAAATAATGTATTGGTCTTAATTCTTTGCATGTATCTATCTGCTTTTGAGCCTGGCGAGGCATATCCTCTTCGCATGATTTGGATGACGTGCCTGGAGTCTCCATAGATTTTGAGATTGGCTATGCTGTAGTTGGAGGCCATTTCTAATGAGAGGATGAGAGCTAACCATTCTGCCTCATTATTAGTTTTCCTGCCTAATCCCCAAGCAAAGTCTGCGATTTTATTTCCGCCGGGATCGAAAAGAATCCCACCCGCACCTGCCACCCCGAAGTCCGTTGATTAATGTTTAACATACTCTTAGATTTTATTTTTCACATAATTAATCCAATAGAAAAAGTCAAGAATTCCCTCCCCACCATTTATGTTCATGTAAATTTTAGCAACAACGATTATCAACACTCAACTAAGCAAATAAGTAAATCTCTAACTACCAACATTCAAAATAGCTTAATCATTTTACCCACTACACAAAAAACACACCATGACCAAACTACCATTTTACCATAAAATGCAATTTCTATATAACACTATCCTTTAGAAACCTAAAATGTCCCATAACCAAAATTTCTTATCAAAAATTAAAACCATATCAGAAGGAAATGACCTCCAAGTCTCTAAGAGACACATATCAAAATGAATACTAAAGTGTGACCAATTATTTTCATATATTAAAGAATAGTTAAGAAAATGAAGTATGATAACCATTCAAGTGTTATTTTTGACAATACATGACACCATTCACATATTATATTGATTTCACAATACATGAGAAAAATAACATAACATATATCCAACGTTTATATTATACACCATGGTTGGTAACTAAGCTCCCACAACAATATAGATCAGATGTGTTTTCTCACCTAGCCGACCTTTAAATAGTTAACCATGTAAAAGGTATGGTATCCAGAATGGGGTATTACACATATGCAATGGTCTCCCAACTTGGTAAAACTCGTGAGCAACCTAGTCTTTAACAACACGAACACCAATTGCATCCAAAAACCAACCCGTCCTTCCATGGAATCCGACGATCATGCCCCGGCCAAGCTGAGAGGAAAAGAAGGTCCCTTGTTCTTCTCCATATGGTCCATGGCTTCCCTTAGTGGTGTGGAATGTAAGTGACTTTAAAACAGTTGGGCCCCTTAGTAGAACAGTATCATAGTATCCAGTGATGGAGGTCAATATTTCAGAGGGATAATAAAATATTATCTGCATGCAATGAAACATAGCATTAAACACCAAATGCATGCTTTCAGATGATCTTATCCTTGTACCCCACTATATCACGGTTTATGAGTATACTCACCCTGTCAGTTTTGGTGGCACTTATGTTGCCTCCATGACTGTTTCCCCAGATGGACTGCCCGTTTCTGTCATACTCCACCTTGATAGAAGCTATACCTGCTCCTCGACTTAGAACAATCTGTCGAATACCTGTGTAAATTCCATCGTCAAATATACTTCCACCGCTACCACCCCAAGGCCCATGCGTTGAAGTGAAACTGTAAAGCGTGAGACTGTCTTTGGGATTATCCAATTCATTCTGCACTAAACAAAAGAATTATATTTTAGTTAAGATCCATATTACAAAGCTGACCCAGACAAATGACAAAATGGATCCCAATATGTAAAGCATTCCTGAATAGCACATTATGGTAAAACGAACCATAGATGAATAATAAAAAATGAACAAAAAATCAAATGTCCTCCCAGTTGTAACCTGGCCTTCAAGCATATGGACGCCAATTGCATTCAAACACCAGCCTTTCCTTCCATGGAATCCGACTATCTTTCCCTTGATAGGTTTAGAAGGAAAGAAAATCCCCTGCTGTTCTCCATAGGGTCCATAGTCTCTACGGTTGGTGTGAAATGTAAGAGACTTTATAACAGTTCGGCCCATCAGAAGAACGGTACCATAGTATCCACTGATGGAGGTTAATATCTCAGATGGATAATCAAATAATATCTGCATGCAATAAAATAGTCACAGTATTATTCTAAAAGATCAACATAAAACTGCAAATGCTTTCATATATTTTTATCCAGTACCCTTTGTCATGATTTATCAGATAACTCACCCTGTCAGTTTTGAAGGCATTTGTGGTTCCTCCATGATAGTTTCCCCATATAGACTGGCCATTTCTGTCATACTCCACTTTGATAGAAACAATACCTGCTCCTCGACTTAGAACGATCTGCCGAACGCCTGTGTAAATCCCATCCTGGAAGTCAGTTCCAGCGCTACCACCCCAAGGCCCATAGAGCACGGGTGATATGAGATAAAGTCCAGCGTTTTGAGTACGTAAATTTGAAATATGCATTCCAATGCAATCCAAAAACAAACCACTCTGACCATGGAAGCCCACTATCTTCCCTCCCTCCTTGGAAAATGAGAAGTAAGTCCCATGTTGGGCACCATACGGTCCATATTTCTTCAAATTGCTCTCAAATGTCAGTGACCTTATCACAGATGAAGAGCCTGGTGAAATAGCACCGTAATGTCCGGTCAAGGAAGTGAGAATCTCTTCCGGATAGTTCAATTCAATCTGCACAGGAGCAGTACAGCAAATATATCTTAGTGGAGGCCAACTCGGGCCAAGTATTGAAATCCCAATAATGATATGAAGTGGTCTCGTTATGTCTAATTTCATTCAAACTTCTAAGTAAGTACATAAATTTAAGAGCCCCCTATATATTTTCTGATTGCTATTCAATCATTACCTTATCAGTTATTTTTCTGCCATCTCCACCGTGCCTTCATGACCAAGCAGGAGTGCCATCTCTGTCATATTCAAATTCAACGGATTCTATGGCCTCTGCATGCACTATTATAATTTAGCGAATGCCTGTATACACTCCATCGTCCCATAAGGTTCCACCATTGCCTCCCCATGGACCAGCGGAGGTATCCTTCTTGTTCTACAAAAGCAACAAGGAGGAAGCATCAAATTGTTTGGTGCAAGATTATTGAATTTTTCAGTTTGCTATTTTTAACAACTCCAAGTGAGGTTTGCACATTGCATTTTTTTATTCCTCTAAGCAAATTATCTTATATTATTGAAATTAATCATTTATATTTTAATAAATTCAAATTTTTAATTTATTATTATTTAATTATGATATGGTCGTTGATGAACACATGAGAAAATAAGGTAGGGTTAAAATAATCGGTAATGATGATTTTTTAATAATCTTATTTTGACTTTTGAAATGTATTAAATTAGATTATATAAAATAATGTAAATATGCTAGTATAGATTCCTCAAGGCCAAGGTATGATTAGTGAATGGTTAGCCATGTATAACTTAAATATCTATAGATGGACCATGCATTAGGCTTATCATGATTATTTAAGGATATGTAAATATTATGTTGGGAAATAATATAATGGTCGAAAATGATTATGCATAATTATGCAAGGAGCACTTGAGCACTTCAATGGCTATGATTCCACTAGAGGAGAAGAGGAAAGGGGATTTATGAGAGTAAATCTTCTTTTGCCAAGTGTTAGTCATAGAAGTCATATCATTTTTTGCCATGTGCATTAAATGGTTCATTTACTTCCTTTGACATCAAATCATTGAATGCATGTGCGAGGTTGGTGGGAAAGTCCTCTCATGTAGTTATGAAAGCATGGTGATGGATTTAATTTTCATGACAATTGTAAGAGTCCTTCATTCTATGGTTAGAAGTAATATCAATTATCTTTTCAGTAATCCTCTCATCACCGTAGGGGTTTATCACTCATTATCCATGTGGAATTCACACACTACATAGTTTTTCCATGTTGTTCTATCCATTTCCAATTTACCAAACTGAGAAGTTAACCATAAATTAGCACTCCGAAGAGGAATTTTGCATACATAGAGAAAAGAATGATGGTTGTAGGTGAGTGTAGAGGCTAGGAAAGAAAGAAAACCTTCACCCATTGAATATTTGTTGATCATTAGATGCTTGAGAAGCCATAGTTTGATTGTATGAGAAAATATTTGAAAGCATACAGAAGGTTGGACTCTTTCTACACACACTAAGGAGCACTATAAGTATTCGGTACTTTGAGCGACTATTGAATAAAGAAGGTGTAGGAATTTCTTGTGTTGTATAGGGTAGTGGAAAAGAGTTCCATGGCTAGGATGGCTAAATGAGATCCCTACAGAGCTCTGTACTGAGCAGGTTGGCTAAGCATGAGATAAAATGGGTTGGGTTGAGAGACAGTAACAAATGTAGGTGTTTCCTTTATTCTTGTGGCATCATAACTTATCTTGGGAGTGGTATCTGTAGTTGGTACATATAGTTTGGTGGAAAATTTCTCTTACATATCGATTTGTTTGGATCTTCTTCAGTTAAAAGATAAGTATTCATTGTTGTCTATGAATATGCAAATTACGTTTGCTCCATGTTATTGTTAGGATATTCCTATACTCAATCCTAGTCCCACCAGTATTTTGATCATTTACATTTTCAGTCATGCATGCACTTTTAGGGTTTGCATGCATCATTTAGGGTTTGCATGCATTCGAGTCATCAGTCCAGCACCTAGTCCTCAGTTAGCCAGCCCCCGAGAGCTTCTCACTGATCAGTTTTAGCCCTCCAGTTACTTAATGCGCCCTTCTTCCTTGATTTTAGGAAGCAACTCGCCCTTCTTCACCTACCAATCCAGTTGTCTTCAGTTTACACTTAGTTACACTTAGTTACACCTACCAGACTCAATTTGACTGATGGTTGACAGTTACTTGAGCGTTGATGACTCCACTGATGATGATGAAGACTTCTAGTTGTGCTCCGATGACACCAGTTGTGCTCCGATGACACTCCAGTGATCTTTGGATCACTCCATGAAGGCTAATTCGAATTGCCACCTTAGGCATTCGAATTCCTCATGCATTGTATTATTTATTTGTCCATTTGTGATTAATGAATTAGTGTGTGTGAAGTATTTTTGCTTCTATCCGAGTTCTACTGTATTATTATTATGTTGCTCATTATATTGCATTGACCACTCTTCTTCTATTTTCCTGCTTAATCATAATTACTCTTGTGAGGTATACATCATCTCTTAGATCTGCTGTGAGGATTTTCACATGGTATCAAAGCATGTTGAGAGTATTGTTTATCTCCATTCTTGAGAGTTTTTGCAGGTTATTACCAATATTTCGAGTGCAGCAGTTTCTGCAATTTTGCAGTAGTAGCAGTTGCATATATTCTCTATTGTTTTTGTAGGTCTTCTACAACATCAATGAATTTAGAAGAAATCCCTCCTCTTTCTCCACTCAACTATGATGAATGGAAACCGAAAATGATAGCATATTTGAAGAGCCATGATCTCTTTGATTGTTGTTTTGAAAGAGAGTTCGAATCTTCTTAAGAGAAGATTGATTGGTTAAATAAAGGTGACGGAGCCTTTGGATCAATGATGGATGCTATGTCTGAATGGATGTTATATGACCTCCTTGATTTTTCATCACCAAAAGAGATATGGGCTCACCTGGATGTAATATTTGGCAGACAGAATGAAGGAATTGGTCCAAACCCTTAGCTCAGATCATGAACCAGTATCATCTCATATTGAAGTTGTCCACAAAGAAGTTGCAGATTCTACACTCATGCTCCAACTTTCTTCTCTTTATGTGCCAGCTCAGACTCTAGATATTGTAGAAGGTCCTAAATCCTCTCTTGCACCAGAGTCTATTGGTTTGCATCATGATCACATGATTATTTTGGAGGACAAATCAACTATTGGAGGTAATGCATTCGCTCTCCTCAAGCAATCACCTCTTATTTACTACTATATGATCATTATTCCATGCTTTTAGAAGGTTATTGAAGAATATGGCCATTGCCATTCGCTTGGGATAATTTCTCATGCACATCATGGTTTTGATCTCACCCCTGTTGGTTCAAAGGAGATCTCAAGAAACCATGGCCATTCGCTTGGGATAATTTCTCATGCATCTACTAGTTTTGATCTCACCTCTTATGGTTCAAAGGAGATCTCAAGAAACCATGATTCAAGTCTTGGATCTAATTTGGATTCTAAGCAATTACTACTTGGGATAATTTCTCATGCATATGATAGTTATGATCTCACCCCTGTTAGTTCAAAGGAGATCTCAATAAACTATTCTTCAAGTCTTAAATCTGATTTGGATTTCAAGCAAACATTATTATTTGATGGTTCCTTTTGGCATGATCTCACCCATGATGGTTCGAAGGAGAAGACAAGAGAATATCTACATATTCATGTTTTTTATCCTACCTCAACTGATTCAAATCACAGGTTCAAGGATCATCCTCATACTTTTGGATTTGTTCTCATCACATTCGATCTGAAGAGAAAGTACAAGCACATGCTTTTTGAGGATGATCCACTTCTTCCCAAGAAAAAGATACCTTTAGACATATGACCAAGCATCACACCTGCTTGAGTTTGGAGCATTTATTTTTTATGTGTGTCTTACAGTCTGTTTTGAGGGGGGGTATTTTTCCCATGAAATTTTCCCAACTTCCTTGGTTTATTGACTGTTATTATTCATTGTATTGGGTGACCTTTGGTCTTAGTTACCAGGGCCCAAAATGGATTAAGGGGGGGTGTTAGGATATTCCTACACTCCATCCTAGTCCCACCAGTATTTTGATCATTTACATTTTCAGTCATGCATGCACTTTTAAGATTTGCATGCATCATTTAGGGTTTGCATGCATTCCAGTCGTCAGTCCATCACCTAGTCCTCAGTTAGCCATCCCCCGAGAGCTTCTCACTGATTAGTTTTAGCCCTCCAGTTGCTTAATGTGCCCTTCTTCCTTGATTTTAGGAAGCAACTCGCCCTTCTTCACCTACCAGTCCAGTTGTCTTCAGTTTACACTCAGTTACACCTACCAGACTCAGTTTGACTGATGGTTGATAGTTACTTGAGCATTGATGACTCCACTGATGATGATGAAGACTTCCAGTTGTGCTCCGATGACACCAGTTGTGCTCCGATGACACTCCAGTGATCTTTTGATCACTCCATGAAGGCTAATTCAAATTGCCACCTTAGGCATTCGAATTCCTCATGCACTGTATTATTTATTTGTCCATTTGTGATTAATGAATTAGTGTGTGTGAAGTATTTTTGCTTCTATCCGAGTTCTACTGTATTATTATTCTGTTGCTCATTATACTGCATTGACCACTCTTCTTCAATTTTCCTGCTTAATCATAATTCCTCTTGTGAGGTATACATCATCTCTTAGATATGCTGTGAGGATTTTCACAGTTATAAGTATGATTGTTATGCATGATGTGTGTGTCTATATATAGTTTTTAATTCCATTGTATTTTATATTATGCACCTTCACATGCATTCATTTTAAGTTATGGTGATGTTAAATTAGTTTTGAATTTGAATAATGGTCTCCATGGGGTGAAATTTTGAATTATTGAACTTGTAAGAACCCATATTATGGTCTAAACAATGCACAAGGATGTTATAAATGTTTTGGGTAGTGGCCATTCTAGAGAGATGGCCTTTGCATGCCCCACTATGGTAGTCATTTAAGACTTGTTTAGCATCCTTAAAAGAGATCCATCGTCATAAGATCATGTTGACTCATCATCGATATAAAACATCAAAGATAAGGAGGTAACAAGGACCTTGGTGACTGATCTGATATTGAGCATCTTAGGAGAGACACGAGGGTAGAACTTCTAAGTGCGTAAGTAAACAATGATTCCCCCATACCAAGGATCATCATAGGATATGGTGAGCAATTGTTCATTTGGGAGATCATCATTGATGGGGTGTTTGTGACACTAATAGGATGGTCTAAGATAAACTCAGCGAATGCAAAGCCTTTTTTATCTTGGGGGTAGCAAACTCGAGGCGATATTGTTGGAGGATAATTATCCACCAGGAAAATTTTCCATTGTTGATGCACCTACTCAAGAGATACAACATGGAATTTAAATTTAAAAATTTGCTATGACTTTTTCGTAACTCATTAGATTGTAATGACATTGATTGTAGATGGAGAATTTGACAGCTAAGGGAAGCTTCTCTTCATGGTTATAAGAGAATGAAGGTTTTTATAGGTTCTTACTAACATAGAAAATGACATGTTCCATACGGTCATCACATTCTTCAGTGAGGAATCCAATGATGGAAAAGGGAGAGGTTGTGCCACGTCCCCACCCATCAACCAGTGCAATGGAGAGGATTGTGATGCTAATAATGGGCAGTTGGCCCTGATGCTTACTAAATAAAACATCCACATATATAAAAAGACAGGCATGCAGATGTACAAATCTAAGCAAACACAGCAGAAGTAAATCATGTGCAGAATTAACACACATCCATCATACATTCCAGATTTTCATGTCATTCATCAATTAAGCAATATCAAATTATCAAATGAGAATACTTATCTCAACCCAAGTAGTCCCTGAGCAACCAGCTATGCTTCTGCAACGTTCCACCCAATTGTAGGCCTGTGTGCTCCTCGATCTCTCAGCACCACTGCCACCCCCAAGCTGGGCATGATCTCCACAAGGAAAAAGGGGAAAGAAGACTCTCACATAGCCAAAGATATACCAGAATTAGCCAAGCCAATCAGCAATTGGGTTTCTCAGGCTGTTAAGAGATGGACAGAGGTGAATTACTAGCTAGTGGCTCACCCATTGAGCTATGGATACTTAATTGGGCTCATCAAGCCAAATCTGTCCTCTTCCACTCCTGAATATCCTACTCACAGGTTCAAACCAAGGATGGGGTTTCTACCAGCTCAGAAAAATGTGGGAACACACAAAAACGAAATGGGAAGATTGGGAAACAACCCAGGGAAGCCAAATCCATTTTTAGAAAAACGTCCTTGGACATTCGGGGGCAAAAACGACCTCCATACAGTCCCCAAATCGTGGCCCTTCTCTCCCAAGCTACTGTATATGCAAAAACGAGTTACCAGCATGGGAAAATGCAGGGGAATTGAGAAAAAAATGTGAAGGATAAAACCCCCAACAAGCTTAGACTGCGTGAGAGGATGAATGCCCTCTGTGAAGAATGGCTTTGGGTCAATTTTGTGGGGGTTTTCTTGCCCAGCAAGCCAAAACTCGATTTCCCAGGTTGCTGTCTTTCCCATACACGAAAATTGATAACCATACCTCTCCCATCCCAAGACATTAATTGTCTCAACCAATTCTTGGAAGAATTAAATGATTGGGTGCATGAAACCAAATGGGTAGTTGAGAGTTCATGGGTTTCCTCAATGAAATGGCTTAACACCATGGCTCAAGGGTTTGGTTATTTTCCCTCTCTATTCCTTGTAAAGATCATGCCCCCATCTCTTTGTTGCATTGCATAGTTGGTTGCGGGTTTTTCATTAAAATTGCATGTTTACATGATGTCCAATTTTACATTGTGCACTGCTAGCACAAGAACCATATGCATCTATTCTAATTGCCGATACATAAAACGATTAATCAATGGCGGGGCCTTGGCCTTGAGCTCCTCACCATGACTAAATGACAATATTAATGCAATAGGGTCAAGATGGGGACATGACATTCCCCTCCCCTTGGAACAACACCGTCCTCGGTGTTCCAACACTTCGGAAATAAATACCCACTTTACAAATGTCCAAAATTCACAAAATGTGGTAGGTTTGTCCTGCATTTCACCTTTTACTTGGGTCTTTCAGGACTAAGTCCTTTGGTCTTTACAAACTGCTCTTGCTGGCTGGGACCTTCTAGCTCTACATGAGGACATCGTTCCAAAACAATTCCTCCTTTTTCTTTTCCTTCCAACTGGTCCACGAACCTAGGGAATTTACGGTTGCTACCCCCTTGATATTCTCTTGTTGGGCAGTCACGGAGGCAATGATTTCCTCCACATCCCCAACATTTCATTGGCGGCTTTAACTTTTCCCAGTCCATTTCCTTTGACTCTTCCCACCTAGGACGTTTCTTAATCGGACGATTGGATGAATGCTTCTTCATTGACCCACTTTCCTTTCCCTTGCTGATTGCTCCCAGAATGCTTTTTACCTCTTTTTGCAGACGAATAGAGTCCTGCAAAGCCTCATGGTTTATCTTATTCTGTTGCCTCTGTAGCTTGAGCATCTCCCCAAGATTCTCTTGGGTCCTGGCAATTGTTTGAAGAAGACTTTCAGCCAACTCTAATAGCCCTCGGTCTACTGCCATGGTCGATGGGCACAACGGAACACACTTTGCTTACTAGCAACACTTTCTTGTGCCGGCTGCAACCAATTGTTTCACTTTCTTACCTGTGAAATTCATCATGGGAATTCTTTGTTAGGACAAGCATAACATAAACATTAAGATTAGTCAATGATTTTCCCAATTGACATGGAATGTCCATGCTTTATTCATGGGACTTCCACACTTTTCATGCTTTCCGAACATACACATGAACTCATTCATGTTCATCCTTCCATAGGAAATTTATTATTTCAGCATTCACGATTCATCTCAAGCAATTAAACACAATTTATTTTCAGCCATGATATGCACTCAACAATCTTTTGTTTTATAAATGCATCAATCAAAAGGAAAGAGAAGAGTAGGGGTTTCTCCCTGTTAGTCTTGTTCTATTATGGAGCTACACCATCGCTGTGGTTTCATGCTCCTTAGTCTCTTTCACTTCAATGTGAATGCTTGACTTGCCCTTTCTTGGCTATGACACTTTAGTGTCTAAGGTCTATCTAATGGCTTTCAACTAGGGAACCCTTCCCATTGTCGCTTACAGAACCTTTGGCTGCTAGGACCCACACAGTTCCACTAGCACCATCTTTCATTACCGCTCATACTGAGCTCTTTAGGACAGTCATATGTCCACACGCATCCTCCAGACGCTTTCATAGTCCTTGCTTCCAGCAATACCTACACTCAAACATTGAGTCAATTCACATGTTTAGTTCATTTTCATAGGGTTTTTCTCTAAACAAGAGTTTAGGAAATCATAACCAAATCATATACACACGTATATTCATAAGCAAGAAGCTGCAAGGTAACTGGATACTTATCTGTATTGGATGTCTTCACTTTACTCCACAGGATCCTTCTTCGCTTTCCATGCATTGGTTTTCCCGTGGATACAACCGTGAATGTTGGGCCAGCACGCAGGCTACTCCACAACCATTCGAATAGGCAATTCCAGGCCAGTACGCCGACTGGGCTTATCAATCATTTAAGGGGTGTTGGGCCAGCGTACATGCTGCTTTACCATATCAAGTAGTTAATGCCCAACTAGTCACTTTCTGGACTTATCAAGAACTTTATAGCGTTCAACCAGCTACTCCTTGGATTTCTTAATAATTTATATCGCCCACTCATTTACTCTCTGGATTACCAGCAGTTTATAGTCTTTCAGGGTCTTTCCTTCCTACAATGACCATGGTTTCTAACAAAGAAACAATAGTGTATCAGCTTCGCTGTTAGAAGACTTATACCTGTAATCTTTATTATTCCAAACAAGACATAAATGAAAACGAATACTTATCTGTATTGTGCGTTTCCCTTCTGGTCCACAGGATCCTGCTTCGCTTTGCAAGCCTTGGGATCACCTATGGAATTGGATATAGTTAATGCTTAACCTGTACGCCTCCCCATCGGATGGATTTACCAAGCATTTGGTGGTGCCCAACTAGTCCCATACCTGGTTGGCCCTCTCCAGTGCCGAGCTAGCACATTCGTCTGGGTCATCGACCAATGGAAGGAAACTACACCACCTGACCAGTATAGGTCAAGGCTCTACTATGGAGCCATAGGTATCTCAGGGTTTTCAGTCAGTCCTCGGCGCCCGCCCTCCCACTGCTGACCCAATAGGCATCTCAGGGTTTTCAGTTAGTCCTCGGCGCCCGCCCTCCCACTGCTGACCCAATAGAGATTTTATGCCTTTACCAATGCCACCACACCTTCTTGCACCGTAACCCTTCACACACATCGGTTCTTCATTTATACAAGGACGCCACTCCTTATTTTGTGCAATTCGGTGGTTCCTTTTAGGAACTTTATAGGTGACTTTCTTGACTGCAGGTTAACATGACCCCTACTCACACAAGGATGATACCTTCTCTTATTACACAGCTCTTCGGGCCTGTCCATCCCTTCTGGTAATATTTCACGTGAGCATAGATAGGTTGCTAATTCCCATACAGTCTCTTTGCGTACCCTTCTTCACTCTGCCCGTTAATGTGCAGTATCAATCTGCATCTGTGTAGGATGACAACACAAGAAGGATAAGCAAGCTCATCAGTATCGCTGTTCAATTCTTAACCACATTCCATATCATTCACTACCAAGTATTGAAACACCAGGAATGCGTCCATTCCCTTAGAGTGTAGTCAATATTGAAAACCCTATCATGACCCAGCACCAGAAAAGGTGTGCACCCCCTTTCCGATGTGCGCCATGTAGGCCCTAATCATACTCAAGCAGTCTGCAATGATATAAATAAGATAGAGCATGCTCTGTAGATTAACCCTAATAATTTAGACATGAATGTTCTTGTCTAGGGTCACATAATACTCATTCATTTTGCAAATGTGTCTCACATGCCTTTTGGGCATAGCTTTACCATCTCACTTTCATGGTTTACCGTCATGCGGTTTGGCTGAGACATTATCAATGGCGTTTCACCCGAAACCCATTTCCAAAGCATGGGATCCTTCCCATCTAGTTTGGCTTCTGCAGGCCATCACACATGGTCTTCCTGCAATGTGTCATCCTGGCACACTTAATCAAATAGACAAACAGTCAGCAACATTTAGCAATAAGCTTCAAATATGATTGTTCCATAACCGATCAATAGTATTAATAATTAAATTCAATATGAATTTACAATTCTGTCTCCTACAGAAATTGATTTGCTTAGTAATGAGCCTATTCTCATATTGTTTGGCTCCTGTAAGTGACATCACTCTGCCCGTTATGGTCTTATTCCCGCTGCCATACATGAGCATCCACTTACAACATGTTCTCCTGACACATTTCATATAAGCCAAACAGTCATTCGCAATTATTAGCAAAATTTCAAATCCGAAACATTTACAAATCTGATATCTACAACTGTTCTTACTAACATAACTTAGAGCTCTCAACCATGAGATTCCTTCTCATAAGCTCTAGATCAAATTTTACAGTCATATCATTCATACAATGCATCACAAGATTTATAAACTCTCTCAATGCACATCTACTCAAGGCTACCTTGCATTGTTTCATGAGTACTATGCATTCAAGCATATTATGATCGAAACATGACTATCTCATATAACTTGCATTACCATAATCAGGATCACCAGTCCTCACTTGCTTGGGTTATTAAGCACATAACCAATTATACACATGGCATGATATAAATTCATATGAATGCATTGAGATTTCTAAACAGTCATAGGGTGTAAGGATCATTCCCTTCACTTACCCATACATCACCAAGCTTGGTAGGTTAACAGTCCCAATCGGTATGCAATATCACATGCAACTAACTCAACATAGCTCGAACACAGTTGAAGAGATCTTACCAAATCCTCTTTCAACATTCATGCACTTTGGCACCAATAATCATTACCCACATGGTTACCATTAACATCGCCTGATGTTACCTGATCAATTGGCCTCTTACCAAGGCTGCTCAGTCCTTTTGCCAACTTTATGATCATAGATTTGTTGCACCATCCTTTCTGCATAAGGTTGTTGGCTTCATGCAACAACATCCTCAGCACATTTAGCCATGCTCTTTGTTATCTTTGGTCCTGCAACCAATACCAACATCACTAGTGATTATCAGCCACAATATTCTCCATTAGCGGTTCATTGCATATGCAGACTTCATTATTCTACCAATATGCAATATCCCATTTATGCACAAGCATTTCCATATATACTATGCAATGTTTGTTAAGATGCCATCTAGTGCATATACATCTATTGAATCCCTTACATTTTTAACATTTTTATGCCACATGACAATTTCATAATTATAATATGATAACAAACAGGGGTTTAAGAAATTCTCCCCTTTTTGATCCCTCATCGTAACATGGAATTCCTCTTCCATATCATGCAATGGTAGAAATTGCCCATATTGACAACAAAATTTGTTCGTCAAAACATCCGCTGGCACTCTTCTGCACTAAATATCTATGATATATGTAGACCTCATTCAAACTCCGGTCATGCATCATTGTTCCCTGCTGGACAAGCTATCCAATGCCTGTCTTCATGCTTCATTCCGACACCGGGTGTGGAAACTGCATCTTTTAAAAAATGACAACTTTCACTCCAATTCTGCACATTTTACACAGTTGCATTTTTGGTCCAGAATGCCAACTTTAGCCACCTGTAGAAGAAAATCTATGAGGAATCACAAAAACTTATCTATCGGGTGAAGTTAGTCCATATAACAAGGAACACTCAGCAATTCACGGATTTCAATTCTGATGCACCATTCATCTTCCATGAATTTCTGGATTTTACTACTTCTCACTTTTCACATTTTTACAAAATTCCAAATTTTGGGCCAAAAATGGCTATCTCCCAAACGGTGCATTTCTGGAAAATCTTCGTCTAACGGAAACTGTCCTTCTTAATGAGAATATGAAATGTCTAGTTCAGCAAAATTTTTGATTCCCACATCTAGGGTCACTTTTATTGCTCACGAGCTTTTCAAAGTCCCCAAAAAGTGGCCCGGAACAGTGCTTTTTGGCCTTCTTGCTCACCCTGACTCCACATCCTTTGGAGTTTGGCTCCAAGATTCTGAACTTAACATCGTGCCTGCTTCATGGCTGCGCCTGATCAATTTCAGCTCAAACCAACCTTCTGTCAAGCCTCCGGACTCTGTCCTTCAAAAGTCACTATTATCCATTTTTTGTCAAATCGGAGTGTAATGGGCTTGGGGTCTTCACTGGTTCTTTCATGGCCTTCGTCAATGGCCTCCGAGCCCCACAGGAATCATCCCATTCTGAGTCCGGATGCTCCTGCTATCCAGAAATCAAGTTTTTTTTTTTTTTTTTTTGCGTGCCGCCGTTGCGGGCCGGTTCTCCGAACACTTCCGCAATTGTGGAGCAATTCGCCGAACGCTTCCGCAATTGCAGAGCATTTCGGCGAACGCTTCCGCAATGGCGGGGCGATTCGCTGAATGCTCCCGCAACTGCGGAGCCATTCGGTGAATGCTCCCGCAACTGTAGAGCCATTCGGCGAAGGCTTCCATTGTGGAGCCATTCGACGAATGCTCCCGCAATTGTGGAGCCATTCGGTGAATGCTCCCGCAATTGCGGAGCCATTCGGTGAAGGCTTCCGCCGTTTCGGAGCCGTTCGCGGAATGCTTCCGTCGTTGCGTAGAATGCTTCCCCAGTTTCGGGCGGTTTTGCGGAAAGCTTCTGAAATTGCGGAACGATTCGCAGAGGTCTTCCGCAGTTGCGGAACGATTCGCCGAAGTCTTCCGAAATTTCAGAACGACTCACCGAACTCTTCCACGTTGCGGAACGATTCGCAGAATCCTTCTGCAATTTTACTTTCGACACCAAATACTTAAAAAATTTTCTGCTTTTTCGGAGCATTTCGCCAAATTTTTCCGCGTTGCGGGACAACTCGCGGAATCCTTCCGCAAATTTCGGAAGAGAATTCCTTCCGCAAATTTTCGGAAGAGAATTCCTTCCGCAATTTTTGGGGCGACTTCCCAAACTCCTCCGTGTTGCGGAAAAACTCGCGGAGTGCTTCCGCAGTTTCAGAGCAATTCGCCGAATGCTTCCGCAGTTTCGGAAGACATTCGGGAATTCTCTCCGAAACAGATTTAAACGAATTTTTCAAAACAAATTTTTGAAACAGACTTAGGAAAAATTTGAAAACTTTCTTTCTTTCAGAGATAACTGTAATTGGATTTGGCCCATAGAGGCCCAATGCTGCAACCAGCAGCTCTGATACCATTCTGTCACGTCCCCACCGATCATACCAGTGCAATGGAAAGGATCGTGATGCTAATAATGGGTAGTTGGCCCCGATGCTTACTAAATAAAACATCCACATATATAAAAAGACAGGCATGCAGATGTACAAATCTAAGCAAATGCAGCAGAAGTAAATCATGTGCAGAATTAACACACATCCATCATACATTCCAGATTTTCATGTCATTCATGAATTAAGCAATATCAAATTATCAAATGAGAATACTTATCTCAACCCAAGTAGTCCCTGAGCAACCAGCTACGCTTCTGCAACGTTCCACCCAACCGTAGGCCAGTGTGATCCTCGATCTCTCAGCACCACTGCCACCCCCGAGCTGGGCATGATCTCCACAAGGAAAAAGGGGAAAGCAGACTCTCACATAGCCAAAGATATACCAGAATCAGCCAAGCCAATCAGAAATTGGGTTTCTCAGGCTGTTAAGAGATGGACAGAGGTGAATTACTAGCTAGTGGCTCACCCATTGAGCTATGGATACTTAATTTGGCTCATCAAGCCAAATCTGTCCTCTTCCACTCCTGAATCTCCTACTCATAGGTTCAAACCAAGGATGGGGTTTCTACCAGCTCAGAAAAACGTGGGAACACACAAAAACGAAATGGGAAGATTGGGAAACAACCTAGGGAAGCCAAATCCGTTTTTAGAAAAACGTCCTTGGACATTCGGGGGCAAAAACAACCTCCATACAGTCCCCAAATCGTGGCCCTTCTCTCCCAAGCTACTGTATATGCAAAAACGAGTTACCAACATGGGAAAATGCAGAGGAATTGAGAAAAAAACGTGAAGGATAAAACCCGCAACAAGCTCAGACTGCGTGAGAGGATGAATGCCCTCCGTGAAGAATGGCTTTGGGCCAATTTCGTGGGGGTTTTCTTGCCCAGCAAGCCAAAACTCGATTTCCCAGGTTGCTGTCTTGCCCATACACGAAAATTGACAGCCATACCTCTCCCATTCCAAGACATTAATTGTCTCAACCAATTCTTGGAAGAATTAAATGATTGGGTGCATGAGACCAAATGGGTAGTTGAGAGTTCATGGGTTTCCTCAATGAAATGGCTTAACACCATGGCTCAAGGGTTTGGTTATTTTCCCTCCCTATTCCTTGTAAAGATCATGCCCCCATCTCTTTGTTGCATTGCATAGCTGGTTGCGGGTTTTTCATTAAAATTGCATGTTTACATGATGTCCGATTTTACATTGTGCACTGCTAGCACAAGAACCATATGCATCTATTCTAATTGCCGATACATAAAACGATTAATCAATGGCGGGGCCTTGGCCTTGAGCTCCTCACCATGACTAAATGACAATATTAATGCAATAGGGTCAAGATGGGGACATGACAAGTTGAGATATAAAAAATAAAATCCTTCACAAAATATTGAGGGCTAATTAGAGGTGTCAAAGTAAGAGCACATTTAAGGGTGTAAAAATAGTTTTGATCCTAATCATCCCATATTATTGGATATTAGAATATAAAAATCTCAAAAATCCATGAACACATGTGGCATAGCCCAAAACAAAATAGTGTAAAGAGTTCACCTTACCTTGCAAGATTTGCAACTAGCACAAAGTCTTCGAGGGGATGTGGATGGGAGGAATTCGAGGATAGCTTGAACCTTCAAAGGGTCACAAGTAATTTTGTTTTTGGAAACAATAAATCCTAGCAATTAATTGGAAGGGATGCAAAACACAGACTTAAGTGGGATTAAACAAATGTTATATCTACAACACTAAAGAAATACTTTGTGGAGATGTTATAGTTGTTGGACCATTTCTTTGAATGGGTCGTGAAGTCATCCAAATATGCTAAGTTGATATCAATCATGCAATGGAATTAGTATAAAATGCAATCTAGAAGGTTGTTTTAGAATTTTTAATTCTAAGGACATGACTTGATGAGAAAAGGTTCCCCAAAAGATGGTGAAGGTGGTCTTATATTGGTCCTATAGATGAGTTTGGATATAAATGTAACCTAAGAAACCATTCATGAAGGATATAACCTCATGCCCCATACATGCATCGATAGTTTGGTTGATAAATGGGCCCAGGTAGTTGTCTTTGGGACAATCTTTTTTGAGGTATAAAAAATTAGAACAAACACAAATGATGTTTTTCCTCTTGTTGACTAGCGTTGGATTGGATACCCATGTGTTATAGGTAATTGAGAAAGGAAAATTTTAAGGATCCATAATTTTATTGAAGTGTATAATTCTTAGCAAATCTTGCTAATTCTTCAATTTCCAACTGTAAAATGTTGGAAAATATTTTGTAAAATATTCAAATTTTAAAGGATTTTATATAGTTTCTAGGCAATTTTGGCAATTTTTAGAGTAACATTTTTTTATCCTATTGAGTTTGGGTGAATAAATTGAGAAAAAAATGAAAATTAGCAAGTTTTGTTTTGGAAAAAATGGTCAAAAATTATCCCATGGGTTAAATTTTGCCTCTAAAATTTTCCCTATTTATTCTACATTTCAAAGTTTATCAATTACATATTTGATGATCAAAGATTTGGAAGGATGAATGGGTCATTGTTTTATGTCCACGAGTTCAGTATTAATCCACGTGCCAATGCGGTGTTCCATGATGGGAAGGTCAAGTCCTAGGATTTCAATGTAAGACTTGGAAAAGACATCGCAAATTTCTTGAAATAGGGATTTGCAGGTCCTAACCTTGTTTGAGGTGTAATAAGCATAAGGAAATCTATTATTAATGACACAAGGTTCAACCAAAATATCCACTTTGATAATGGGTGATATGTTGGCCATATTCCCCTACTCAAAGGCATCTAGAGTAGGAACTGAGTTTTTAAACCATACCACATGTCCTAGAGGAATAAAATCCTTCAATTCGATGGAAAGTTGGCTTGAAGGTTCACTTGATGGAGAGAATTCATGTGGGAGGAAATAAACCCAGTGGTGCATATCATCCCACAGGTAATCAGGGTTGGTGATAGCTTCAATAATTTCTTCATCTCTTCGAAAAGTAGGAGTAGAAAGATCAAGGAGGCCCATCACCACTAAAGGTGTGGAGGAGAAAGATAGTGTTAAAGATGATGGCACGCCTAAGGGAGGAACATAATAAATGGACACAATTCCTTAATTGTTTTGGTCAACTACTAGTATCTCTTTAATGAATATGGAATGAGGTCTAAGGACCTCAGGTGGAGTTCAACCAAAGTTCCAAAAAGAAATTGGAGATCTCTGAAATGGTATGAATAACGGCCATAAATTCCACATAACACGCATGGGTGGTTGGTACGCAATGTGTTATTACATTTTTTGGTAGCATTAGGGAGAGTCATATGAGCTACAACAATGGCTGATTTTATCTTCTTGTACATGGATATGACTAAACTCTAGACATTTATGGGTGGCATGTCCAATGATATCATAGATGCCATAAGGAATAGGAACCTTCTTGCGTGATGTGAGTGGGGTGGTAATAGATGTGTTTGGGGCAGATTGGACTACATTTTCGGTTTTTCTCCTAGCCTTGTTTTTTAGAGTAGGTTGGGTAGAAGTGGTGGCTTCCTTATTAACTATGAAAGGTGGGGCATTAGAAGTGCCAAGCAACGGGATGGGTTTTAAAACCACTTGATGAATGGGTTGGAGCTTTGGTGGTGTGGTACCAAAGTATAAATCCCAAAGTAAGCCCTAGAAGGTTAAGAGTAGCTATCATAGGGGTTTCAACAATCCCTAGAGGGGTAAAGAGGAAAGGTACTTGATAAGTGAGCACTCTTGCTTAGGTATTTCATACTATAGGGAAACATTCAATGGTTTCTATTATTAAGCAGGAGTATTTTAATTCAAAGGTGATGGTGCATAACTAAGAAATACCCTCTTGGGTGGTAAGAGGGGGTGGCCCTAAAAAGTTTCCAATTAATGTGGCATCTTGGAATATTTTGAGACTAACTCTAATGTCGAGTGAGGGAGTTGAATGGATTCCTTCAGCAACACGAAAAATATTCTATGGGATAGAAGAAAACATGGGGTCATGTTATGTGAGTTGATTTAGTGTAACTGATCTTTCTCTTCTAAGGATACATCATAAGTTGAAACATAGTGGAAGTGAATGATTTTATAGCATACATATAACTATCACCATGCAAGATGATGTATTCTAACTGGAAATCTACAACTTTGATATCTACCAGTACAATTTTATCTACCAGTTCTATGGGAACATTCTAGAGGAGGCCGTGCGACTAAGAAGGTCAATATTCATATGCATGGAATTCCATAAAAGATGGGTTCAATTTGGGGGATCCTAGATTCAGGTTGCGACAAATTATCACATGGTATTAGAGCCTTTTGCTTACTGAATTTCCTCCTAAGTGTTTTTTGTAGGTTTTTATGTAGGTACAACTTCAAGGATTCAAAATTTGTTCCTCCTCTTACTCCATTCAATTATACTAAGTGGAAGCCAAATATGGTTGCATATCTAAAGAGATAATGTCTCTATGATGTGTCTATTGGTGTTGTGATCGAGCCAAAGTCCTTTGAAGAAAAGAATGAATGGTTGAATGGTTGTGATAGAGAATTCAGAGTTATGTGTCTGGTAATGTCTTCAGATATGCACTACCTTCATGAGAATGCAGGGAAGGAAGAAAATTTGAGCAAAACACATGAGAAAAAGAAACTCAATTCAGTCAAAATCAATCATGATATTATTAAAAAATAAGAGTACAATAAATAATACCCCTCATGAAAAAAATTCAAATGCACTAGAGGCAATTCAAAAATCTCACAGAAAAGCAGGCTCACTAAAAGAAAAAAACCCCCAATAGTGGCAACATCACTTTCCAACTCAGTCAAGGGCCTCACAAATTAGCTAAATCAGATATGGAAGCTAACGAGTGATGAAAAAGAAGTAAGATTATGTATTTTGGAGATAAAAATATGGAGGATTTTTTGGCCTAAAACTAGACAACTTTCCAAGTCCATAAAGGAACCTAGCTTTATCCTTATCCACTAAAAAGCAGAAAAAGCAGGATAAATCTCTGTAAAAGCAGGAAAGCGCTCTTACCATTCTAGACTATCATAAAAAGTAGACAAAATCAAATCAGAATATATTTGAGGGTGCTCTTATGGATAATGATGACAAGTGTGAGCCTAAAAAGGAAATATGTGGCCAACTACCTAGTCAAACACCTAGGAAAGTATAAAAAATGAATAATACTTTATATCCTAAGTCTAGATGGGTTTTTTAATATTCTAATGGAAAATATATCATATGAGGGATCTGGATTTGGATCTATCCAAATCAAAAGTGATCATATGATTTTCAAAAGAATCAATTGTGCCTAATGTAGATATAGGGAATTTCTATAGAATTCCCAAGGTGTACATGGTAGCAAGGGATTGGGACAAATCATCCATAACACTGTAGTTATGGGAAATTGTAGCATTCATGTTATGGGTTATGTGATGTAAGGTGATATTGGGTACCTTCAGAGTAAGGTTGACATTATGTCATGGAATGTGTAAAGTTCCTTCAAATAAAGGGGAATACTTTTCCTTGTCAAAATTGATAGGTTCAACAAGTACACCATATTGATTACATTGAGTTTGAAGATTTGCATCAATGAAGGTCACGAAGATATTTTGGAAATAAGGGTCATCGGGATTGGTTGAAATAGATATTTGATTAGGGTGGGACATTGTCCAATGTACCATAACTAACCCTTGTGGTGGAAATGGGTTTTGCAATAACATCAATTGTGATGTCAAAGGATGAATGGGTGGGATTTTACCTTCAGGGGTGTTAGCAATCCCATGATTTTTGCCTCATCCCATAGCTAATGATATCTAGAAAGGTGTGGATAATGGTGAGTATAATGTCCATAAACTATGAAAATCTAACATGGATGGTTAGTCCAAAATTGTGTTTTTCGGGTTTATTGGCATCTTGATTCACGAGGTTAGCATTTCCTTCAATGTTAACAACATGGTTAGGAGTTTGGCCTCTACCTTTTATATTTTGGTTAATCCCTTTATTATTCCCATGATTATTATTCTTGTTTGGATTAATTTGCACATTTTTATTATTGGGTGTAGTTCACTTGGGTGTATTTTGTTGAGCAAAAACTTGCCCTTGCAAAAAATGTAGAGGTTGAGGAGCTTGTTATACTCCATGTCTTGAAAAAGAGAAAGGGAATGGATAGTAATGATTATGGCCTAAAAAATCCACATATGTGATAGAATCACTACTAGACATAGGACCACTACATTAGAAGAACCATGGACATAAAGCATATTAAGAGAAACTAAGTATGAGGTACTTGTTCATATCTGCAAGGATGGGTGTCAGGGATCAAGAGGGAAGTGAGGCATATGTGGTTTCCCTAGATTAGAATTCTCACAATTATGGGTATTACCATATAGATCATTTCGAATCGAATGTATCATTTGGTGTATGTATAAGAGGTATATGCTACCACACCAATCACACTATAATGTTCTTTAACCCTTAAACATAGAACAAACTAGGTATAAAGATATTTATAGTGCAAACTACCAATTACAGAGATGATCAAAATGAAATGTTGCAAAATAAACCATTGTATTATGACAATCCAATAGAAAGTAATGTTCACTTGCCTCTTAAGGTGGAGTGGCCTTTTACTTGAGCCAGGATACAAATACAACAATACTTGACAAAACAATATATAGCCACCTGTCTCTTTAAATAAGATTTCAATAGCCGAAACCCAAACTACTTCGGGTCCCATAATTAATGAGTATCAAATGTCTAGTGGACCTTAATAAAAAAAGAGACCATTTTTTCATTAAATAATTATCCACTACTATCTAATGGTCATTATTCAAATGAAATGGCCACATACATTAATTAACTAAATCTTATGTAGCCTAAAGTGGGGAGGTTAGGGTACGAACCTGACACAATCCCCTGTTCAAGAGAAACATTGTCCTCAAGGTTGGAGGTGAGAAAATTGTTGCAGAATCCCTACTAGTTCCCATGTGGAATCTTCTAGTTGCATATATTTCCACTATATCAAGACTTCCCTAATCATAATTTTTTGCAATTGACTCTTTTTTATATCCAAAATGCTTCTAGTTGGATCCAAATGAAGCCTTATCATCAAGTTCTGGTAACTTGGTCTACACTTCACAATTTTATCCCACAACCTTCTTAAGGGAAGACACCTCAAAGGAAAGATGAATCTTGGAGTGATCTGGCAAATCTACCTTGTAGGCCAACTATCCATTATTGCACTTTATGATCTTGTAGGGTCCATAGAACTCTAGTGTTAATCTCTAGTAGATTTTATTTTTTAAGGATGTTTGTTTATAAGGTTGAAGGTGAAGAAACACCTGATACCCTTCTTCAAACAAGCACTTTGAGTGTCAAAATCCTCACAGTAGATCTGAGAGCTGATGTATACCTCACAAGAAAGATTATGATTAAGCAGGAAAATAGAAGAAGAGTGGTTAATGCAGTGTACAGGAGCAACATAATTATGATACAGTAGAACTTGGATAGAAGCAGAATATCAAGACACACTCATTCATTAATCATAATATGCACAATAAATAATACAATGGTGGAGAGGATTTGAATTCCAAGGTGGAAATTTGATATAGCCTGCATGGGCATGGCTTATCTGCACTAGGAGTCATCATCATCATCAGTGGAGTGTCAACAATACACCACTAAGAGTCCTCATCATCATCAATGGAGTCATCAATGCACAAGTAGCGGTGAACCAGGTGTCAAACTGAGTCTAACTAAGTGTGGTAGGTGTACCTAGAACATGGAAGCACTAATGTAGTGAAGGAGGCTCATTGGAGGGCACATGGGGAGCTGACTGGAGTCAAAATAGGAAATCTAGTCTCATTGGGGGTCCGCTGGAGTGTTTCAGTTAGTTAACAAGTCAATCAATCCTCAAATCAAGGAGAGATCCACAAATAACTCAACTAACTGAAGTGTAACTGAGTGGTAGGTGAAGAAGGGCGCCTTTCACATGTGGTAGGTGAAAAGAGGGAACATCACTGACTAGGAGGGCTGGAACTTAGCAGAAACAGGCTCCCGAGGCTAGTAAACTAAGCTCTATGTGCTAGGAGACACCAACCTGATGATTGGGATGCATGCAATTGAATGCCTGCATGCCAAAATGCATGCATGACTAAAATGAAAAATAATGAAAATGCTGGTACGACTAGGATGGAGTACAAGAATATCCCAACACACCCCCTTAATCCATCATGGCCCCTGCTAACTGAGACCAAAGGTCACCCAATACAATCAAATAAATGATAAAGAACAATCCATGAAACAAGGAAATGGGGAAAACCTCATGGGAAAAATAACCCCCCCTCAAAATAGACTATAGGGCACACCAAAAATAAACGCTCCAAACTGAAGCAGGTGTGATGCTTGGTCATATGTCTAGAGGTATCTTCTTCTTGGGAAGAAGTGGTTCATGCTAAAAAAACATGTGCTTGTACTTTCTCTTTAGATCGAATGTGATGAGAACAAATCCCAAAGTATG
Source organism: Larix kaempferi (assembly GCA_027924585.1). NCBI lineage: Eukaryota > Viridiplantae > Streptophyta > Pinopsida > Pinales > Pinaceae > Larix > Larix kaempferi. Next base: position 75,436 of record BSBM01001701.1, on the reverse strand, counting down.
AGGATGATCCTGGAACCTGTGATTCGAATTAGTTGAGGTAGGATCAAATCCATGAATGTGTAGATAGTCTTTTGTTTTCTCCTTCGAACCATCATAGGTGAGATTATTCCCAAAAGAACCATCACATGATAGTTATTGCTTGGAATCCAAATCAGATCCAAGACTTGAAGAATGGTTTGTTGAGATCTCCTTTGAACCATTAGAGGTGAGATCAAAACCATGAAATGCATGAGAAATTATCCCAAGTAGTGATTGCTTGGATTTTAAATCAGCTCCAAGAATTGATGAATGGTTTCTTCAGATCTCCTTTGAACTAGTAGAGGTGATATCAAAACCATGAAATGCATGAGAAATTATCCCAAGCGAATGGCAATGCCCTACATCTTCAATAAAATTCTGAGAGCATGTACAAATGATCATATAGTAGTACATAAGAGGTGAGTGATCAAGGAGAGCAAATGATTTACCTCCAATTGCTGATTTAACCTCCGAAACATTCATGAGATCATGATTATGCAAACCAACGGACTCTTGTGCAAGAGAGGATTTAAGAACCTCTGTAGTTTCTAGAGTGTGAGCTGGCATAGAATTTGAAATAGAAGATATTGAGAGCATGAGTGTAGAATCTGCAAGTTCTTCTTCTTTGTCGACAACTTCATTATGAGATATGATTGATACTGAATCATGATAGAGAGACCATCAAGGAGGGCGAATGCATCACTGGGCTTGCTCTCCAAATAGTTTGCACCAATCCCTTTATTCTATTTTCCAAATCTTTCATCTAGATGGACCCATAGCTCTTTTGGAGATTCAACAGAATTAAGGAAGTGGGGTAACATACAACGAGACATAGCCATCAACATTACTCCATAGGCTCTGTCACCTTCATTTAACCAATCATTCTCCTCTTCAGAGGATTCAAACTCTCTTTCAAAACAATAATAAAAAAGACCATGTCTCTTCAAATGTGCTATCATCTTTGGTATCCACTCATCATATTTTAATGGAGAGAGAGGAGGAATTCCTTCCAGATTCATGGAAGATATTGGAGAAGACTTGCAAAAACAATAGAGAATATCTGCAACTTCTATTGCTGCAAAACTGTAGAAACTGTTGCACTCAAAATCTTGATAATAACATGCAAAAAACTCTCACGAATGGAGATAGACAATACTCTCAACATGCTCTGATACCATGTGAAAATACTTAGAGCAGATCTAAGAGCTTATGTATGCCTCACAAGAAAGATTATGATTAAGCAGGAAAATAGAAGAAGAGTGGTCAATGCAGTGTAAAGGAGCAATAGAATTATGATACAGTAGAACTTGGATAGAAGTAGAATAAAATGACACACTAATTCATTAATCATAATATGAACAATAAATAATACAATGGTGGAGAAGATTCGAATGCCAAGGTGGAAATTTGAATTGGCCTGCATGGGCATGGCTTATCTGCACTAGGATTCATCATCATCATCAGTGGAGTGTCAACAATACACCACTAGGAGTCCTCATCATCATCAGTGGAGTCATCAATGCACAAGTAGCAGCCAACCATGTGTCAAACTGAGTCTACCTGAGTGTGGTAGGTGTAACTGGCACATGGAAGCACTAATATAGTGAAGGAGGCTCAGTGGAGGGTGTATGGGGAGTTGATTGGAGTCAAAATAGGAAATCTAGTCTCACTGGGGGTCCAACGGAGTGTTTCAGTTAGTTAACAAGTCAATCAATCCTCAAATCAAGGAGAGATACACAAATAACTCAACTAATTGAAGTGTAACTGAGTGGTAGGTGAAGAAGGGCACCTTTCACATGTGGTAGATGAAAGGATGGTGCATCACTGACTAGGAGGGCTGGAACTTAGAAAAAATAGGCTCCTGGGGATAGTAAACTAAGCTCTATGTGCTGGGAGACACCAACCTGATGACTGGGATGCATGCAAAAATGCATGCATGACTGAAATGAAAAATAATGAAAATGTTGGTAGGACTAGGATGGAGTATAGGAATATCCCAACATTAAGAAATGTTGAAGAACCTTTTGTTTCATTTAGTTTTGAGTGATAGCCAAATTTCCTTAACTGTACGGAGATTAGATTCTTTGGTACGAAGCCTATTGTCCAATGCATGAACCTTGGAGGTGCCTAGTAAATAGAAAACCACTAAAAGGGGGTATTGTCCATATACATAATCATATGGTTTCATTTTGGTATTCCATTATAAGTTTTATTGTACCACCATTATGCCATAGGAATCCATTGGGCCCAATGGTTTGGATTTTCCAAAGTGAAGCATCTCAAATAGGTTTCTAAGCACTTATTGACTATTCATATTTGGCCATTTGTTTGGGGGTGATATGTGGTTGATGGATTTATATGTGTACCCTGAACTTTAAATATCTCCTTCCAAAATTTCTTGTGAATGTAGGGTCTCGGTTGGATACAATAGATGTTGGTATGCCACGCAGCTTAAAAATATGATCCATGAAGACTTGGGCAGCTACATATGGTGTAAAATCACGTGATGAGGCATGGAAGTGATGATATTTGGAAAGGATATTGAATACCACCATGATTATTTATTTATTACCATATCTCGGAAGCCCCACTATGAAATCCTGACTAACCTGCTATAGGTGATGAATGCAACTCCTTTAAAATCTATTGTTTTAAGGAATACTTTTGTGCTAGAAAAATATGTTCTTTACACTTCAAGGTACCTTGTTACCATACATACCCTTTAGGAGAGTTTGGGTCTTATTAAATCCTTTCGATGAGTTGCATGATGATTTCATTCTTTGTCCATTCTTGATGAGCTTACTCAAGCCAACCTTCAACTAGTAAGGATAATGCAAATAGGGATCCCTCCTCCTCAAATTTCCTAAACAATGCATCAACCACCACATTTTATCTACCCTTCTTATATATAATCTCATAATCATGCCCCAACATCATAGTAACCCACTTATATTGCTATGATGATGAAAACTATTGTTCAAGAAAATATTTTAAACTATGATGGCTAGTCTTAATATGAAAATGTTTCCCTATGAGATATGGGAACCATGTCTCAATTACATGAAGGATGGCCATCATCTATTTTCATACATATATTTTCCCATATTTCAATCACATAATTACTTAATTGTGAATCCCAAAGAGAATATTTCTTGCATCAATAATTATCCAAGACCTCATACTTCCCAAGGCATCGCATTCTAAGACAAAAATATTAGCAAAATTGAGCATTGTTAATATTTTACTAGTGCACATAGAATCAATTAAGGTTAAGAAGGCATGCTTAGTTGTTTGGACAAAAGAATTCATTTAAAGCATTGAAACTAAGGGATTTGCAACTTTGACATAATTTTTTTCAAACTTTATGTAGTAGCCCATAAGTCCTAGGAACCCATACAATCTCTATGGCCATTCTTGCATACATGTCACTTTCTTTGGGTCCACCTGTAAGTCTCCTTCCTGAATCATAATGTGAGACAAGTATTCAACCTCAAAAACCTTGAAATTGCATTTAGAACACTTCTCAAATAACTTGTCCATCAATAATTGCAAGGAACGATCAACATGCTCTAGGTGACATTTCCATGTTGTGTTTTAGATCAAGATATCATCAAAGAATACAAATAAAAAATTATGGAGGAAAGATCAGAATACCTCAGTCATGAGGCTATGAAAGGTGGATATGGCATTGCAAACGATAATTTATGGAGGAAAGAACAAAATATCATCAAATAATACCAACAAAAATTTCTCAAGGAAAGATCAAAATTTACCTTGTTCATCAGGCTATGAAAGATGGATAGGGAATTGAAAAGGCTAAAATGAATCAATAAAAACTCATATTTATCTTTATGTGTGCGAAACATTGTCTATGGGATGCATGTCTCTTTCATCCTCATTTGATAGTATCTTGAACAAGGATCCATTTTAGTAGAAAACACGGCTCTAAGAATTTCATATGAGAGATCATCAATGAATAGGATGAGAAATGTATCCTTGGTAGTCAACTTATTGAGATCCCTAAAATCAAGACACATTCACAAGCCGGTGCCTTCATTTTTCAATACCATTACTAGTGGCAAGGAATAAGGGATTGTACTAGGATGAATGACATTAGCCTCTAAATACTCCTAAATGATCTTTTCTATTTCATTTTTTGTGCAAAAGGGCGCCTATAAGGACATACAGTGGGGGGGTGAATCCCTAGAATTAATGGATTACCATGGTCATGCTCCCCTTGAGAGAGTGGTAAACCGTAGGGTGTTTCAAAAAGTTGTTGGTGTTTAGAGAGAACAAGATGAAAGTTACAGTTAATGTCTTGTGGTTTTGTGTCCACTACTTGTATGGCATTGAATTGTGTAATAATTCCCTAGTGGACTTCATTCAATAATTTCTTCATAAGGAGGGAGGTGATAAATTTAGAATAACCTAAGTTGATCCCCTTGAAATTATGTTTGTGCATGTCCTTAGCGAAGTTGATATATACCCTTGAAATCCATGGTGACAAGACCCACATTTAAAGACATTCTTCCCCAGAACTACTATTAGGAACCCATGTCAACCCTTCTATTTACTTTGTTAGTATATTGTTTTTGGACACATATGCTTTGTAAGTTGTCCCGTAGTATTTGTTGATCCATAGTTTGTATTTTTGTTGTTGGACGTATATGCTTTGTAAGTCGCCCCATAGTAATTGTTGATCCATAGTTTGTATTGGCCCATGGTTTGTATTGACACATGGTATTGACCCATGGTATTGGTGCCTAGACTTAGTATATAAGTTTGTGTTGAGACCAATGAAGGTACCGTGAAGTTGTTTGTATTGAGCTTTCTCAAAGGAGGTTTCCCCCTTGAAGTGGCCTGCGATCAATAAAAGTGATTCTGAGTTTTTTTATTTTTTCTATTTCGTGCAATTTCATTAATTAATTATTGTAAGTTCTTCACATATGGTATCAGAGCACTTTCTTGGGTTGGCTGGGTGAAATTTAAGCCAAAAAACATTTTTTGCATCTGTTGCAGCTTCGGATTTGGGAATAATCCCTATCCGCTTAACTATGGGAAGTACTTGGGCATAATCCCTAAAACTCATTGTGAGGAGTACCACAGGAACCTCGAAGTATCTGGCCCATTGAGAGGACCTGCTAGCCAAAAGGGCAACGACCCCTACCTGATTGACTAGTTCCCACCCATGAGGTAAACCAAGAGTTGTCGTTTGTGGCAAAGCGGTTATCAGTTTTACCTAATCCCTGGAGTGAGGGGCACTGCCCCAATACATAAACCGTCATACAACATTGGTGGCCGAGTGAATCCCCTGAATCGATAGGAAGTCGAACGTACCTGGGGTCCATATCTATTTTCAGCTGAACTGTTGTCGATCACTTCCACGCCATTGCAGATCCATATGTTGCTGATCACTTCCGCACTGTTGCAGATCCATTCCGAAAGCTGGTTCTGATCTAGCCATTTCAGATCCATTCTAAAATTCATTTCAGATACAACCATTTTCGATCCATTCTGATCCATTCCAAATCCTGCCATTTCCGATCCATTCCGAAAGTCGTTTCCGATCCATTCTGAAAAAAAATAAAAAAATAAAAAATAAAGAAAAAAAAATTATGTTTTTTTTGCCATATCTCCCTTGTTTTAACTTTGTTTTCCCTGAAACTTCACTAACACCCTTGCAATCCCATTCTGCATATTTCATTCCTGAGGACCCTATCCCAAATTCCCCTTCCCCAAGCCAGAAATCCCGCATTTATCTATTTTTAGGGTTTGCCATAACTCCTTCGATTTTCACCCAATCACCCTCAAATTTTGCCATTGTGTCCATTCCCTATTTCCGCTTCTTTGTCCCTCTCTGAAAAATTTTCCCATTCTTTCACCCCAGTTCTAAAGTCCTCATTTCCTGCTTCCCTATCCATTCCAAAGTGTCCAAAACCTACTCAAACCCCAATTACCCATCTGAGTTTTTCCCAAATCCAAATTTCCCTTTACTAAATAAGCTTCTGTTTGTGTTTTTCTATCCATCCCCCCCCCCCCCAAAAAAAAAAAAAAACTCCTGGTTATGGTTGTCACCCGCGCATGAGAAAAAACCATGGAGGAAGCACTTGCAACCATCCAAACCAAACTCCAGGATCTGGATGAAAAATTTCTCAGCCTCCATGTTGAGCATTCAGCCATGAACAACAAACGATAGTTCAAGTCTTCATCAGACAATGGGTTCTCTTCTTCCAGCAATTTTCGTGGTCCGCAGCTTGAATTTCCTCACTTCAATGGTATTGATCCGACTGGATGGATCTATCGTGTAGAACAATATTTCAGTCTACATAATACTTTTGATGTCCAAAAAGTTCCACTTGCATCCTTTCATTTGGAACAGGAAGCCCTTCAATGGTACCGTTGGTACATCAAGGATCATGACGAGCCAAAATGGATAAATTTTTTCCAACTCCTTTTGCAACGATTTGGTCCTAGTGCTTTTGATGACTTCACTGAAGCACTCACTAAACTTCATCAAATTGGCACTGTGAGAGAGTATCAGACAGAATTTGAGAAACTAGCCAATCACACAGAAGGATTGTCTGATGAATTCTATAGGAGTTGTTTTATCAGTGGTCTTAAGGATGAAATTCGCTCAGAGGTCAGAATGTTCTGTCCCGACACAATGATGGAAGCCCTGGGGTTGGCTAAGTTGGCAGAAGACAAGATTACAGCCCAACAACGCTCCAAACCCACTTTTGTTCCCTTCTGAAATATGGGTTCTCAACGACCTCCCATCCCACCAGCTCCTCGACCAACTCCTATCAAGCATTTGTCTGAAACAGAGATGCAGGCACGCAGAGAAAAAGGGATTTGTTATAATTGTGATGAGAAATTCACTCGGGGACATAGATGTGTTCAGCAAAATATCTATCTATTGGATAGGGATTCTCCACCTGCCTCTAAAATTGGTGAAGAAGTTCCATACACAATGGATGATCAGGTCGACATTCAGAAGCCGCCTATTGACCCCCCATCTCAGGATGACCAACCTGAGATATCTCTCCATGCTTTATCTGGAGTCACCACCCCCCAAACAATGCGGTTCATGGGTTACTTCAAGAATCTTCCTCTTACAATACTCATTGATTCTAGTAGCACTCATAACTTCATGACCCTCGGATCGCCAAACAGGCTAATTATTTTGTCCATCCTAGCTCCAACTTTCAAGTCATGGTTGCCAATGGGGGCACCTTACCTTGCAAGGGGAAGTGTCAAAATTTGTGTATCTCTCTGGAATATTATAACCTGCGCTCTGACATGTTTTCCTTGTCCCTAGGCAGATGTGATGTGGTTTTGGGCATTCAATGGTTACGCACACTTGGCCCCATCTTATGGGATTTTGTTGAACTTTGGATGTGGTTTTCAGTCAATGGGAAACAACAGAAATTTGTGGGCTTGCAACAAGGGTCTCTCCGCATCATCAGTTCACATTGCCTGGAAAAGATCCTTAACAAGAATTCACATGGTGTCATCACTCAACTCCATTCCATTCAGATGCACCCATCAGCAGTCTCCCCTACTTCCTTGGATAGATATGCAGGTGTCTTTGCTGAACCAGTGGGCTTGTCACCTTCAAGAGACCTTTCCGGTAAGACTTTAGCCGCATCTACATCTCAGTAGGAAATGATGGCTATTTTTCATGCAGTACAGAAGTGGCAGCCATACCTATTAGGGAATCATTTCTGCATCAAGACTGATCTCCAGAGTCTGGAAGATTTCCTGGAACAACTAGTCTCCTCCCCAACACACCTGAAATCGGTTATCCAACTCATGGGTTATTCCTATGCGATCACTTACAAGAAGGCTAAGGAAAATATGGTGGCAGATGCTCCTTCTCACACATTTGATGACCCAGTTCCTCTTACAGTTATTTCTCTGCTTGTTCCAATTTCGTTGCAATCTGTTCAACAGGGCTATCTCTTCTATGAACTCCATGCTTCTTCATCGGCAGGGCACTCTGGGTTCCTCAAAACGTATGACCGAGAACAATGTAACCTCTTTTGGCAGGGACTGAAAATGACAATTCAACAAATGGTGGTTGACTGTGATACTTTCCAGGTCAACAAGGGCGAAACGACACTCCTTTCGGGACAACTCGAACCCTTTCCCATCTCTACACAGATTTGGACAACTATTTCTATGGATTTCCTAGAAGCACTCTAGTGGTACAATACCACATAATAAAGGACACCATATGAAGCAGTCTATGGATAGGCACCGCTATTTCTTCTTCCATACACCCTCAGCAGCTCCCTAGTTCAAGCAATTGACTCAGTTCTTCAAAACCGCAATCAGATTCTTCTCATTCCGCAGGACAATCTTCACATGGCAAGAATTCGACTGAAACAACAAGCCGATCAACAGCATTCTGAGTGCACTTTTCACGCAGTTGATATGGTTCTTCTTTGTCTACAGCCTTCCAAGCAACCCTCCCTAAAACTCAAAAGGCATAAGTGGCCCAGAATGTAACCCGAGGATGCTACAGGGGAACCACTCCTTCACATTCTGCATCAGTTTCCACATCTAAAGCTTTGAGGACAAATCTTTTTCTAAGGGAGAGAGGATGTTAGGAACCCATGTCAACCCTCTATTTACTTTGTTAGTATATTGTTGTTGGACGCATATGCTTTGTAAGTCGTCCCATAGTATTTGTTGATCCATAGTTTGTATTATTGTTGTTGGACGCATATGCTTTGTAAGTCGTCCCGTAGTAATTGTTGATCCATAGTTTGTATTGGCCCATGGTTTGTATTGGCACATGGTATTGACCCATGGTATTGGCGCCTAGACTTAGTATATAAGTTTATGTTGAGACCAATGAAGGTACCGTGAAGTTATTTGTATTGATCTTGCTCAAAGGAGGTTTCCCCCTCGAAGTGGCCTGCGATCAATAAAAGCGATTCCGAGTTCTTTTATTTTTGCTATTTCATGTATTTTCATTAATTAATTATTGCAGGTTTTTCACAACTACATCACAACCACCCATTTCGATAGAAGAATGTGTGTTTTGAGATTATAGTGACCCATTTGAAGTTTTACATTTTCACTTCGGCCCCCACATTTCATCATACTACTATTTGTTATAATTAGAATTCTAACCAATAACAGGGATTAATGCAAAGGCTCACAGAGCAAGTTGGAAAAAGTGGGAAACCAAGAAAAAACATACCAAAGAAGAAAAACTAAAACCTAACTCATCACCAGCTCCACAAGCAAGCACATTGGAAACCCGTGATTAGAATACCAATACCCGAGGGTAAAAGAATGATCTATAGCTTGATGATATGTCTATACAGTATAATTTACAATAAGATGGTTGAAATCATGTTCAAGGTAATCCACGGAATTTTCAAGTACTATGCCATATCCAAATTCTTTCTTATTCATTAGGATATGTGTATGTCATATAACTCTCCCAATTCTATAACATACATTTTGTACCTATGAGAACGGTATTGATGCATTCAAATACTGGAAATGAGGAAGTTTGAAACCTCGAAAGAGACAAGTCCCTCTCTCCATTTTGAACTCCTATGCAAATGTGACCGATACACATCATGTGGGTTTTTTCTGATGCATTACATGTTATTAGTGTTAAAGTTGGACAATAGCCTTGCTTAATACTTCAATAAAAAAGGACTGCAACAAGGAAGAAGGATGATGGGAGATGAAACTCCCATTCGAAGACCCACCAAAAAGAACCATGAAGGAACTAAACACATAATGAATAAGACATATTAGCGAGAATAGCATTCATTGTTTATATGTCCTAGATGACGAGTGAGTGGACGTAGTAAACATGACACAATGGATCATCTCAGCTTGAGCCCTGAACTCATAGCCAAGAAGTAACCTCACTCTAATTGGCAATTCCTACTTGTCAAATATAATTAATGAAAAGAATAATTCTTGCTATGTATGGAGCGATGTGATACCGAGAACATGACTGATGATAGTGTTAATTTATCGCAGTTTACAGAATTTACATAAGGTTTTCGGTCGGGGAAAGACTAGAGATTGAAGTAAAATCCTAGGTGATAACTACATCTATTGATTCTGGTAGCAGTCATTTTTTTTATAAAGGATTTTTCCATGAGGATTTATTATTTTCTTGAATCAACTAGAGTAGTTTGAGTCATTCTCATTAGTGACGAAAGTGAATCATCCCAAAACTACATGGAATTATTTCAAACATAATTGTGGCACCTTATAATACTAGTATTATAAGGAGCTACACAGAATGATAACTCTACCATGAGAGAACCGATTCTCAAAACTCGAATGTGAAAGATAGCCTGTCATTTGAACACCAAGTCTTGCTTCTATGGTATTTCAATCACCAAAAGTTCCTAAACACATGTGAATGAGGGTGAGTGTCAATTATTGTGGCTCACCCTCTTTCAGACACACATGAAAATTCAAATGAAACACCAAACATACTCAATGCCAAAATAAATAGTGATTGTTAAGCTTCCAAGGAAACCAAAGCATTTCCCCTACCAAATGCATGCCTTTAAAATTGAAATGAAGTTGTCAAAATCAATATCTCATAATGGAGGTAAGAATTCGATATTACTAGGTTCTTCACTGTTCATTTCCCTTTCCATACTTAGTTTTCTATGATCCTAACAATAGGTGATTGCAAGTAAGACTACATTTTAGGTCCATCCATTAGGGTGAAGGTAGAGTGTCCTTATGCTAGAGGTACATTTTTTTTCCTACATGCATTTGTACTTTCTTACTTATATTTTTATGACTGGTGTCTTCATGTGTGCAGGTTACCATCAGCACAATTTGAGTAGGGACTACTCTCACTATCTCGATTTCACCTGGGTGAACCTAGAATGTTGAGAGCTGTGTAGGGTCCCATAAACCTCCTATTCTCTAGGGTTAAACAGACCATGGCCTATTGTACTTGATAAGTGTATTGTACTTGATGAGTGTTCAAGTTCCATAGTTAATAAAGAAATCTTATTTGGGCATATCTGCATCTTTCTCCACCTTTTTTTATTTAGCTTCGCTATTGTGTTTTCACTTTCTACATTTTAGCCATTAGGTGTCCTGATAATCTATTTTCTTAGCTAAAGTAGCCATCATGTACTATTTTTCAATATCTATGATATGATACAATCTGCAAACTATATTGATCTAGATTTTACTAAACACCAAATCCACAAAGTTTCAACTTAGTTAATTAATTTTATCGCATCAAAGAAACTTTGATTTCCAATTGCACTTAAAAATTTGAATTTAAGTGAAATGACATATTTCTTTTTGCACACTCGAGATGTTTTTAAAAATCTACTTGGGCATAAAAGAGGAACAAATTATTACAACAATTTTATACTAACAATTGAAACACAAAGTTTGTGCTTTACTTAGTGAAATTGTTTCAGTAATAGACCTTAGATATGTACATGCTTTTAAAAAATATGAAATGAAAAAAATTGCATACTTCCTTTCACACATTGATGGCAGCTATGTTAAGTTACAGATGCATTAGAATAGATTAAATTATTCGTGCAGATTTTTACTAATGACTAAAGTTTTTTTTTTTTTAATTAATTGCATAACACATTTTTCATATTTGTAAATATTTCATATTAATTTATTTTTGTCAAGTAATTATTTTATTTAGTTCGTCTTTAGAAATAAATGCATACATTCTTAATTAGGATTCATTTAGTTTAATAATGGACTAACACCTTTTGTTATCAAAGGATTTGTTCATTTAATCACACTTATCTTATCTCTCTTTAATTCATTAATGCATTTAACATCATTGATTAACCTTGTGAATTGTATCTACCCGAAGGCTCTAAACACAATCCAGGATTCCATCCCCATACCCCCCTTGAACAACCCTCCAAGGGTGTTTACAGTGTTGTTTCCTGAACCATGTTGTTTTGAGCATCAACAGTTTGTATAGGATTTTTTCTCCCACTCCTCTATGAATAAAATTGTGTGTATTTCCACTTTCAATTAGTACAATCAATTTGCAGTGCTTGATGTATCATATCAACTTCAATGTTTTGGGTGTTAAGAAATTCGACAAGACATGGAAATATATTTGAGATTTCTCAATAGGATATTTCAAGGTGGTGTCATCTTCCATAAGCATAGTGATATCCTCTACTTCTATTTCTTGATTTCCTTCCATCTTTATGTTTTCTAAGTCATGGTGTGGGCATACATCTATTTCAAATAAATAAATACAAAATATATTTATTCCATTTAATATACATTTTATCATAGTTATATCAAAGTCTGAGGTGTTGACATTCTTCCATTTCTTCTAGAAACAACTTTTGGATTCTTAGTGGTGGATGGTTGGAGGTGTTGGCAGTGGGTTCCATGAGAGGTGTTAGAACATTCAATTTCAAAGGAAATTTCCTTATCGCGTTATGATAGATGGGAAATAAAGACAAGTTATACTAACAAATTCAAATAATAGCACTTGAGCACAAATGATTCATTCATTATATTGGAGAAGGTGCTAACCAAATGACCGAAGACTCATCAGTATAAGCCCTCATGACCATAGGAAGAGACCAAGGGATAATTTGTGAAAGATTAATCAAACAAATAAGAGACAAATCAACGTACACCATTCATTCTAACTCAATGAAAATCATGACGTTTAAATAAATATGCATGACCCAAAAATTCAATACCATGCTTTTGACATGGCAATCTTCCATGCATCCTGGATCATGAGAGTGGTTTAAAAAAACCACATAAGTCAATTGTCAAAATTGGTGAATGAGGTCACCACATATGAGGTGGAATAATATGAAAATTAAGTGGCAAGTGGACAAAATAAAGAATGGAAGATAGAAATGGGACCTATTCCCTCTCCTATGGGAAATTCAGTGCCCATGTTAGAGATGAATCCAATAAGAACATGACACGTGTCTAGGCAATAGATACACAATTTTAGAAAAGAAAATTTCCACCAATTGTAAAAAATAGGTCATTTAAAAAATTGAAGGTTGAAACCTAGAAGGCATGGTCGAAGGAAATAAAGTGTTGTTAAAGTAACTAAGGTCTCCAAAGACTGCCACCTTTTCATTAGGTAATTCTGAAACACTATCCCTTCTACTATTGTTATAGTTTTTTATTATTTTCCATTTGATAGAAAGAAATATGGCCACTGTGGAAAACCCTAGTGTTCATGAGATCAGTAAAAATCCAAGTATGAATGAGGAGAAACTTATGGAGAGGGAAGGGGAGGTTTTCAAACCTATTTTGTCGATACTAGGACTTGATGAACACATTTAAGTTGCTTAAGCAAGATTTAGAGATGCCCGCAATTTTTTTCACCTATGGGAATCAAACCTATCCTAGATTGTTGTGCTCCAAACCTATCATTTTCTTGAGTTATCAACATGATGTGTGCAAAAATATGCCTATAATAAACATGCCATTATGTCCATGGATGGCTCTACAATCATATGGCCAATAAGCAAAGAATCCCTTGCCCAAAAGATTTATTTACCCAATAAGCTAGATTTCCAGGTCTTAGATGAGGATGCTTTTGAGTCCAATTTCCAATCCCTTAACTAGGAGAATAAAGATAAACTTCTAACTAGTTATATGGCCAAATAACCAATACTCTCTAAGAGACCACCACCCTACAAATCGAACATGTTCCCTAATATTTCAAGACATATCATGGCCATGATGTGCCATCTTTTAGGATATGATCATGACAAAGTAGTAGATGTGTCCCTTTAAGGACTCATGGCTACCATTTACCCTCCAGTAGAAATACTCATGGATAAATTTGACTATGCCCAAATCTTAACAGAAATTATTCATGACCAATTGATAAATTTTACTGCAACCAAGTATTATAGGTATTGGTCATATCTAATGTATATTTAATACTATTTCACCAAGATTTGTCTTTACAAGAACTTGAGATTCAAGTGGAAAAATATTTAAGCACAATCAGATCAGTGGTGGAATGGACCCTAAGGTAATGAGGCAACCAAATAATGAAAGGTTTATCCATTTTGTGACCAAGTTCATGTAAACTATTTACACTCATTCGCATGGTTCTCCCCATCCAATAATTTTCCTTAAAGAGTTGATGCAACTAAATCCAAACATTATAATTGGGGACTGGTATCTTTTTTAGGAGCACATAGTGATAAGAATATATGGCTTAGAGCTAGAACCCTATTCATTGCTTGCCTTTTTTTATTCCCAATGTATTTTCTTTGGAATATATTAGGAAAAGATTGATTGTGATAAAATTAATTTTTCCAAGCATAAGAATCCCTTCACTTTCAAGCTACCCAAAGAAGTAGATGTTTCTTAGTTAAAACCAGGACAATATAGTCCCTGGTAGAGAACATGTTAAGTTGGCTAAATATTCTAAAAAAGGGAAAATTTGATATATGATCCTCATAGGGACATTTCAAATAAGATAAAAAAAGGAAAAATTAGATGAATATGTCCATAATCCAAATGAAAAACTATCCAAAGCTAAAAATCTAGAGATATGGGAGCAAGTTAAGCAGGTTTTGCAAGGAAATATTCCACACAAGCCACAGGTACAAACAACTACTCAATTTTTGAAGAGTTCGACTATTGGGATAATTGACACTAGGTAAAGTGAGCCATCAGCATCATAACAATAGGTCATACAAAATACTCAGAAACGAGAGGTAGGAGTCAAAAGAACAGGATCATAAGTCCTTTCAGACATGGATGTTGAAGAACAACTAGAGGAGAAACCCAATAGTAAAAAGAGTAAAATGGATTTGCAGAGAGACTTAGTTGAGCATAAAGTTCAAGAGTCAACATCAGGTGGAGATATCATTACAATTGATCACTTTCCTTAAGCGTCTTTTCCTGGAATTGACACAGAAGAAGCCTCTTTTGAAGAAGGAACTTCACAATCCAAGGCTAGCTTGTTTTCTCTGCTACATGCAAATAAAGAATCATAATGTATAGTTAGAGAGAGATTTATTCCCTCAGATTTGAAATACAAGTGAAGAGCAAGCCAGATTGCTATCTACTTTGGATTCTAAAGAATGAATTTTCAATTTGTCTTTCTTAGACCCAAAAGCATAGAAAGTCTAGACAGTTGGAGATTATAAGGCCAGTCAGGTCAAGGTGAATTTAGATCTAATGAATGCAAGTGATAAAATTGATTTGCATAGAAATACTGGAGAAATGTTCTTCAGGGAAGTGAATCAATCTACTATAAGTGCAAATAAGATCCAAACCTTGGTCAAGAAGATTGAAAAGCAGTTAAAGCAAGAGGAGGTGGCCAATAAGGCTAAAGAATTGAAAATAAAATATCTTTAACAAAAGGTGGTTGAATTAGGTTTTGATCAAAATAATCCAACACCTATTCAATATTTGATTAAAGAGAATGATACAGAGATTCAAGTTTTGAAAAAGAATCTAAAAGTGTCTAACACAAAGCCTATGCAAACTCTTGAACTATTAGTTATATAGGAAGAGAAAGAGCATATTTACAAGCATATGCATGAGTATAAAGATTATTTGGAAAAATCCAACAAGTAAAATAATAGGTTAATGATGGAGAATACTAATTTGTTGGAATCCATGCCCCCCACTTATATTCCAATCAGGTAGATCCTACAGACAACCTAGCTAAATTTTGGAAGATCTAAATCTCAAAGAGGTAGAAATGGGCACTTTAAAATATACAATTCAGAAAAGGGATAAGGAAATTGATATTTGAAGGACATAGTCAGAAACAAGGAAGTTGTCATTGTAGAAGTACAAGTAGCAAAATCTAAAATGTAGAAAGAATTGTATCAACTCTCCAACAAGCTTATTGGTAAAAAAATGGAAAGGAGTAAATAACATGTTATAGATCAAATGTTAGTTGATCTTACAAAATACTGGAATTATTTTGTTGTGGTTCAAGATGAATATTTTTTATCTAGCACTTCTTTAAAACACATCAAAAGAATGTGGAATGAACTAGAAAATAAACTAGAAATAGCACATAATGTGATAAAAACAAGAGATGAATTGGAATTGTTGCGGTTGATAGACAGGACCAACACTATAATGGAGGCCAATAAAGTAATCACGAAGAGGAATTTGGTCTAAAAGTCCCAATCCAAGGCACATGCCCTTTTGAGGGACATTGCATCTTTCAAAGCTATATTTAGATATGTAATTCATAAAGGGCATACCTCAATGAGGAATGGAAATGGAGATGTATACCCTAAAGATGAATATCATAGGATGATGACTCAATTTAGGAATAATGACACAAAATGTGCAAAAATGGAGGGACCACTAAAAGGGGAAGTATTCATTCATAAATTATCAATTTACTTTGAAGTATTGGCTCACATTAAGGTGATATTTAAGAATATGCCTCCTACCACTTATGCGAAGTATATTGAATTAGATATGGAAGTTAGGAGGATGAAAAATCACACATACCCTATGGGAAAAGCATGGAAAATATCTCCAAATATGTATTATTATACTCTATCAAACATTTAGCATATTCATCACAACAAGTTCACTAGAGGTAATAACAACAATAATAGCTATTCACTAGCACTATTCAGGGTCATGCATAAACTTGAGGAGCCATGCAAACATGCAGGAAATATAGACATCTTGTTATATTTTAAGAAAGAGAATATTTAGTGGAAATATTAGTTTACAATTATTTGATTTTGAGAAGAGCGAAAGTATACAAAGAAGATCAAGCTCATAGATCAGGGATCAGTAATTTTTTAGAAACGTGTAACTTTCTCTCTTGGGTGAAAGATCAAGTAGAGTTCCTCGGGACTAATCAAGGATATATTTTTGATGTAAAACTATTGAGATTCGTATTTTCATAATGTATCAGTCTATAAAACTCTTAAAGTTTTATGTTTCTTCTTTGTGACTTCACAACCCTTTTTCTATAAACTATGTATCTGAGTTTCTTTGATTAATAAAAGACTAATGAAACAAATAATGACATGATCATGGTGCATGTGTTATGATATTATATGGAGAAGATACATTTCATGTTTGAATGACCTATTTTCTTGTTTAATCATTTATATATATGAATAATGTTATGAAGTATTCATATGTTTTTCATTATTGACTTATTTCATTGCTTTATGGTTTTGTTTCAATTGTACTTAGATGTATTTTGTCAAATTATTGAATTATATTTTCTCTGTATGTTTTCCTTCTAAATGAGATTACAAAATTTATTCATCTAGAATACTTTATTTCACTCTCAATATTGTTATCTTATATATTCCTCTACCCTCCCACCTAAAACTTAAGTTGTCTAATACGCTCGACAAAATTCCTTATGGATCCAAAATATTATAGGTATCCTTTATTTTATGTCCCAATTGTTTACAATATTTGAGAGGAGATATCATAGGATTTTTTTCCTTAGACATAATTCTTTAAGTCCACAACAAAGTTCTATTTTGATGCCTTGGCATAGTTCCCTGGATAGGAACATATCAAGGACTAACAAGATGCACATTATGAGTAGGGAGTGAAGGTATTTTTGTTTCGGTGTTGATCACCGTGTTGGATTCTCTACTCTATGAAAAGCTTGCAATCATGTTTTGGGGTGTTTCATTATGACATGTGCTCTAATTACCTCTTTGAGGCCACTAATAAACCATTCTTTAAAAAAGGAATCAGATAGGCCTTCTTTGTGGATTAACAATTTCTCAAAGGTCGTAATATATTCCATATCTTTGCCAGTCTAGTGTAATTTTGTTAATCTTCCTACGTAGTGAGTGTCACATTCAAAATGGTCATGAAATATATTCACAAATTGGGTCCAGGCAGTGTAGCTATGATAAAATTTCTATTACTATTTCCACCAATTTCAATGTTCTAAGTCTAAATACAAGACCTCAACTTTTAATTTATATATATCATCAATAATTCCATGGAGAGAAAATTAGTGTTCAATTTAGGTACCCCAACCCAAGGGATTTGACCCATCAAATTTGTGAATTACCACCTTTGGAAGGAAATGCCATGAATTATTATCCTGAAAGGGTGGAGGCTCAGTAGTTGGAAAGAGAGTGTAAGTGGTATGCACTTCATTTAAAAATGCCTATATGGTTGGATCCTCTTTTTGGGGCTCTATACCCATGTGTTTACATAACAAATACAAGATATGGATATGGTAATACATCTTGGAGTTGAGACATTTGATGAGAACCTACAATTTTACAACCATGGTTTCATGGGTGAGTCAATGTTTTGGTTTTCCATGGATGTTTGATTGCGAGTGTGGACCATGGACCACTTATGATCTAGAAAGTATTAACACCAACTTATCTAAAAATGACCAGTGGCTAAGAGAAGTGTTTTGAGATGCCCCCCCAAATTGTATATTGTTGAGTCTGGACATAAAGAGTTGTTATAGATATATACAAACAAGATCAACTTGATGCAAGGATGATTTTGAGATAGGTCTCCCAAAATAGTGTAAGTGAATCCCATACATTTTTTTAACCCTAATGGGAGAATCACTCCCTGCTAAATATTACTACAATGACAAAATTACCAAATTCTTTTTGGATGCAAAGATGTAGGAATTTCTCTAGTTGATCACAAAGGAGAGGGTTTATGGGGTCCCAAGGACAAGGAAATTCCATGTTCTATATGTCTATGATATTTTTGAAATTTTCAAGAATAGTACTTAGCCCAATATGTCAAGGAACTAAACAAGGAGGCCCAATCGTGTCCTTAGACATATTACTTGACTTCCCAAGTAATAGAGAGTAATATTCCAAAGTGATGTGCTCAATTACACTAAAGCAATAAGATGGTCAACTGGACTATCTAAAGTTGGTTTCAGTTTACCTCAAGATGACTTATGATATACACAATGGTACTATGTGGAAGTGAAATTTTGTATTGAAGCATTGTATGATGTACTGCTACTCGAAAGGGGTATGGGAAGGGCTTACGAGCATGTGAAACCAAGTGAAAATACTTGTATTTACTATGTACAATCTTCCTTGACCATCGTTTTACCCACTGAATTATTGATATATTTGTTATTAAAGATGGAAAAACACATTTCTAACCTGAAAATAAAAACTGCAAAAATTCTAGAGGCGTGCAAGATGAGGAAAGTTCTCTAATACCACTTGTAGTGTTTCTTAACCCTTAAACTTAGAACAAAACTAGCTTTACAGATATTTATAATGCAAAAAAACAAAAATTATTGTGCAAAATGAAAAGAAAAAAAATAGTTGAAATGAAATGATACAAAATAAACCCTTGTATTTTGATAATCTAATAGGAAGCAATGTTCACTTACCTCTTAAGGTGGGGTGATATTTCACTTGAGCCAATATCAAATTACAACAATACTCGACAAAAAAATCCATAGAATTCTATCTTTTTAAATATGATTTCAATAGACAAAACCCTAACTACTTGTGGTCCCATAATTAATGAGTACCAACTACCTAGTGATGCTTAATCACAAATATATTATTTTTCCAATAATTAATTATCCGCTACTATCTAATGGGCCTTATTCAAAGGATATGGATTCATACACTAATTGACTAACTCTTATGTATCATAAATTAGGAAGGTTAGGGTAGGACCCTAACACACACCAACCACATGATGGGAAGCCCCCTATTGGTCTCTTCATGATACGTCACTACAAGGTGAACCTGGGATGATAGAACATAATATCCATATTGAGCATAGATACAATTATATTGTTTATCCTTTAAAATAGTTTCCTCTTCCATTCATGGTCATTCAAAAATGTACTTAGCTACAATAGGTAATAAAGATTCCAAAAATCAATCAAGAAACAAGTAGTAATCTAGTTTAATTTTCTAGAGGCTTCTTCATCTTCGTTACTCATGGATGTGATCTATGATATAGGTAGCAAGGTTCTAACAACACAACAAAATAAATTATACTCCCTTGTCATATAACATGGATAACTAGAAGAAGGTGAGAAAAGTGGAGGCCAATGACACATCGTTGGGATGTGTTGCAAAGGGTGGTTCGATGTACCACTTGTTTTCCATGCTAGTAAGGTTTCTTTGAAATAATTGCAAATGGATGAAATCATCTACATTACTATTGGAGGATCACCATAGATGAAATGGCATGATATGATTGGAAGGTTCCTCTCTTTCTTTACATTCAAACTTGGTGATGTCTAATGAATACTTAGTGCGCATAAAAGGCCATGTAGAATCATGCTTGATCACTAGATAGTTGAGCCAGATAAGTTAGGTTTACACTAGCCATGAAAGGGAGGATCAATTTCGGAATTGCATTCACACCAGTGATTTCATTTGCATTCAAGTTGGAATTTGCATGGGGATGATTGGGAGAGTTGGGGGGTGAACTCTAGACATGATGTCTATTGAATTTATAAATGGGGTAGTGTTACTAGGTAAAGGTCATGATCTGGGATTATAGGAGCCTAAAGGAGAACTAGGTGAGGGGAATGTTGTTGATTTTTTTATTCTCTCATGCTAAGGTGATTTGATCACACAACCAGGAATCCAAAGGGTGGGAGGCAATCCTCAAATTTGTCTAGAATGTCTATAAGGCACAATATTGACAATGAAAAATAAGCACTACCTTAGCTAATAGCTCTATGCAAGGATAATGAGAGGAGCTCAAATAAGCTGACACTTAATTCTAAAGACTAATTAATTAAAGGCATGTGAATATGGGTAAAAAAATGATTTAATTAAATAAAGAACTAATATAACCAATGAACACCCTATAAAAAAAGACTCACTAGTCCTAGGAGGAGAATTATAAAAAAATGATGTGAAATTAAAAAAAATAAATCAAATCTACCTTAATAAATGGTAGAGAAGGGTCCACTAGTTGGGAAGAAGTAGAAAGATGAAGAAGGGCCTTCCAAACACTTCACTTGATGGGGCTTCAATTACACCAAGGAAGTGAGTGAAGGTGTGAATGAGATAATTATATTGCGGGACATTGGGAGCAAATCCAGTGGGTCTACAACTATTTGTCTCAGGTGCCCTCCCTCTGGCAAGATCCACCCAAGTAGGTACCTAGAATGGCAATTAAGTTACCCCTTCATGGTTATGTGCAATAAGTTACCTCCCCTTAATGTTGACATCAAATGTTTGAGGGATTTTTAGTATTAAAAGAAACAAGATCCTCAATCAAAACTTTGATCCCAACCTTGGCATTATCCACTCCAAAGAGCACATTTTTTTTAATAAGCTTTGAACTGCACCCGATAAAATGGACTTTAAATATCTCTAAAGGACAACCACTATGTTTCAAATGTGGATCATTGAGGGGAATTATTTGGAATATTGGATTCCCATCCCAACAACCCTAACTTTTCTAAAACATTATTCATGTTCCTCAAGTAACGATTTTTCTAGTGAGTTATCTTAAAGGTGGATTTTAGGCTCAACTAGTTGCCATAAACCAAGTGTGATTTGATTTAATGTGTGGTTTATGTGAAAATGTGGTGTGTACAACAAAATTAGATTGCTTTGAAAAGTAAATGTTAAAAATGAACAATGCGAGGAAAGAATGATAATATTAAATACTTTAAAAATATGATTTTTTATAAATAAGATCATATGCTCTCCTTAATAATAAAATAACACTTTTCAAAGTTTTGATAAAAACAATTCAAATCAAAGCTAGCAAAGGACTAGTGCAATCTATGAATTTAGATCAAAGAAGTAACAAATACTAAGAATATTAAAATAAACCTTTTCTTAGCTAAATTCTTTCAAACATATGAGAGGTGAGACAATTTTTATATGTTTGCAAGGAAAATGAGATATAACTCATAAGCAGATGCAAAAATTAACTCACTATCAATTTTAGAATTTAAATGCTAAAATAGAAAAGACTGAAAACCATTATAATTTGGGACCCTAAAGGAAACAAATACTATGTTATTTCAACGTTTTATTTTCCTACATAATCCAAAATAAGACAACAAACAACCAATATAGTAAGCAATGGATGCAAACAAATAGGGAATCTAATATGCAACCCAAAATTGAGACCATAACCAAACTATAAAGGGAAAACTGAAAAATCAATCTAGTTCACATAAAAACTTATTTTTTCTACAAATTCATAGATTTCCTGGGAAAATCAGTGATGTTGCATCATGTTTTTCTTGCTAAAAAAATACATAACATGAAGAGAAAACTAAAAATACTAAAATATTTTTGTGGCCAAGTAAAAATTGGAGTTTTTCATCTAGGTTACCTCCTTATGGGTAGATAACAACAAACATAAAATATAAAATAATAAGGAAATGGTAAAAATCATCTAAATAAAGGGTTAAAAATAACACTTACACAACCAAGGATGAATGATAGGATTCATCCCCAGTATGGTCATCAAAGTTGCACCAAAAGTAGCTACTTAGGGGTTGTGCAATCATGAGTATCAAATCAATAAAGTTTAATTGAAATGAAAAGAATACAAAAGACGATTAACATTCATGTAATGCCACATAGAAGAAGTTATCTAAAGAAATAGGCAAAGCATGATGTAAAGAATTGTATTTTTAGTGTTAACAAAAGAATGAAGTATGATGCACAACTTGGTGTTGGATGTAGTTGATGTGGATCTCTGCAACCAAACCAAGGGAGGTTTCTTCTTCTTCTTTGATGCCCTACTCCCAATGAAGTGATGTAGGTGAAGGATCCCAAGTATTGGAAGGGGAAATATGTATAAGGCTCTCTCTCTCTCTCTCGTCAATCTGGAAGCATATCATTACTATTATGGATATGAATTGTGTTTTGGAATGAGATCGATGGATTTATTTAAAGGAAATGATGTGAACAATTCTTTGAAATAGCTCCAATGTGAATAATATATTTTCATTGGTTACTTGGTCAGATGCAAATAGGTATTGGAGAAGAGATCAAAGGTTATTTTTGGAAATAAAGGTTGGAAATATCCACACTCGACCACTACATCTTTTTGGAAGGTGTACACTAATTAAGTGAAACCAAATTCCAATTTTTGGTCCTCGCTGCAGTTTTCCTGGTTTTTATTGCAATGGGGTTGCCCAAATTTTTAGAGAAATTTCACTCTAACCTTTATGGTCATCTCATAACTTTACATTGGATTTTGATTATATTAATGAGGTTGTGTGGTTATTGGGTGAAGGAGATTGACAAAGTAGGTGAGCAAAATTAGAGTGTTAACAATTGAGATCAATTTCAACTCATGGAACTTTAAAAAAATGGTTAATAAATGGTGAGAAGTTAATGTATTTGTTTTAGAATTTTATTTTATACTTTAAAAGTTGGGAAAGAAGTTTTCATAAATCTCCATAATTTGATGAATTAAAGGGTTACACATGTAAGTGTTGTTATAAATATTTTTAAATCAACATTGAATGTGGTCAATTATAAGTAAAAATGATTTTCATCCTCGCCTTCTTGGTATCACATATGAAAAATTATTTCATCCCAAGAAGCTTTAAGGGGGGATGGAGCGTGATCTATGTGGGAGAGCGGTAAGGATAGGGTTTGAACCCTAGCTATTTCCCATCGTTTGAAAGTGATCGCAGCCAATGAAAACTGAGATTCAGTTCAAGGAGGATCAGAAAACCAAATGCAGGTGAAGTGGAGGAGAGGGTGTATCTCAACGTGAAGTTGGAGAGGCCATATCTCAGCGTGAAATTTGTCGCTACCACCATGATTTGGATCTTTCCCTAGATCATGTGGATGGGGGATCATTTTAAAGTCGTGATTTTCAATGGAGGCTAATCTGGGAAACAAGATCGAGACCTTCAAAAATATCATGGATTCCTTCCCACCAACTAAAAATGTTCCTTAACATCCGAGATTTGTTAAAAAAATGGATGAAATCCTGCAGGTTGACATTGTTTCCTTGAAAGCTCGTAGATCAGCTCTAGTATTAGTGGAAGAATCCCTAATAAGGAAATTTATAGGCTTCCAGCCTAGTCCAAAAGAGATCAAATCATTGGTAGTAGAATGTTTGGTTCCTCTTCTGAAAACCCAGGTAACAACTATGGTTGTAGGATAAAAAATTTCCCCTTTTTCTATTCTCCTCTAGAGAAGTTTGATATCTAATATTCCGCTCAGGTTCATACTTCTTGGGACCTGTTGAGCATTTGGTTATCATTGATGTCAACTAAATATGATTTCAAGTGTGTGACCATCATATAATGCCAAAGAGGATTTCAAATTATTCAATATGAGTCATTAATACCAGCACAAGTCAAATTGGATACAATAATCCAACAAAAATATGAAGAATCCACTTTGAGGAAGTCTATTGGCAATCCAACGGAAATATGAAGAAGCCACTTTGAGGAAGTCTATTGTGCATGATGAAGAAAGCTTGAACATTAGAAGCATATGCCCAAGAAGTGAAGGTGGTAGATATGCAACTTTGGAATATATCCAAAAGCATAAACTTCTGAAGATGACAAGAAGCATATATGTGCAAGATGACTAAACATACATGGATTCCAATATGAAAGAGTATATCTAGTTACTACATCCATTATGTCTGAAGATGTTTACAATGTCTTGAAGCTTATCTATAAGAAAATATGTGAATCAAGGATGCATTGAGCATGTAACTTTGGAGTATATCTAAGAGGTGTATTCATGCAGAAGATATCAAGAAGGCAATGTACATGAGCCAGTTTGAAGAAGTACATAAGATGACACTTCATATAGATCCAAAATGATACTCCATGATGATACAGTTCAAGAAGGAACACAAGCAATGTACTCTACATCATGAAGTCCTTGCGCATACATTGAGTCACCAAGTCATACTCTACCATGTCATAAAATGCAAAGGAGTTGGTTGGACAATGATACAAGTGCCCAAACTACCAAGAAGATGATTGGACAAGCAAGATAGCAAGTCCATGTGTTGCTTGGTTGACAGTTGGGAGTGCGCTAGAAGAAAGAAACAACAGATGGATGAACAATCCTGAAAGCGTGCAAGCACATCAAATCAGAAGATGTCTTCAAGTGGTGAGAAGTGCACAAGTTCCTAAATGGATACGACCGGTTAATACCACAATGGAAGAATATCACAGCCAACGAACAACAAGTGCGCAGGTTCCACAAGAAGGAATAAGGAAGAGGTCAAAGTCCCACAAATGAAATGCAGGCATGTGCACATTTTCCGTAAAGTTTCAATACAACAAAATCACATACCCAAATGAAATGATGAGTATGGGTCACAAACCCACTAAGTAGAAGTCGGAGAATGCACATAATATGCTAATTGGTGATAACACAAGGGCACATTACCGACAAGGGATGGTACAACAAACATCATTGAAATAGAAAAGATCATGGACAAGGTGAAAGATTGCACACATACCAGAATGCAATGGTACATCTAGAGTGCAATGGTACACCACCAAGGTACAGAGTCCCACTACGTTGTGGACCCTAAGAGCGCTTGATACATCATATATGACACATCAATAGTGCAGATGATGGCACGTGGCATATGCACGATCTGTGAAGTATGGAAGAAGAGATGCCACGACCGACTTGCAAACATAGAATCTTTGCAGGACATGTATAAATAGATATGCAAGTTGTAGAATGAACAAGTGAGTGAGGAAGCAAGTTGTGAAGAAAAGAAGTAATATTGCAAGTTTCAATTTGTTTTTCAGGGCATCAAGAGGCTCGTAGACAGAACACAATGATCTAGTGAAGAGCCGAATGCACACATGCAGCAGAACGAAGTTTTGATGGTGCACAAAATGATGTAGTAAGTCTGTGACAATTGCGCAAACGCAGAAAGGAATAAATACTGAAGAATGGGCAAGTGCTGGATATCTTGAATGACTTTATCACAATCAGCACATCGATAGTCGCAAAAGTTGAAAAGACAGAAGTGCAAAGACATAATCGATGGATATGAGATATTGCATGGATGTCTTGCTGATGTAGATGAATTGAAGTGAAATTGTGCGAAGTTGAAGATTACATTTGATGCGCAACAACAGAACAACAACAGAGTCATACAAGTGCATCATGATGCAGATGATCTGAGACAAGTTCGTTATACTAAACGGACCAATTATTTGATGCACAAGAGGTCGTATATCATCTGAAGAACTGCACCACTTATTTAGAACAGACACATCATAAGGTGCGCAGTTACGATGGTTACTGGTGTTTCTTTTTAGTACAACATATCATCAATAGAAAGCACAGTATCATTTAAATATTGCAGTCACGTAAAGAAGAATGTTGAACCAGAAAGCGCAAACTGCACAACATAAAAAAAGCACACGATCCAAGTAGTCATCAGCAGAAGTGTGAAATGAGAATATTGAGAATTCAAGTGGTGTATGTAGCGCAGTCCCATAAAATAGTATGTATACGAAAGTTGCACACAACATAATCATTATCATAAGACCTGAATAAGTGCACAGAGTTGAAGAAAATCAATACAGTAAAATATATCAGACATCAGGGTAGTTGGAGGAGGCAAGGAGATAGGGAGTTGGAGCTTCCTTAAGGTTGGTTCCTATAAACAACAAGGAGATAAGGAGTCGCAACTTCCTTCAGGTTGGTGCCTGCAAAAAAAAGCGACAGGGGGTTGGTGCCTCCTTTTAGTTGGTGTTGGAGAAAACTTAGAGGGTTGGAGAGTCCCTCCAGTTGGTGCTGGTAAACACAGGAATTTGGTGCTTCCTTGATGTATTATTTCATACTATAAAGAAGCATTATGTGGTTTTCTCTCGTTTGGGTTTCCACAAAAAAATTATGTGTGTTATGTGTTGATGATGTGGTGTATGTACATGTGAATTTTTATTTACTGATACATAACTGATGATGAATGTTAAGTAAAGTATAATCTGTTAAAGAAGGTAAAAATATGCAAACTAGGCTAATACGGATTCACCCCCCCTCTCAATATTAAATCGATTCCAATAGGACCAAGAGGGATGTTCCTAGGCCCTTGGAACCTAGACTTCAACCTAGAAGAAGAAATAAAGTCTTCCTCGTCTAGATAAGACTCACTCACCTTTCAATGATTTTCTAGGACAAAGACTCCATAGCTTCTATTGGCAACAAGCTAGGTTGTTTCGTTACCAGTGCAGATCCAAAGGGAGGCCTCTACTCATGCACACACATATGTGTAGAGGTATATCTTGAACAAGGACTCCTAGAAGCAATACAAATAAACCTAGATGAGTGGAGTCCCCTCCAAGAATTAGTCTATGAATAGATCCCATTCAGCTGCAATTTGTGTCACTCCTATGGACACTTCTCTTGAAATCGTCCAAAGAAAAAAGAACAACATCCTTCACAATCTCAACAAGAGAAAAAACCTCCCAACAATGACTCTGGATTCAAGATAGCCTCAAGAAGTAAGAGCATCCCTACAAAGGATCAGTCTGCATCCAAAGAGGAAGAGTTTACTGAAGTTCCCAAACAAACTAGAAGGTACCAAAAAAAAGGAACAGAAGCAAATGTCCCTTCACAATATTCGACTAATAACTTTGAATCTATTGGCTCCCTCCAAAAAGAGGATCTAGATTAAAGCACTAAGAACACCCCAAAATCAAAACCGTCAGAAAATCCCCCTCATGGGATTGCAATAGAGAGGTATTTAAGAGAGAAGGAAACAACATAGGAGGATGAGAAGGAAGAGGAAGATGAAAAAGAGGAATTTGAGGAAGAACAAGGGAAGGAAGAAGACATATCTGAAGAACGGAAGAAATGAGAGGAAGAGGAGCAAGAAGAGGTGTTTCCATGGAATCCATATGCAAGTCTGTTACCTCCACCACCCCTCTCTTCTAAGAAACAAGGGACAGTCTCCTTTGATGATGCTCTCAAAAAAGGATATCATCCATCCCTCCCTATCACAAGGGAGTGGGCATCAAATAAAGATCAAGGAATCAAATAAAGATCAAGGAAGAAAAGAACTGGATGTCCATGCCTCATTAAGGAAGTGGTCAACTTTGGACTTCTTGCTTAAAGGATGTTACTCTTAGTAGGGGGAATGGATTGCTTTTGCATTCTGTTATGTAATCAATTTATAATAATTTATCTGAGTTGTGATGGATATGCACGAAGGATTGACAGCTAGGAAAAAGGTTGTAATCGCCATTGGCCTAAGCTAGTTAAGCAATATGGATTTAGTTTAGGAAGTCCATATTTTTACTACCAAGAAGTTTGTCTTTGTAATCTAGAGCTCCATTGAGCTACCTTCTTTTTTCTAATATAAATCCTATTCGTTTCAGTAAAAAACGTTTTTGGTATTGTCCAAAGCTTTATTATACTATAGAGCTTGTGAGAATTCATTTTTAGCTTAACAATATTGATCTTCTTCTTTAAACTAATTATAACAAAAAATACTTTTAATCTTCTAAATTATGTTAATGAAGCTTTAGAGTATCTTTGAATTTTTTTTATTATCCTCATCTTTTTATTGAATTACAATTTCTCTTGAAATTTCAATAAAGTGACATTTATTAAAAATAAAGAGAATAGCAATCAATATTCTTCCAATATAAAATATAAATCCTATTCGTTTTAGTGAAAAAAAGTTTTTGGTATTGTCCAAAGCTTTATTATACTATAAAGCCTGTGAGAATTCATTTTTACCTTAACAATATTGATCTTCTTCTTTAAACTAATTATAACAAAAAATACTTTTAATCTTCTAAATTATGTTAATGAAGCTTTAGAGTATCTTTGAATTTTTTTTATTATCCTCATCTTTTTATTGAATTACAATTTCTCTTGAAATTTCAATAAAGTGACATTTATTAAAAATAAAGAGAATAACAATCAATATTCTTCCAATATAAAATATATACCCAATAACAAAAATAATCAAAATAAAAATAATTACATTTTGCAAAATAAGTACTTCATTCACAAAAATTGTGTAAACAAAGAAATAAATTAGAAAAAAAAAAAAAAACTCAAAAAAGTCAGACAGCTACAACCCGTTTCAAAGATGAAGTTCATAATGGAACGAACGAAAATGAGAATATCAGCGATGGATCAACTTACCATGGCTTATGGATTTAACTGAGTCTGTCCTTCGTTTGAATCGTTCCAAATATCTCGGCTGAATCTGCAAGAAAATACTTCAAAACAGGAGCTCAAATTTCAACCATATGCTTGTTGATAGAGACCAGTGTTGGATTTTGATGAGCAAAATGTTCTTTGTAGAGACCTGTGTTGGATTTTGACTGCATTTTGCCTGTAAATTACAGCTTATTTTTCAGGCTAATAATCAAATAAAACACATGTACTTTGCAAAAACGTTCGATTATTCTTCCCAAATTCTTACCATGGACAAAGCATTTAAAGCATTTACAGCATACAAGGAAATACATATAGAGATAATTAGAGTCATAGCTAGAAAATATATACGCGTTGTAGATTAAGAATTACCTTCAGGCTTTCTTCACGCAGAGACGGGGAGAGTTTGATTGAAATTGAATTAGAGTAACCTTCCTTTGAGTTCTCAGATAGAGAAAAGAAGAATATATATATAGACGTTGAATGAGTTCATACATGTAGTTTGTTGCATAGGGAATTTAAAATAAACCAGTAAAGAAATAGTACTGGAATTTTTGGGAAGAAAAGCAGGCGATAACCACTTTTTACCGGTGTTAAGATCTGAATGGTGTGGTATAACATCTCATCAGTACAAAAGCCATAGTACTGTAGGTTGAAGCTAATTTTTATTCCACGAATCTTATTTTTGGATATCATCCACATTCCAATCTTGTTAACGTACGTATATTCTTGTTTGTATTGCGCTCTTTCTGTTTTTCTTCCACGGATTTTCTCGTGGAATCTGCTTTTACCTCGTCAAGGCATTGCTCGTAGTCTGATTCGTGAATTTAGGGAGTACTGTGAGACGCCTTTGAGCATCTTATCAAATGTGTGGGAGACTCTGATTTGATGGTTACGATGCCTTCGATTGGAAATTGACGACATTTAGTACTGATTTACAAAATTCCAGACGAGTTTGACCCACATGGCAAACTAATTTTTTATTGTTATTCGTTTTAATTGTGATTCAAAAGGTGCACAGTCCATTTTTATACTCTATACAAATGGTGCGGCCCTGTTATTCGTTGGGTTTGGTGATTATATTCTAATTCTTTGGGGATAAAGGTTGGTCCTTTTAATAAAGAACGCATTTATAATTGACATGGAATCACTTCAAAATCACATTGGTTATCTTTGAAAATTTGCAAAAGCTTTCTAATATTTGTAAACTCCGGAGCTTATACCCAATAACAACTACTTCGTGGGAAGTCCCCCATTTCAAGATTCTTCCTTTTTGTTCAAGGGTGAAGAAATCAAGCGCATAGTTTTGAGGAGGTCACCCATTCTAAGACTTCTCTTATGGCTTAAGGGTGAAGAAATGAATCGCATAGCATTAATCATCACTTTTGGGGCTTGCACCTAGTAAACAGAAGTTCTCAGGAGGTCACCCATCATAAAACTCCTCCTTTGGCTCAAGGGTGAAGAAATCAATCGCATAGCATTAGTAATCACTTTTGCAGTTTGCACCGGGTAACCAAGACTTCTGAGGAGGTCACCCATCACAAGACTCCTTCTTTGGCTCAAGGGTGAAGAAATGAATCACATAGCATCAATCATCACTTATGCAGCTTGCACCTAGTAACCAGGACTTCTCGGGAGGTCACCCATCACAAGACTCCTCCTCTAGATCAGGGTGAAGAAATTAATCACATGGCATTAATCATCACTTTGGTTGCCTGCACGGGAAGTAACCAAGACATCTCGGGAGGTCACCCATGACAAGACTCCTCCTCTGGTTCAAGGGTGAAGAAATGAATCGCATAGTATCAGTCATCACTTATGTGGCTTGCAGCCAGTAACCAAGACTTCTCAGGAGGTCACCCATCCCAAGACTCCTCTCGCTCAAGCCACATAAGTCAAGCCCACTTAGCTTGCTACCCCATTTGCAAAACCGTAGCAAGTATTGTGCCTTGTGAATTATTTGAACATATCTCCATTAGTCCACTTAGTACTCATTACAAGTGCTAAGTGGATTAGTCAAAACCATGTGAAATTGATTGCTTACGAGTATACTCATGGGATATGAATCATATATTAATTACTTACACTACTTAAATAATCTCAAAATAATATATTATATTTTATTATTTTTGAAAAACAACTCTTTAAATTATTATGCAATTCAATAAAATAATAAATTTAAGTCATGGTTACGAGTATACTCATGGGATATGAATCATATATTAATTACTTACACTAAGTAAATAATCTCAAAATAATATATTATATTTTATTGTTTTTGAAAAACAACTCTTTAAATTATTATGCAATTCAATAAAATAATAAATTTAAGTCAAAACCATGATAAATTGATTATTTAAGATTATATTCTTGAGATATGAATCATATATTAATGACTTACCCTACTTAAATAATTTCAAAATGATATATCATACTTTATTATTTTTGAAAAACAATTCTTTAAATTATTATGCAATTTAATAAACTGATAATAAATTTTAAAGTATATTTATTTTAAAACATATGATTATAATACGAATTTCTTTTAATTATTAGGCAATTCAATAAATAAAAAATTCTAAAGTATGTTTATTTTAAAACATATAATTATGATAGGAAGTTCTTTTAGTTTAAAAAAAATTGTTTACTTTTACTTTTTAGAAAAAAAATCTTTGAGGATAATGTTCATCCCTTATTGGTGTTAGCGAGGCCATGGCCCAGTGGCACTCACTCTACTAGCACCGTATACAAGATCCACATTGGCACACCCTTTAGTGGTAAGGACGGATTCCATTAGAATCGTCCAACACCAATAGGTGGTACGTGTTTCACCCAGTACCATTGTAATCTATGAATGGAGTCTCTTTTGGGGTGTACATGTTAGTAAGGTTGTCCTCGGGGCATACAACTCTAGTCACATCATCGATGAAGCCATTAGTATCCATAATCCTCAACGTGTCCTTTTCATTTGGAAATTCCCTCCCCTCCCAGTAATTTTTTACCCTCTCTGAGATTTCAGCGATGGTCTATAATCTCATTTTTCATCCCCCACTAACCCATCCACTTGCCACATTAGCAAGGCTTTGGATTCAACTCTAGTTTGTAAATTTAAATTCTATCACATCCCCTCTACGAGGGTTCGCTCTGTGAACCTATGGTATATCACAATTATTGGTAGGATATTAAAGAATACTTTTAATTTTACTAGATAGTAAGAAATTTTTTCGAGATTCATTTTATTGAATCCCTTCTCAATATACCTTTCCAAAAAAAAATAAAAAATTACTAGATATTCAATGTATCTATTTTATCCATAACATTTTTAATAATATTTTTTTTTTACCCTTAGTATTAGTGACATGGAACAACTCTTATAACCCCTAAAACCCTGGCAAGTTGAAACATGAAATCTTAGTAATTGTAAATATTACAATATAGGGACAACCCGTAAACACATTTAACTTCACACATAGTCATTTCAATCAACTTCACACCATATTCACTCACATATTATACATACACAAACATCATTATGAATTTGGAAACATAGTTGGATTCACACCACCTTCACAAGCAAATCATACTTATTTAAACAATAATATGACTTCACACCAACTTGAGACATATTGTACATATTCAAACACCCAAATACCCTATAGATACATAATTATACCCCGCCCCCCCCCCAATATCCATATGTTAATATATTAAAAATAACCCATCAACCCTTATATACTAGGTAATATATTGCTTCCATTTTTTAGAGTATTAAATACCCCAAAATGAAATCATGTGTTATAAGATTAATTTGTCTATTTAGTGAATCCCATGTGGCTCCCCTCCTACATAATATTTCTCCCCTGCTTCATTCAACTTTGCGATTTTGGCTCCCGCTTCGTTTGATTCTATGATATCATCTCTATTCTACAACCTCGACTTCTATCCTCTCCCCTCCCATATACGTTTTTATCACTTACTTCATTTGGCCCTATAATTTTAGCTTTCTCTTTGTTTGTTACTACAAGCTCAACTCTAGTCTACAACCTCGACTTCCATCCCCTCTCCTCCAACATAATTTTCAACCACTCTACTTTTTTAATCTCTAGTCTATAACCATGTCTTTCGTACCCTATTGGCCCACCCCAATGAATCTATGAGTTTTCCATTGCAAGTTCAACTTTGGTCTGCAACCTTGGTTTTCATCCCTTATTTTCCCACATAATTTTTTACCACCCCGCTTCGTTCAGCTATGGTCTACGAACGTATATGGTTGACTTGAATGAAGGTCTATAAGCTCACATTATGTGTGAAGGTTGACTGAATGAAGGTCTATAAGCTCACATCATGTGTGAAGGTTGACTTGAACGAAGGTCTACAAACTCAGTTGGTTTGTTCTACAATTGAGCTTTTTTTAATTTGGTTTTGCATGCTAGCGGGAAACTTAGATTTTTCTTCAGTGCTGAGGTCCAACAATATTTTTCTTCTAGGTACAAAATATAACTATAAAATGCTCTATGCTTTGTGATAATTCTTGTTGGCCTACTTGTTAGATTGTTTTTCTGATTTAGTATACCTTTTGGGTCTATTTTTTATTGTTAGCCAAGTCATGGATATCATGTTGACATCGTAGAGTGGTATTGTATATTATGGGGTACCTAGGGAGATACCCAAGGGGATAATGCTATTTATTGAGACCAACTTTATTAAATAAGGCCCGTGTAGTGTGAAAAACAACAAAGGTATTTTTTAAGTATCCAAATATTATACCTATGTGTAGTATTATAGGTGATTATTTGAAGAGTTGATAGGTTGTTTGAAGGGCCTCCTTTGGGGGAGTCTCTTGGGGTTGTTGTTCCAATATTGATTGAAATCGGATTGTTCAGAGAAACAATGCTATGCGTGGATGAGTTTTCGTTCACATGAATTGGGTCCTTGTCATCTACTACAACATGGTTGGGTTTCAGTAATGGATCGAGATCTTCCTCTGATGATAAGGATGAAGTGTCATCATTGGTATACAGGACTAACAATGATGAGATATTGAGGATATCAATGTGGTTGGTTGTATTGTTTGTGAGGGGTATTATCTCATCCTGAGGAAAATATGGTAGGTTTGTCAGGGGAGGAGTACGGTTTTCCCATAACCACATTTATTCCAAGTGGATAGTTCATTCTGTGTGTGAAATGGGGCACTAAAATGTGTAGTGAGTTAACAACCCACATGATCAACATGGATGAGTAGTACCCAATTGAATTAGTGGATGTACAGGGCTTGGGGGCCGAAAAGTGTAGTTATGTGGAATTGCGTCCATGTTGGTCCAAATCATGTGAGTATGGTTCCCACATGATGAGCACCTTTCGTGACTCTCATTCACCTCAGATCTTCTGATAAAGTCGATAGAGGAAGTCTCTTGAGAGTCTCGTTGAGGTCTTTCAACAATAGGGTGTGTGAGATGAATTGTTTCCAATGCATCCTGAAATCGAGGGAGTTAAGGTAGTTAGCATGCCCCGTGATGAAGAACTCGTTTGATCCAAATTGCAGTTGGAATTATTGTCGAATGCTAACATCGACTGGGACAAGTCATCGATGTCGATACAACTTTGACAAGTTTCGACTTCAACGTGACTTCGACAACCTCAGCAACTTAGACAGGTTTTGACGTC
Organism: Larix kaempferi; assembly: GCA_027924585.1. Taxonomy (NCBI): domain Eukaryota; kingdom Viridiplantae; phylum Streptophyta; class Pinopsida; order Pinales; family Pinaceae; genus Larix; species Larix kaempferi. The sequence continues at coordinate 40,664 of BSBM01001701.1, read as the reverse complement.
GACATGACAGCTCCGCCGAGTCTCGACTTCGACATACTGTGATACACTCTGCACTTTTGACATGTTCAACAACCTCACAGTTCATGACATCGACAAGAGCGTCGACATGCGACCAACGACTGTCAAAATTCAACAAACTGTCTCTCTGCCTTCCAGTCGACTATAACGGTCGAACTGTTGCAACCATTCTAACTTCTTCTTTGTAACTGAATGTAACGGGAAGGAACCCAAGTGTCCCAGAAATCTATATAAGCATGTATAATATTGTAACATACATCAATCAATTGATCAATCTATTTGTTTACATCTAATAGAGAACAACAGTTTGCATTCCTGCATATTGTCTATGCATATTGTGTTTATCTGTGTAGTGTAATCCTACTTTTGCTCATTCTATTTCTTAAGATTTCGCCATAATAGAGTCGACTCATTCAGTCGAACTGTTGTCCCCCTCGCGCTTCCTGTACACGACCCAGATCATTGGTATCATAGCAGACTCAAATCAGAGCACTCAGTTTTGTTCGTGCTTAAGTTCTGTGTATACAATTCTCTCGAAGGTACCTGACTTATGCCGGTTCAAACTCGCTTGCAATCACAACAATGCAAGCAGACGCTACCTCCAGAAATCACAGAAGAAACAGAAGATAGACATGCAGCCAACAAGACAGCACAGCTTACTGAGCAAGCTCTGGCTCAACAACGAACTGAAATGTTTGCCTAGTTCAACAAAATTCTCATGCGATTTACTTCGACATCCGGAGGATTTTCGACGCGAACTCACTCCGATAAAATTAGCCCCTTCAAAGTGCAAATGAATTTGGACATACCGAATCTTGAAGGTAAGATTGACGCAGAATCCGTTGACAATTGGGTGCAACAATTGGAATCCTATTACGCTATAAATCAACTCTCCAAAGATGAAAAAGTCACCATTGCATCCTTAAAGATGTCAACCTCCGTGCACTATTGGTGGGAGAACCTCTCAACAAAGATGGATAAAAGATGAGACCCCATCAACACATGGGATAAATTCGTCAAACACATCCGAAAGGAATTTTACCCACCTAAATAACTCGAGCAGCAGTATAAAAAGTGGCAGCAGCTAAGGCAATGGAAAGACCAATCAATATAGAGTTACACCGACAAGTTCTACCCACTCATGGCGAAACTTGGCGTCCAAGAAGAAGAGAAATTGCTTGTTCAGAAGTACATCATCGGATTGTCCCAGTACATCCAGCAGTAGATGGAATTTCTAACTGTCACTATGCTTGCGGATGCATTCCACTACGCCAGCAAACTGGAAATCAAGCAAAAAGGGAAAGCACGCTTCGCGACAAAGCCGACGTCGGGATGACCACCCGATAAGAAGGCACCAGCTGACTTCGACAAGTCCAAATCTTCTCAGCCGGCACCGCCAAAGCCAGACCATGGCAAGAAGCCTTTTCACAAGAGGGAACGTAGCAAACAACTACCGACCAAAAAATGGTGCAATTACCACCACTCATCTTGGTATGATACGTCTGAATGTAAAGCTCAGAAGACATTTTTGACGAAATTGTTGACCTCTGATGCATTCGACAAGATGGTGGAAGAATCGGATCTAGACACAATGACCCTTTTGACCTCGACCACTCCAGCAGCCTCGACTATCGTCGACGAGGAGGAATGAGAACACCTGTTCCATACATGGATATGGGTCCAGAGCAACCCATTACATTTGACTGTGGACAGCGAGAGCCAGAAGAACTTCGTTTCTGAAGATCTCGTAAAGAAACTAGGTCTTGTTACCACTCCGCATCCTCAACCTTACAACATCAGTTGGATGAAGGATGGACAAGAACTTCGGATCACTCGACAATGCAAGCTCACCTACTTCATAAAGCCTTTTGAAGATGAAGTACTTTGTGACATGGCACCACTCTCCATAGTCGACGCCCTATTTGGGAAACCTTACCTCTGAGATAGACATGGAAGTTATCAGTCACGGCCTTAGAAGGTGATTGTCAGAATCCAAAAACGATTGGTTCAGCATACCAAAGCGTCAACCTACATCGACAGTTGCAATAATATCTTCCAAACTGACAAAGAAGCTCATCAATCATGCTCAGAAGTTTACATTAATCATGATCAAGCCGCAACATTATAAGAAGACTGCAGTAATGAGTCGAGTCATCGACCAATGCAGCTCTCGACAGAAGCAGCAAGTCGATCATATTCTCGATGAGTACCAGAACCTCTTTCAAGCTCCAGACGGAGTACCTCAACATTGTCAAGTAAAACACTCCATTAAACTTGTTCTTGGTTCTTCTTTGCCTAATGCATCTGTTTACAGAAGATCCATTCTCAAAAATGAAGAGATTCGCAGAAAGATCCAAGAATTAATCGACAAAGGTCATATCTGACCCAACTCCTGTCCTTGTGGAAGTCCAGTCGTCCTAGTTCCGAAGAAAGACGGGACTTGGTGCATGTGCATCGACTACAGAGCTCTCAAAAAAATATCGGTGAAGAATCAGTACCCTCTTCCGCAGATAGACGAGCTCATTGACTGTCTGAAAGATGCTAAATTCTTTACTAAGATTGACCTCAAGTCGAGATACCATCAGATTCCAATCGAGCCCTCAGATGTGTGGAAAATTGCTTTCAAAACCAAGGAAATATTGTTTGAATGGTTAGTCATGCCTTTCGGCTTAATCAATGCACCTACGACCTTCATGCGACATATGGATAACCTTCTTCGACCTTGCATTGGAAAATGGGTTATTTTCTATCTCGACGATATACTAATTTTCAGTTGATCATGGGAAGAACATGTCGGACATCTTCGACAAGTCCTTGACACTCTCCAACAACATCGGCTTTATCTGAACATGGACAAGTGCTCTTTTGCGATGAACATCATCAATTATTTGGGGTATGTAATTGACTTTGCAGGAATTCACGTCGACGCAAAAAAGGTACAGATCCTCAAAGATTGGCCCATTCCTAGAAGCGTTCAAGAACTAAGAAGTTTTCTTGGTTTGGCGAATTTCTATTGACGATTCATACTCGGATTCAGTCACATAGAATGGCCCTTCAATCAGTTGACGAAAGGAAACAGGAAAACTGTCTTCCATGGACAACAACACAACAAGCAGCTTTTGAACAACTCAAACACAAGCTCTGCATTCCACTAGTACTTGTGTTACTTGATTTGCATCAGCCCTTTGAGATTAAGATGGACGCATCAGACTATGCCTTGGGCGCAGTGATCACTCAGTCTGGTCACCCAGTCGCTTTTCATTCTGAGACTTTTAACGACACAGATAGAAGATACTCGACATATGAAAAAGAACTGTACGCCATTGTGCAAGCTCTCAATCAATGGAGGCATTACATCCTTGGCAAGGAAACGATCATTCTCACTGATCACAAACCTCTACAGTTTGCTCCTACAGAATCAAAGTTGCAAAAAAACCGACAACTCAAGCGAATTAATTACCTACAACAATTTGAGTTGGTGATTAAGTATCAGAAAGGTAAAGCTAATGCCGTCGTCGATTGCCTCACTCGACCACCCATTACTCTCCTTTTGACAGTGATGAGTATGCAGGGATACGACATGACCACTTGGCCATAGTTGTATGAGGACGACAATGCATTCAGTCTATCGACACTTATAGACTAACAAGTCATCGACCTCAGACTCCGACTATTTCCTGAAAGAAATATTGCTATACAATCTTGGACAACTTTGTGTACCCACTGGTGAGCTCCGACAGCAGCTCATTTGGTACACACACTACAGCAAGACTGCAGGACACTTTGGAGTAGCAAAGACACTTTCTATTTTGTAGAAGTATTTCTTTTGTCCTACACTTAAATCTGACGTCAACAAGTACATTCGATCATGCGTGGTTTGTGCCATTGCTAAACCGCCTAATCGACGACAGGGATTGTATACACCTCTACCAGTTCCTAGTCGACCATGGGAATCTATTTCTATGGACTACTTGACGGGTTATCCTATTACCAGACATCGGCATAACGCGATCTTAGTAGTAGTCGACGGATTTTCCAAGATGGCCATTCTCATACCATGTAAGAAGACCACGACAGCAGAGTAGACCGCTTAGCTCTTCTTTACACATGTTTGGAAACACTTTGGTTTACGCACAACCATTATTTCCAACTGAGATTCCAAATTCATCAGCATCTTTTGGAAGAACCTCTGGAAACTGTTAGACACACGACTCTCATTGTCGACAGCTTTCCATCCTTTGACCGACGGACTGATGGAAGTTGTGAATCGCTTGGTAGTACAACTTCTTTGCATGTACAATCACCAGCATCGACGCACATGGGATGAAAGTCTTCCAAACATCCAGCACAACTACAATCATGGTCAACACAACTCTACAGGCACAACACAGCCGAGCGACACCGACTAGAGCCAACAAGAAGTTGATAAAGAAGTCAAGTTCAAAGATCAGATATGCGACATCCAAAAGCAAGCACAGGAAATGTTGCACATATCAAATGAGAAAGATAAGGCCCAACACGTCAAGCATCGTATTCCTCATACATTCCAAATTGGGGATAAGGTCTGGTTACATATCAAGAAGGAGCGCTTCACAGGCCCATTCAAGAAGTTGAAACCTTTGCGATATGGTCCGTACAGTATTCTTCGATAGATTGGCAAAAACTCTTTCCAGCTTGGCATTCTTACATGTCTGGGCCTGCATCTAGCAGTCAATGTGGATCTACTTCGACCATACCATGCACCCTTGTTGGACCATAACAACTTGCAGACAGCAGAACCCAAAGACATCCATCCAGATTTTCAGGAGCCTCTTCCTTGTGACACCATTGTGGGACGACGAGTACGTCTTACAAGGACGAACACAATTCCCATATTTCATGTTGCCAAGGCTGGCCAGATCCCCTCTCAAGGAAAGCAGTACTCTGTTACTGAATTGACCGACAAGTTTCCTCATCTTCGTGAGCAAACAATGGGGTCCATTGTTTCTTAAGGAAGGTGTTATGATCCACATCGCAGTTGGCATTATTATCGAATGCTAACATCGACTGCGACAAGTCATCGATGTTGATACAACTTCGACAAGTTTCGACTTCGATAACCTCAGCAACTTCGATAGGTTTCGACATTGACACAAATCCGATGAGTCTCGACTTTGACATATTGTGACACACTCCACACCTTTGACATGTTCATCAACCTCACAGTTCACGACATCGACAAGCAGCGTCGACATGCGACCAATGACTGTCGAACTTCGACAGACTGTCTCTCTGCCTTCTAGTTCACTGTAATGGTTGAATTGTTGAAACCGTTCTAACTTCTTCTTTTTAATCGAACGTAACAGGAAGGCACCCAAGCATCTCAGAAATCTATATAAGCATTTATAATATTCTAACATACATCAATCAATCGATCAATCTATCTATTTACATCTAATAGAGAAGAATAGTTCGCATTCTTGCGTATTGTCTGCGCATATTGTGTTTATCTGTGTAGTGTAATCATGCTTTTGCTCATTCTATTTCTTAAGCTTCTTCCATAACAGAGCCGAATCATTTAGCCGAACTGTTGTTCCCCTCGTGCTTCCTAGACAGGACCTGGATCATCATTGCATGGGTAGCACTTATGGGTGTATTTAGTAAGTTCCTAAGCTCTAGAAAGGTGGGGCAAAAGTTCGTTGCATGCCTTAATCTACCACACATAGCACATGGTTGATTGACTTTGTAGGCAAGGGGGTTGCTTGGTATCACTGGGGCCTTCAACTGTGGTTGCTTGATGCCGCTAGTGTTGGGATGGCATGTGACCGTAAATGGAATTGTCACAATTGGTTTCAGTTCTGGGATTTCTATGGATGGTACACCTACAGGTGAAATCATAGTGAAATTGAATTGGACATATGGAATTTGTACTATTTACAGATATGGTGATGTTAAGTACCAAACTAGTATTCCCAAGGTGAGCATGGGCAATGTGAGTGTAACCATAACCGAGGTTCCTTGCACTCCCGAGGGGGGGAACAAGAAAGGGATTTGAACCACTTGTAGTACTGAAGGAGATGGGGGGATGGTTGTTTCCTTAGTGTGGTTATTTTTTTCAGGTTACGATGTTGATGTAGAAGTGGCTCGTGTATTTTTTTTAGAGGTGAAGATAGCACACATGATATTATTTGTGGAGGTGGGGACATTTGGTGGAGGGATAGAGTATGCCCCCAATAAGGTGGAATCTTTTTAAATGCAAGGACCTATATCTGTATATGAAGAATGGTTTTCTAATCCTATAGTGGGTAGGATATTATCAGGGTTTGAATTAGGATGATGCGTGTATAATGTGAGCTGATCAAGGGTGACTATTTTCCCATTGTGGGGGAACATCGTGATGCAGAAAACCAATGAGGCCACCTCCTTGATGGTGTACATATATCTACATCCCAAAAGGATCTTTTAATCAATTTGATCATCGACTACTTTAATATCCAAGGGTACAAATTTTCCTCACAATCCAATGCAAACATTCTAGTATAAACCTTATTGTTTCAATGGCCTACCATCGTAAGTGCGAAGGGTGATAAATGAGGGGACCGAGTCTAGTAATCCAATATGATTTCAAACATATGTGGACACCACACAAGTAGACCATCCTTCATCGAATATGCATCGATGAATGATGATGTTCTTGATAGAAACTGGAATTTATAAAGTGGTTGATGAAGGTAAGCATGGTTCACCACTGTTGAGGTTGAATATTATTATGCGGGAATCCAATGGATCAACTGCACCTAAAGAAGAGAGTGGTGCATTATTTTGGGAAGGATGAGATTGAATAACTTCTAAATTTTACATGGTGGTGGGGGATTGGGCCAAATCATCTACGATGTTGTAATTATGAGCAACTTCATCTTGGGATTATGGGCATTTCGTTGGAGTGGTGGCTCTAGGACTTGAGGGATTTGGTCATTACTGGGATGTGGTATCTGCAAACACATGCTATAGGTAGTGGATAAATCCTCCCTCTGTGGAGGTTCAGGCATTCCATAACCTTTTTTATGGGTCTAAAGGTTGATTTTGGTTGCATTCATGTAGATTTTTTGGAAGGTTCCATTGCCTGGGGAGCAAGGTTCCTACTGATGAGAAACAACTCCCTGGTTGGTGAATGGTTGTTGCAAGACAACTTGTTGTGGTTGAGGTTCATTTTTTTTAGGAGGGTTGGTACCTGCCTTCCTCTCGGCCTCAATCAACTATTGACACTGTAGTATCAACATGAAATGATGTGATTAATGTTTGTATTCTTCGCACATGATGCAAGGGAATTTTGTTCTAAGGTTGAGATTATTTCTGTGATGCACCTGCAACAATTAATTAATAAGACTATGCGAAATAGCAGAAATGACAGAACTCAGAAGCACTTTTATATTGATCACAGGCCACTTCGAGGGGGCAACCTCCTATGAGCAAGCTCAATACAAATAACTTCATGGTGCCTTCATACATCTCAACACACACTTATATACTAAGTCTAGGCACCAATACTATGGGTCAAAACCATGGGCCACTACAAACTATGGATCAACAATACTACGGGTGACTTACAAAGCATATGCGCCAACAACAATAACACAAACTATTGATCAACAAATACTATGGGATGACTTACAAAGCATATGCGTCCAACAACAATATACTAACAAAGTAAAGACATGGGTTCCTAACATCCCCTCCCCCTTAAAAAAAGCTTTGTCCTCAAAGCTTTAGATGTGGAAATTGTTGTTGAATCGGAAGGAGTGGTTCCCATGTAGCATCCTCTGGTTGCATGCCGTGCCACTGAATTAAGACCTCTGTGATAGAGCAAGAGTGAAGCTGATGAGTGCGCCGATTGAGGATGGCCTCCGGTTCCAAAAGTATGGATCCTTCATTATCCAGTTCGGGTAAAACCGTTTGTCCATTGATGTTGGTGCCAAGAACTTTCTTCAGACAAGAGACATGAAAGACTGGATGAATGCGGGAAGAAGGAGGAAGTTCCAATTTATAAGCAACGGACCCAATCTTCTGAAGAATCCGATATGGCCCATAGAACTTTGGAGCGAGCTTATGACGCCCTTTGAGTTTCAAGGAGGATTGCTTGTACGGATGGAGACGAAGAAAAACCATATCACCGAATTGAAAAGTGCGCTCAGAACGATGTTGATCAGCTTGTTGCTTCATGCGATTTCTTGCCATGTGAAGATTGTCCCGCAAAATGCGAAGAATCTGATCGCGGTTTCGAAGGACCGTGTCAACTTCCTGAACTGGTGAATTGGTGGGGGTGTATGGAAGAAGAACTGGAGGTGCCTGACCATAGATTGCTTCATATGGGGTCATTTTAGAGGCAGTGTGGTAAGAGGTATTGTACCACCATTCAGCGAGAGGGAGCCACTTTTCCCACTGATGTTGTTGTTCCGAGGTGAAGCAACGAAGATAAGTTTCCAAGCATTTATTGATAATATGAGTCTGACCATCTGTTTATGGGTGATACCCTGAACTCATCTTTAGTTTGGTGCCAGTGTGGCGAAATAGTTCTGTCCAAAAATGACTGGTGAAAGTTGCATCACGATCCGAGACAATGGAAGAAGGGATGCCATGAAGACGAAAGATCTGGTCCAGGAAAATTTGAGCGACTGAGGAGGCTGTATAGGGATGGCTGAGAGCACAAAAACGACTATATTTGGAGAGGCGATCAACCACAACGAGAATCACTATCTTCCCACCAGATTTAGGGAGCCCTTCAATGAAATCCATAGAAATATCTATCCAAATCCGTGTAGGTAAGGGCAAGGGTTCAAGCAATCCTGGAAGGAGTGTTGTTTCACCCTTATGGCGCTAGCAGGTATCACATTCGGCCACCATCTGTTGAATTGTCCTTTTCATGCCCTGCCAAAAGAAGTTATGCCGTGCCCATTCATACGTTTTGAGGAACCCAGAGTGCCCTGCCGATGGAGAAGCATGGAGTTCATAGAAGACAGCCTGTTGAAGATCTGTGCTCTGGGGAAGCACCAGACGACCCTTGTATCTCAGAGAAGCACCATCCCAAGAGTAATGTGGTACAACAGAAGGGTTGTTGGTCAAGCGTTGGATGATTTGAGATAAGGAAGAGTCATTGACATAACCCTGTTGAGCAGATTGCAACCAATTTGGAACAGGCATAGAAATAGCTGAAAGAGAACCTTGGGCATCAAATGTGCGAGAAAGAGCATCTGCCACAATATTGTCTTTACCCTTCTTGTAAGTGATCTCATAGTCATAACCCATGAGTTTTATAACCCATTTCTGTTGTGCCGGGGAGGAAACATGCTATTCCAAGAAATATTTCAGACTCTGGTGATCAGTCTTGATGCAGAAATGATTCCCTAATAGGTATGGGCGCCACTTCTGTACTGCATGCAAAATAGCCATCATTTCCTTCTCATAGGTAGAGGCAGCTAAATTCTTACCTGAAAGGGCTTTGCTGGTGAACACAATGGGGTGTTCATCTTGAAGGAGAACAACACCAAGTCCATTGCCGCAAGCATCACTCTCAATAGTGAAGGGCTTGGAAAAATCGGGCATAGCTAGAACAGGTGTAGTACACATAGCTTGTTTTAGTTTGTCAAATGCACACTGAGCAGCATGTGTCCATGTAAAAGCATCCTTTTTTAATAGAGCAGTTAATGGAGCTGCAATCTTCCCATAATCCTTGACAAACTTGCGGTAGTAGCCAGTCAACCCCAAAAAACCACGAAGGCTCTTGAGTGTCTGAGGATGCAGCCAATTGTTCATGGCATCAATTTTGGCAGGATCCACCCGAACCCCTTGTGCTGAGATAATGTGCCCAAGATACTTAACTTCCTTCTGTCCAAAAACACATTTAGACTGCTTGGCATGGAGATGATGGTCAGAGAAAAGTTGCATGACGAGATCTAGATGCTGGAGATGTTCATCCCATGTTTTACTGTAGATGAGGATATCATCAAAGAATACCAGAATGAATTTCCGCAAGTAGGGTCGAAATATTTTATTCATTAAGGCCTGGAATGTGGAAGGAGCATTAGTGAGGCCAAAGGGCATGACCAAAAACTCATAATGGCCATCATGTGTGCGAAAAGCTGTTTTAGGGATATCATCCTCATGAATCCGAATTTGATGATACCCAGAACGAAGATCCAACTTGGAGAAAAAGTGAGCCCCATGAAGCTCATCAACAACAAGAATTGGAAACTTATCCTTGATGGTGAGGTGATTAAGTTCTCAGAATTCAATGTAGAGGCGCCATGACCCATCTTTTTTGCGGACAAGAATAACTGGAGAAGAAAAGGAACTAGTGCTTGGGCGAATAATACCTTGCTTCAATAAGTCCCGAACGAGCATTTTGATCTCCATTTTTTGGTGAAATGGGTAGCGATAGGGCCTGATGTTGGGAGGAACGTTGCTAGGAAGGAGCTGAATATGATGGTCTTCTGGCCTAGAAGGTGGCAATGCCACTGGTTCAGCAAAGACACCTGTATATCGATCTAGAATTTGTTGTAGATCCAAAGGAGTAGTGGAGACCGCTGATGGTTGCATCTGAATGGAATGGATCTAAGCGATGACACCATGTGAATTCTTCTTGAGGAGTTTTTCCATGCGATGTGAACTGATGATGCTGAGAGAACCTGGTTGTAATCCTGTCAAAGTGTGTTTTTTTCCATTGAGGGAAAACTGCATCCAAAGTTCAGCAAAATCCCATAATATAGGGCCAAGTGTGCGTAGCCATTGAGCGCCCAAAATCACATCACATCTGCCTAAGGTCAAGGCAAACATGTCAGAGCGCAAGGTATAATATCCCATAGAGATACGCATATTTTGACACTTCCCTTTGCAAGGTAAGGTGCCCCCATTGGCAACCATGACTTCAAAGTTGGAGCAAGGATGGATAAAACAATCAGCTTGTTTGGCGATCTGAGGGTCAATGAAATTATGAGTGCTACCAGAATCAATGAGTATTGTAAGAGGAAGCTTCTTGAAGTAACCCATGACCCGCATTGTTTGGGGGGTGGTGATTCTAGCTAAAGCATGGAGAGATATCTCTGGCTGGTCATCTTGCGATAGAGGGTCAATAGGCGGTTCCTGAATGTTGACCGGAGCATCCAGTGTTTCTGGATCTTCGTCACCAATTTCAGAGGCAGGCGGAGAATCTACATCCAAGAGATAGAGCTTTTGCTGAACACATCTATGTCCCCGAGTGAATTTCTCATGACAATTATAGCAAAGTCCCTTTTCTTGGAGTGCTTGCATCTCTATTTCAGACAAACGCTTGATAGGAGTTGGTCAAGGAGCCTGCGGTATAGGTGGTCGTTGAGAACCCATATTTCGGAAGGGAACAAAAGTGGGCTTGGAGCGTTGTTGGGCTGCAACCTTGTCTTCTGCCAACTTAGCCAACCGCAGGGCTTCCATCATTGTGTTGGGACAGAACATTTTGACCTCAGAGCAGATGGCATCCTTTAGACCACTGTTAAAACAACTCCGGTAAAAGTCATCAGACAATCCTTCGGTGTGGTTGGCTAGTTTCTCAAATTCGGTTTGATACTCTCTCACAGTGCCAATTTGGCGAAGTTTAGTGAGGGCTCCTGTGAAGTTGTTAACACCCAAAAAGTGTTCACTTCCTCATCTACCTCATTACATGGCTCATTTGTCCATTTTCCTACCATATTTCCCTTAAAAACCCTGAAAATCCCACTAAAATGCCTCCAAAAGGCCAAAAATGCATCCAAAAGGCCACAAAACCCTAAAAAAAGCCTCAAAAAGGCTAAAAAACCCCTTTTTCCTCCAAAAATATCCAAAATTCCTCTAAAAATAGCAAAAACCCCCTAAAAAGGGAAGAAAAATATAAAATAATGAGGAAAAGGAGGAAAAAACACTATACAGCTGCCCTAAACCATATGGTTCCCAAAACCATGGGCCAGCACTCCACCACCAAAAAACTATAAATAGGTGATGGAGACCCCTTATTCCACATCCACGATCAAGTATACCCTTACTCTGCCAAAATCTCTCTTGAAACCCTAGTTCACCATTGAACTACTTTCACCTTGAGAGCCCCTTTTGGCCCATTTCCACCATCGGAGAAAGAGAAGGAGCAAGTTGGAGCTTGGAGCAACCCTCTTGGACATTGCAAGAGCTTCATCAACCTTCACATTGGAGGTAATATTAATATAAAAGCCATTCTTTACATCTTATTGTTTATGTTTCATGCACATGTTTTAGAGTAATTTACATTTCTGTTTTAGCATAATAATTTCCATTTACTGAACTGCTACTAAGGAGTCCCTTCTCCTTAGTAGGTGCTCATTTGCACAAGCTAGGGGTAAAACCCTAGCTACAGAAGTCATCAAAAGCACTAGGACAAATCGTTGCAAAAGGAGCTGGCAAAAGTCTGGCCATTTTGGCTCTTCATGAGCCTTGATGTACCAACGGTACCATTGAAGAGCTTCCTGTTCCAAATGAAAGGATGCCAGTGGAACTTTGTTGACATCAAAAGTATTATGCAGACTGAAATACTGTTCTGCACGATAGATCCATCCAGTTGGATCAGTACCATTGAAGCGAGGAAAATCAAGCTTCGGACCACGAAAATTGCTGGAAGAAGAGAACCCATTGTCTGATGAAGACTCGAACTGTCGTTTGTTGTTCATAGCTGAATGTTCAAGATGGAGGCCGAGAAATTTTTCATCCAGATCCTGGAGTTTGGCTTGGATGGCTGCAAGTGCGTCTTCCATGGTTTTTGCTCCTGCATGGGTGACAGCCATAACCAGGAGTTGTTTTTTTTTTTTTTTGGTTGACTGGGTAGGAAAACAAAAACAGAAACTGCTTTAGTAAAGGAAAATATGGACTTGGGAAAAAATCGGAAGGGTAATTGGGGTTTGACTAGGTTTTGGACACTCTCGAATAGACAGGGAAGCAAAAATGAGGATTTCAGAAGCGGGGTGTAAGAATGGGAAAATTTGGCAGAGGGGGACAAAGAAGCAGAATTCAGAAAGGAACTCTGTGGTAAAATTTGAAGGTGATTGGGTGAAATCTGAGGAAGTTATGGCAAACCCTAAAAATAGACAAATGTGGGATTTCGGGCTTTGGGAAGGGAAATTGGGGATAGGGTCCTCAGCAATGAAATATGCAGAATGGGATAACAGGGGTTCCCTGAAAATTTCAAGGGAAACAGAGTGAAACCAAGGGAGATATGGAGAAAAAACTGAATTTTATACCTTTTTTTTTTTTTCCAGACTGGAGTGGCTACGGCTCGGAAGGGATCTGGAACAACGCCGAATGGATTGAAAATGGCTGGATCTAGAATGGCTTGCAGAATGGATCTGAACGGCTGGATCTCAAACGGCGCAGGAGTGATCGACAACAGTTCAGCTGAAAATAGATATGGACCCTAGGTATGTGCGGCTTCCTAACAGTTCAGGGGTTTCACTCGGCCACCAATGTTGTCTGACGGCTTGCGTATTGGGGCAGTACCCCTCACTCCATGGCTCAGGTAAAATTGATAACCGCTTTGCTACAAATGACAACTCTTGGTTTACCTCACGGGTGGGAACTAGTCAATCAGGTAGGGGTCGTTGCCCTTTTCGCTGGCAGGTCCTCTCAATGGGCCAACTACTTCGAGGTTCCTGTGGTACTCCTCACAATGAGTTTTAGGGCTTATTCCCAAGTACTTCCCACAGCTAAGCGGATAGGGATTATTCCCAAATCCGAACCTGCAACAAGTGCGAAAAAAAATTTGGCAGAAATTTCACCCAGCGAGCCCAAGAAAGTGCTCTGATACCAGATGCGATGCACCTGCAACAATTAATTAATAAGAATATGCGAAATAGCAGAAATGACAGAACTCAGAATCACTTTTATATTGATCACAGGCCACTTCGAGGGGGCAACCTCCTATGAGCAAGCTCAATACAAATAACTTCACGATGCCTTCATAGGTCTCAACACACACTTATATACTAAGTCTAGGCGCCAATACTATGGGTCAAAAGCATGGGCCACTACAAACTATGGATCAACAATACTACGGGCGACTTACAAAGCATATGTGCCAACAACAATAACACAAACTATTGATCAACAAATACTACGGGACGACTTACAAAGCATATGCATCCAACAACAATATACTAACAAAGTAAAGACATGGGTTCCTAACAATTTCCTTGCTTGGGGGGGTTATTGGTCCCCTCATTATGGTTTCCCATGTTATATTTTGTTAGGGGAGAGGGATTCCCACCTACCCTTTTTTCCAGTTCTTCCTATTCTTTACTTTCGTCTTCCCTTGATTTTTTGGATAAGGAGGATTATCTACATTCAACTGCTCAAATTGTTGATTTTGTTGTGTGATAGAAGGTTCGACTAGATTAACCGGGGTAGGGGTCATGAGATGATTACTAGGTGGACCAAGGAACAAAAAATATGGGTTATAAACGGGGGTGAGACAATACGGGTTGGGTGCTCCATAAGACATGGATGTAGGATCTTATGGCACAATTGGAGGTGTTCGAGAAAGTTGTGCTTAACTTGTATTAGGGAATGTATGACTATATGGTGCATACGTTATTTGTCCAGATGGAGTATTTGGATTTGTTTAGGGGGTCATCGATACTTGAGGTGCCAGTATGTACTACTGCATCATATTGTATGGCGTAGAGGCATATGGTTGAGGAGCGATTCCTTGATGGGAAACGACTCCAATAATTCGTTCAGTAGAGAGTGATGTGATGGGAGGATCTTGGTTCAAATAATGATTCCAAGGGGAATTTGGGATGAATGTATATAAATGCATAGACTAATCATATATTAAATCAAAATGTTGGGCCTTGAGAATGGCATCTTCTTTCGCTTTGGGCATAGTGGTTTCCACATCCTTTTCGATCATAGCGAGTGATTTAAGGAACCAATCCAACAAGAATTCAAGTTGGATTTCTATTTTGCACAGTTTCCTACACCTACTTCATGTGTGGATATGATCCACAATGTGTGTAGAGGTATTTTACCAAAATTTTGTTAGGATCTCCAGTCCTAGATTATGACATATAGGTAATTGGACATACATGAGAAGGTGGAATATGTCACATATGGTGGCTATGGAATCAAAAGTGGAATACGTCACATATGGTAAATTGACATACCATTCGGAAGTCATCCTTGTAATGGTTCCCTGAAATAATCAAAGGAAAATGGTGTCTTCAACTATACTATTGGACAAACACTAGAGGTGGAATGACATCACATGGTTTTCTATATTGCCCCTTGTTTTGCCTCGAATTTTGGAATATCCAAGGGGATATTAGGGGGGATTCTTGTCTAATCCAAATCATGTAAATGGGTTCATTTATTATCTTGGATAAATATGGGAGATTTAAACTCCCCATAAATGGAAGTGTTGGACCTTCCATTTTCCTACATATATTACTTCTGTTGCGTGGTAGAGGAGGTGGAGTGGGTGGAAGTGGGGGTGGGGGTGATGGAGGGGGTGGTGGTGGGGGGGAGGAGATTTAAGAAAGTTATTTCCAAGAAAATATGACACTATCATGGTTTCTCAAGTATTCCCCCACCAGATGGTCTCACTTGTGGTTTGTGGGGAGGTAATATGGGAACTCCTCCTTGAATAGGAGGGAGATCTTGCAACCTGAGAGATTGCATAAGGGTTCTTTGTTCCAAAATGGTTGTGGTTTTAAGATAAAATGAAATTAAGGATGAAGGGAATCAAACAAAAGTGACAAATGCAAAAATATGATAACCACAATAACATATGTAATATGGTGTTTGAAAGTGCTTGTAAAGTTCGTGCAACAGATACCGAGTGTTGGTTCCTTTTAATTACGTTAGATGATCTTGTGTAATAAAAAAAAATAAAAATTGTAGTCCCTAATTGACTTAATATCCTTCCTCTCAAATAGTCACTAGGCCTTCCAATAGCTCTCTTGTTGGATGGTTATGAACCTGTCGAAGATGGCTAGTGTAGGTAGAATGAATCAATTATAGAAAGGTGTATGGAGAATGTGTTCCAAAAGGACTAGCAACATTTCCAATAGCTAACAAAATCTGACTCAAGTACAAATGCCACCTCGCGATGATCCTAGTTTTTTGCCACTAAGATACCTGCATCAAGTGTGGATAATGGGTTCAACCTTGAATGGTAAAGTGTATCCTCCACGGAGAGATGGGTAGCTCAATGTGGAAAATAGAAACAATTGTATCTCGACTTTTGCATCCTTGGGCACCACACTTCCTTATCCAGGTTTGATCACACTTGCTTATAGAAATATTTGATAAGTCCCCTAAAATTCAACAACATTTATTGTTTCAAAATTAGTAAGATTGGTGGGAATTATTTGGATTCCTATACCAATCAATCATAACCTAACTAAAATATTGTTTTTTGACGTCCTTGATGGAGGATTTTAGTTGGTTGATAATTACTATGCAATGTTGATTTTATGAGGGTCCAAATCCTTAATCCAAAGTGATGGATGAATGAGATTACAAGTTGAGAGTAAGAGATCAAAGTTTGGGATCTTTTCTCTCAATCACATTTTTAAAAATGGTTGAAAATGAAATCTCTATGGAGAGGGGTGAATTACCTCCTTATTCCCAAGTACAATGAAATAATTCCAAAGTGAAACAAGTTACTTATCACTAGGTTCCACTAGGGGGGGGCCCTTAGTGATACATTACACTTTTTACATCATGGAAAAAACTAAAGTATAACTTCATTTTTGCTCAATTTCCCCCATTGGGAGAGAAGTGCACCCCACCTTGGAGTGCCTAGCTAATTGTCAAGTGGGTGGTCCCATAATGATGATATGATGATGAAAATGTGTTTAGTGCCTAAAAATAGACAACCCAAGTTATCACTTTCCTTTTCTGGAATCCCATTTCCATACATTCCAAACCTTGGGAATTTTTTAAATTGGACCTTACGATAAAAATATTTAAAGTTTTATTAATTGTAATCCTATAGAGGAGAATCACCACTTAATTATAAGCAATATTGACAAAAAACTAAACATAATATCATATCCTATAAAAGGTGATTATTATGTAACTCCTTAAAAACTAAACATAATATCATATCCTATAAAAGGTGATTATTATGTAAGTCCTTATATGACATGTCAACATAGCACAAAAATATAAGTGCACACAAAGTACATGCAAATGAGTTATATATATATATATATTATTCTCTAATAAAAACCATCACACAATGCTACAAAGATAATCCCTCCTCAGTGGGTGGAATGGGCGGTCAAGTAGTCAAGGGTTTAGACAAGTGAATTGTTTATTAGTGGAAGGCATGGGTTTCTCTTGGAGATAAGGGAGACATGAGACCTATGTGGCATTTGCTAGTTTTGCATACACTAGGGAATAGGTTGTCTCATAAATCGATGATGTGCTTAGAAGGTTCCCATTTGACTCTAGAAAGCCCCCCTTTATTCACTTTACAACTTTTGCTTTTCATTCATTTTTAGTTTGATGTTTTTCTTTTCTTTATTTGGGTATTTATTTGTAGCACTTTTTACTTTGCAATAATTTAGTTAGATAATGACTGAAAGGTATTGGACATGTATAACCTTATGGGCTTCAGTTATGACACGAACTTAGATTTGCTTCCATCCACCCTCCATAGGTGCGACAGAGTTGCCACAATAATGTTGTTTTAGAGCAAGTATGAATAACCTCTTAATTCAAGGAGTACCTACCCTCCCAACCACTAACCAATTTCAAGGATGGGAAGTACTTGTTTCAAGTCTAGGGGGAAATATTCTAGTGGGTAGACCACCTAGGCTCAAAACTCAACATTGGTAGCTATTCCGATAGGAAGTGTTAAGGATTGGTATAGTTTTTCCACAAACATCAAATCTGAGACACCAGGGAAGACACAAAAACCATCCTAACAAAGAGGTCATAGAGGGTGAAATTCCTCAATTAGTCACTTAGCCATATTTAGATCAACAGGGGTTTGTATCATGAAAGGTGAAATGAATGGAATAGGGACAAGGTTAACATGGGGAAACTAAAGGGTCAAGTTATGATCCAAGCAACAATATGGAGACTTGTCAGAGAAATTTTTTTATATAACCCAAAAACTAATACAAAATGTGATGCTATGCTAATTTCCTACGCATCATAATTATCGAATAATCACTAGTTATAAAACAAGTCCTAATGCAAGTTAATCTATCAATATAAAATATAAGCATCCATAAAAACACATATCCTCGGGACACATTGTTTGGTACAACTGTTGAATGTAGGATACATCACAGGAACACACTGTGAGGCACTATAAGTCAAGATCCAATCCTATGTCCAATAGTGGATAAATCCATTGTATGCATGGTTCCAAATTGTAGGGCAATGGATCTTAAAATCAATAGGTAAATTACCCGGGGTCCTACTCTGAAACTCTGCCGACTCAACTAATCAAGCTATAATCTCATAAATGTACCTCATCCATCTGCAACTAATGCTCTGTCTCTAGGACTTAAAGTATTGGACAGGATCAAAATATGGTTTGCTTTGAAAAAAAAGAGAGGTAATCCTCATTGGTCACTATAATTTCCTATTAATTTAATATAATAAACAAAGTGCTCAATATAAATTGTCAACCCAGGGAAGTCTGGTTATTTCAAAGGTAATCAAGCAAAATATATGCATAAACATTTCAGTAACTGATCAATCAAATAGAAGTCACCCAATCTACCTAATTGCTGAGTCTATGCTATGCTTACTGCTCAATCCAATTTCAATTACTAATTCGATTGTCAAAGGTTAAGAGAGTTCGCAATCCTTCTATGGTACCAATTCTAGAAATAACTGCTTCAGGAATGAATTAGCTAAATTGCTTTTTCAAGAAGTTAAATTCTAAATCATCATCATAAAAGAGATTCAATCCACAATTGCAATACTCAACCATAAAAGAAGGCAGTCCTCCTTCTACTCTGTAAATCTATATGTCATCTACCAGTTTTAGCAATTAGCCCTTTCCTTCTAACAGATATGTTGCTAAAGACTACCAGAACTCAGTACACAATGGATCGGGAAAATACTGCCTCTTTCATTGATAGAATGAAATTCAGTTACAAATTTCTTCCACTCGTGTTACAAATTCTCTTCAAAATAAGCCTAACCTCTCGAACCATATCGATTTCCTATAAATACTAGACAAGACAATTCAGGTCCTCTTAATTCGGACAGCCATGAAGATCGAAGATCTTCAGGCTGTCGAATCAATACTTCAAAAATAGAAACAGTTACATTCATAATTACATTGAGATAAAATATGTTTCATAGGCATTAATTCTCTCACAACTCCAACTGATTAGATACCAGACAAGTTTCAGTTGGCCGCGTGGATGAATACTTGAGTTGTTTCTGCAACGACCTGAACCAGAGCCCTGAAAAGTGTGATTGCTAGCCACGTACTTCTTTATCCATGTGTATCAGCAATCCGATACACCCAAATATCCTGTGGTCTTAAATTACTTTTCATCAATCCATCACAAGTCAGCACAATTAGGAACAAATCCATAAACACGGGAAAACTTTAGGAATTAATATAACAACGCAATAATAAATTATACTTGCTCGAGTTCATGCTTTTCCTTGGGAAAGATAATGACTTGGTTACAATAATAGGGGAAAAAGGGAAAAAAGGGTCTCAATGGAAGTGAGAAAATAGGGCCATTTCTGGCACCCAACAATCCCCCGACTACATAATTTGTGATAACAAAATTTAAGTGCACGAGTGTTAGGAAATGACAAGTAACTATTGCTTGAAGTGCAAAATCGTAAGGTGTATTCAGTTAATTGAGCATGGCATTAACATATAAGAAATATGTGCTTGTATGATGACAACAATGATTAATTTTCAAATATGTTTGGAGTAAGTGATGTATGTCATAAACCATGTAGAAAAATCCAAGATCAAAAAAATTTTGAAACCAAAATTGTTCAAGAGTGTTGAAAATGAATAAAGTGAAATAAATACAACATATTTAAGTGCTTATCCCATCCAAAATATATATGAAGTAAAACTAATTCAGAGCTATAATTAAATAAATATAGAATTAGTGTTCATTTTAAACTTGTTTAGTTTTTGACCAACAAGCAAAATATTACCAAAAAATGAAATTTAACCATGAAAATATCATGAACTTGAAAGAAGAGGAGTGCAACCCTCAAATAGGGTTTAATGTAGCTAGGCCTTTTGCTTAATCTTATGTGTGAGATGAAAGGTAATTTCCATATTTTAAAACACAAAAAACGGAAATTAATAAATTTGTTTTAATGCCTAAAAGAAGGATTTAACTCTCGTAATATTACCTAGTGATATTACCTAGCTGCTCAAAGAAAGGGCAATGGGGTCATAAAGGAAGTATGTAAATATTTTTGTGATCAAAGAGTAGGATAGGGTATAAGATATCAAACCCTTGTCCTTGCCTTTGATAGCCAAATAATGTTTTTCTTCTAATCCAAGGGAGGATTCAAGCGCTGGAATCCTCTAATCAAACCTGCATGCAAATCTTACAAATTCTACTACAAGTAACACACATCATATACTTGATATAATATTATTTAGTATGAAAAACCATCAAGACTTTGGATTTTAAAAGGAAATATCTCACCCAAATATTCTCATGCAAGTCTCACCACTTGTATAAGAAATCAATATTATACATTAAACACCTATTGCTTCAACTTAATTCTTCATAGTTACCCAATACTCTATCACAATAAAAAAATAAGCACAACTAGCAAAGAGAATTTTATTCTCCAAGTTCTAGCTAAAAAATACAATGAGAGGAGTGTCTCTTATATAGGAAGAGAGACTAACTAACTCCTCAAGAGAAAATAATAAAATATCCTCATAACATGGTCAAATTACCAAACCCTAACCTCCTTGACCATGTGAGGGGGACGCACCACTAGAATGCATGAGAAAAAATACATGATATGAAATACAAGTCCAAGAATTGGAGATATTTAGAATATAAGGTTAAAATTAGTAAGTGCAAGGCTAAAACTCTAGCTTTTGACCAATCAACCACTACAAGGAGAATGGCACCCTCAAAGTTATAACCACCTCTATGGGGAAACATAATCAAAACCAAGTCAAAAGTGATGATTACTCCATGGAAAGGTAGCATCTATGGCAAGAAAATGCCCTCCAATTTACAACTTTTCCACATATACAAGTCAAACTATGAATAAAACCACCTCGAATCATGGGGCGCTCCAATGGATGAAGATTCCAAGCGTCTCAAGGGTCCACGACAAGTTAAAAACCCTAGAACACTCCTATAAAATATGCAACATAATCCTCAAAGACTATGCCACATGTGGAATGTCCCATCAAGAGTGAAGAAGCAGGGCCCAAGTGTGAAATGAACTCCTCATTAAGTCATCAAATCTCATGCAAACTCATCCAAGTCATCAATATACCATGAAAAAGGGTTGGCCCTCTTACATGTTCCAATAAGGTGAATAAAATTGTGCCTCCAACCTCCCACGTGTGCATGAAGAAGGAGGGTGCATCATCTAGGAGGGGGCATAAATCAACTATAGAACAACCAAGTATTAGACAATACAATGTATGACTTAGGAAAAATACCTTATAATATGCAAAACATTAGGAAAAATACCTTATAATATGCAAAACATTAACATAAAAGGTTTTTAAGTGCACTTTCCTAATGAATTCACTCACTTTTGATTAATTATCCCATTAACCTTAGAATTACCATGGTTTGACCATAATTAATTTGTATTTCATGTTACACTCATAAGGCCAAGTCCATTCCTAATTTTCTGAGTAAGGTAAGTGTGATAAAATGAATGTGATGCTAGAGAAGGGTGTTCACAAATTAACCATAATAGAAATGTGACTAAGTGCTAGGTCTACACCTTAACTTTCAAAATCTAAGGGTTCATGATTCATCTTCCACATGTGTGCCTAAGGGAGATATTTTTCTTGAGTTTCCCTTTCCTTGCATGTAATTTTTGTGATCCCTTTTTATTTTTATTTTTTTAATATAAGTCCCTTTTATTAAGATTTGGATTTGAATATAACCCGGGGCATCAGGATCTATGTTTTTTTGCAAGGGGGCATTGCTCACCTATACAACATTTTTGCATGAAGATACAATTCCCTTAGAATACTTTGACTCTTTTAACTTTTTCTTAGGCATTCCTACATGGGAATAGTATAGATACCTTGGAACATAACATATGATAATTTAATTAGTAAAGGGGGTCATGATGGAAATGGATGAAATGTCTAGTGAAATGACATGGCAAGAAAAATGGCTAGGTAAAATGTTCTGAATGACATGAAATGTGTGTCACACTTACTTAAATCCCTAGGTATACACCTAACTCACAAATTTATAAACTTAATATAAAGAAGAATTATAACCACACCAAAATGCATACTTAGATATGAAACAAACATCTAGGATACATGACCAATTATAGACTAACACCATCGACCCCCATAAAAAAGAATTTACCATGAGTCAAATAGATAGCATATGTCATAACACCAGTGTCAAATGAGTGTCCTCATTGATTTATAGTACATAAGAAGGTGATCTCAGTAGGATGGAAGTGTCTTTGGAACATGTCCATGGGAAAACCATATATCTCATCTGTAAAACTATTGGATGTGATGGAATATCACATAGGAAATGATCATCAAGTCACCCCTGCATATCAAGGGGTAATAAGTATATTAGATGTCACTAATGAAGCATCAAATATATCAATGAGAGTCATATTTGTGAAGCAGTTGTTGTCATACGATTTGAAAATTTTGTATTTGTAAGGATTAAACGATCGTTGGACTAGTGGAACCTTGGGACACTGCCCCAATGTGTCACATAGTCAAGGTCCCCTCTCTTTAGGTTTCCCAATTCCACTGAAGTAGACCTGGACTAACCAAGAGAGGTATCCCTAGTCTAACTTTACTGGATACTGTTAAGATTATATGCTACCATAGACTAGATTGCAAATTCATTAGCATTCAATACATTATTCACAACAGCAGCATAATAAGGATCTCTAAAAGATACACAATCATAAAGCACAAAACAATTTATCCTGAGAAACCCTCAAGGGGAAGAAAACCCAGCAAGAACTTCCTCAATATAGATGATCAAGTACAATTCCCCAAAAATATGTCTCACAAATAAGAGAGACAAAAAGACCAAACTATGGACTCAAGCCACTCCTCCTTCTCCTTCGCAGATATCTCTCTCTCTCCTCTAATGCGAATTGCACAAGTGAGTGAATGAATAAATGAGAGGAACTCACTCTCTGTTTATACATTACTTTTCACTGACTTTTAATCCAACTAGGTTGGCCCCAATAACCTAACTGGGCCGACCTCTCTAGGAAGGCTCAATATAACATTATATTACATTCACTTGGGTGCTAACGACCCAACTTACAATGGAGGTTTAACCTCGTGACCTTTACATGACCAAATATAATAATGACATCCCTGACGGAGGTAAAACATCCCCGACAGAGTTACAATAATAAAATACAAGTAGAATATTCTTTGAAGTTACATTAATTTAACACTCTCCCTTAACAAGAAGGGAATTCTACTGAAAACAACATCTGCATGTGTGACTCTACACAACATCATCAAAGGGAGTAGGGAATCAACAATAACATCATTTGCTACATCTATAAATCATTGGAAGTTCTTCAACATCATCATCAACAATTGGAACATCTGTTGTAACATCATCAACATCATCTTCGGTACAGAGATGAAGTATCATCATCTGCAGCACTGGAGCATCCTCATCTTCAGCACTGGAACATCATCATATGCATCACTGGAGCATCCTCATCTTCAGCAGTAGAACATCATCATCATATGCAGCACTTGAGCATCCTCATCTACAGTACTGGGAAATCATCAGGAGCATCACCTGCAACACACATGATCCTTCCTTTCGGAACTACAGATCGTGGAAAATACTTCCTTTTGGAACTCGGGATTCAGTCCAAACAACTCTAGTGATCCTTCCTGTCGAAAACAGGTATTAAGTCCAACACTCATAGACAATCCTTCCTTTCGGAACTAGGGATGCAGTCTAAGGCTCAACATTTAAGACTATCCTTCCTTTCGGAACTCGAGATCTTTGTTTAGGGAAGATCAATCCCACCACAATCATTTAAGACTACCTCTGTCTAGGGATGATTTATCCCAACACAATCATTTAATACTATCTCAGTCTAGGGACAATCGAGCCCAACACAATCATTTAAGACTATCTCAATCTAGGGATGATCAATCCCAACACAATCATTTAAGACTATCTCAGTTTAGGGACGATCGATCCCACTGCACCATAATATCATCAGCACTACTCCCCCTTTCAAGGGAAGTCCTTATGGACTACACCAAGATTGTCACAGAAGAACTCAAACTTCACTCAAGACAGAGGCTTAGTCAACACATCTGTAACCTGCTCATCTGTACTCACATATTGGATCTTTATAGCTCCCCTCTACACCATGTCATGGATGTAGAAATACTGTATTTCTATGTTTTTGTTACCTCTCATGGAACACATGGTTCTCTGTCATTTTTATACAACTCCGTTTGTCACATAGAATCACTATGGTATCCAACTCCAGATCAAACATACCTAATAACAACTTTCGAAGCCATATAGATTCACAACTCGCAGAATAGGCTTCAATATACTTTACCTTTGCAGTGCTGAGAGCCACACTGGATTGCTTCCTGCTTAGCCATGAGATCATGGCTGACACCGTATTGTAACAACCGCCTGAACTGCTCTTCCTGTCTGAGACGCTTCTTTCCCAACCTGAATCTGTATATCCAAACAGTCTGAACTCATGATCTCGAGTATAATTGATACCATAGTCTATTGTACCTTTTAGGTACCTCATCACATGCTTTGCAACTACAATGTGCACCCATTTGGGCTCAACTAGATACTAACTCAAGGTGTTCACATCAAAGCATATATTTGGCCTCGTGTTCGTCAGATACATCAGACCCAATAATCTTCCTGTATAGAGTCACATCCACTTAATTATAACGAAGTATCATATAATAACTTCAAGTTGGTATCCATGGGTGTGGCCATGGCTTTGCACTCCAACATATCAAATATTTTCAATATTTCTACTGCATACTTTCCTTGATTTAGGAAGATTCCCTCTGGTCTCTGCCATACCTCAAGACCTAGAAAATAATTCATTAAGCCAAGGTCTTTCATCTTGAATTCTGTTGCGAGCTTCTCTTTGCACTCTGAGATTCTCTTCTCATTACCTGTTAGGAACAAGTCATCACATATAGAAATAATATGACTGGTTCATCATCCATAACCTTGAAGTAAAGGTTAGGATCATCTTTACTCTTAGTAAATCCCAAGCTCGTTAGAAAACTATCAGTTCTTCCATACCAAGCTCTTGGAGCTTGCTTCAACCCACACAGACCCTTCTTCAATTTGCAGATATGCATCTGTTTGTTTTCAACCTCAAAACCTTATGGTTGTTCTATGTACACTTCCTCCTCAATAACACCATTTAGGAAAGTTGTTTTCACATCCATCTGGTGTAACTTCCACTTCATCGTGGTTTCAAGTGCCATGATGGTTCTAATTGAAGTGTACCTTCCTACAGGAGAAAATGTTTCCTCATAATCGATTCCTTCCTTTTGAGAGAATCCTTGAGTCACAAACCTAGTTTTATATTTCTCAATACTTCCATCTGCAACATGTTTTATCTTGTATATCCATTTGGAAGATACCACACTTCTACCTTCTGGTTTGGGAACTATGTCCCACACATCATTCTTCATTATTGATTGGTATTCTTCCATCATAGCTTCTACCCATTCTTTCTTTTGAATGGCCTCTTCAAAACAAGTAGGTTCTTTGTCTACAAGATCACACATCAAAGCCACACAATAGGAAAATGGATTTGGCCTCTTGCTTTCTCTTGTGGAGCCTTCTGGAGCTCCATACTTCTCAGCATCTTGAATAATTTCACAAGCCCAAGTTGGTTTTCTCTTGCGAGAAATAGTCATGGATGGAAGTTCTTGGGGCTCCAACATATCATGATCTTCTGGACTCTCATCATTGGTAGAGGGTGCAACCTCTACAACTCTAGGTGCTACATCTTCTTCATATACTTCTTCATGATGGCACTTTCTGGATCTCTTGAGAGATGAATCTTCATCAAATGTTACATCTATGCTAATATCGATGTGATGATAGCCTGGTATATATATTCTGAAGGCCTTGGATACCTTACAATATCCAACAAAGATTCCTTTCTTTCCTGAAGGATCCAACTTGGTCCTTTTCTCTTTTGGAATATGAACAAAAATTGAACAACCAAATATCTTGAAATTTGTTGCAAGTTATCTCTTGCACCCATCTTCTCATCTTCAAGATTGTATCAAAGGTTGATGTCTCATCACTATAGGTGATCCCTGATCTCGTCATTCTATCTCGTAGAAATTCTTCTTCAATCTACACACATGTGGTCTTCTGATTCCTGGAGGTTGCTTGATATCTTGATCACACCACGAGTCTAGCTACATCTCGTCATGGCCGAATTCCTCTACTTGATTTCATAAGTTTTGTTTATAGTTGAACCGTGTCACTTGTTCTATATAACAAGTCTCATCATTCTTGATTTGTAGGTGATCATTGTACGATACTTCTTATAAGTCAAATTCAATAGCATGGTTAGAAACATTTCATGGTTTCCAAAACATATGCATAAAGAATAAGTCATACTATCATAATGCTATTAATAACACAACATTTATTCATACCCCACATTCATATGGTAACTTTCTAAATGTCATCCATCTCTACCAGGACATTATTAAGAATGTGCACTAATCCCAATATGTCAGTAAGGAGGTTTCAATCTAGATAAGTATCAATGGAATGTTTCACTATAGGCTACTTACCCATCACATGCATATCATCGCAAACATGCATAGCACACATCCTATATAAATGTGTACACACTTGGACACTATCATTTAAACAATTTGATAGAAATGACAATTCAAATACTTATCTTTGTTTGTTTGGTAGGATCTCTTTTGATCCTAGTCTTCTTGTCTGATGGTGAGCTCTATTTCATCATCAGAGTTCCTAAACCAATCTTGTATGTTGCTTCACTTATTCTCCTAGAGAAATTTTCTGAGGGGAGTCCTTTTCTTCAAGATTGGAGAGAGTGCTTTGAAGCACCACTATTACAAAACATATTCTTCGACTTCTTCCTTTGGTAACTTCCTAGGAGATCCTTCTTCTTCTTCTTCTTCTTATTCATCTTCGGAAAAATGAGCATGATGTCTTTTGTTTCTGTTCTTCTTGGCTTCTTATTTGATCTCAGGACAATATTTGGCAATATGTCCCATCTTATCACAACAGAAACATTGATAAGTAGAGAAGTCTCTTCACTTGTAGTTTCCCTTCTTATTATTTTGAAACTTCTTCGGAGGATGGAACTCATTATGATTTTCCTTCTTGAAATGAGGTTTTCCTTTTCCTCTCTTTGTATGGGTAGCTAGAGCTTGATCATCATCCCTGAGTAGTGCTTCTCGATTTGCTATTCTAGCTTCCTCCTGGACACATTCTTCCCATACAACTTCGAATAGTAGACTTTCCTTTCTTGCACACATAGTATGGATAAAGGAGTCCCAAAGTCTAGTAAGACCATTGAGAGCAGTCACCACCAACTCATCTTCATCAAGGGTGTCTCCAATAGCTTCTAGTTGTTCCTTGAATTGGGAAACCCTTGTAAAATATTATTGGATAGATTCTCCTTGGCTCATCTTTGTGCTTTTGAGTTGAACTCTCAAATTCATCTTCTGATTTATGTTTCTTCGTTCATACATTATAGTTAGGGAATCAAACATCTCCTTTGGAGTTTGCTATGATCCTCATAGCCCTAATCATATCCTTATTCTGCTTCTCCTTAGCTTTAGCTTCTTCGAGTTTAGGTACAACTTCTTTAATAAACTTGGTAAGATCATTCTCTTCTAGAATGAGTCCAATCCTATACTTCCAAGCACAGAAGTTATCTATTCCTTCCAACTTGTCATCAAGCTTGGTACTTGGTGCCATCTTAACCCAAGGAGCAGAGAATAGCCAAAAATCAAAATTTCTCAAAATAAAAAATAACTCACTAAAAGTTGCGCTTGAATGAGGCGAGTATGCTGGTACACTTGGTTTCTGAAGATTCCAAAATTTCACCCTTCAAAATTGACTTGTGAATTTCAGATCTGCAGTTTCTGGATTTTTCTGGTTTTCTACAGTTTTTGGTTCAAAGTCAAACTAGGGTTTGACTTTATGGGAGTTTCACCCACTCAAAAGTTTTGATCTTGGAGAGGCGCACTTCCCTATGCCAATTTAACTCCAAAATTCAGAATTTGTGAGAAGCCCTAATTTTTCACTTCCGGAGAGAGAGGGAGAGTTTTACCTTGTGAAAGTTGCTCTTTTTAGGCAAGATCGGATACCATGTTAAGATTATATGCTACCATAGACTAGATTGCAAATTCATTAGAATTCAATACATTATTCACAATAGTTGCATAATAAGGATCTCTGAAATATACACAATCACAAATCACAAAACAAGTTATCCTGGGAAACCCTCAAGGGAAAAAAAACCTAGCAAGAACTTCCTCAATATAGATGATCAAGTACAATGCCCAAAAAATACGTCTCACAAATAAGAGAGACAAAAAGACCAAACACTGGACTCAAGCCACTCCTCCTTCTCCTTCACAAATATCTCTCTCTCTCCTCTAATGTGAATTGCACAAGTGAGTGAATGAATAAATGAGAGGAAGTCACTCTCTATTTATACATTACTTTTCACTGACTTTTAATCCAACTAGGTCGGCCCCAATAACCTAATTGGGCCAACCTCTCTAGGAAGACTCAATATAACATTGTATTATATTCACTTGGGTGCTAATGACCCAACTTACAATGGAGGTTTAACCTCATGACCTTTACATGACCAAATATAATAATGACATCCCCAGCGGAGTTACAATAATAAAATACAAGTAGAATATTCTTTGAAGTTACATTAATTTAACAGATACTTTCTGGTAGAACCAACTTTCTCACAATACTAGTAAGGCTGATTTTTGCAAGGGAGGTGGGTTCCTTAAAGAATTTCAATTAGGGAAATGGACATCCCTGGGGGGGAATGGTAAGGGAGAGCTGTTGTTAAACAAGTGCAACAAAATACTCCCTAAAAGCGGAGAACAAGAAAACCAAAAGATAACTATTGAAATGAACAAATTGCTTAAGAAAAACAAAGGCACTTGAGAGAAGACTCCCCCAATTAGAGATTGATACCTCAATGAATATGAAACATGAAAATAAAGGAAAATAGATTATGGATTCTAGGACTTAGAAAAATATGGTTCCTAAGGAACTAGGGTGTTAGGATAAAATAGCCGTCACTTGAAATGATCTATACTTAGGGTGATTTATCAATTAAAGGATTAGAAACAAGATGTAAGGATCAAATCTAGATGCTAGTGTAAATTAAGATAATTCTTAATGATGAGTCCCCATTTCAGGTATCTGATAGTTTCTTTTCCCACCAGAAAACACAAGAGAGGTTGAAAAGATACACTCATTAGTGGGAAAATGATTTACCCTAATTATTTAATGAAGTATTTAGAAGATTATTTATGTTATGTTTTGAAAAGCGTTGCTATGAGCTAATTACATGAAAAATGAGGTTGAATGAGCAGGTGTAGGTGTACTCAAGGATAACGCGTGAATTAAGTGAAGAACTGGAAGAACATGACCAAACTCAGCGCCTTTTTCTTGATCTATAGAGAACGAACTCCGGTTCAAAAGAGAATCGACAGCTAGACATTTTTGTTAGGTTAAGCATTAGGATTTTATAAATATGGACCTCTTGGGTAGTGAGAGGCCCCGGCTGCTATTTTGAAGAATTATTGTTTAAGTTTCAGACTATCAAGACAGTTGTGTTACAGAGCTGGTTTTTAAACGATGAAGTTTTTATTTTAAATAAAGACTTGATGTTATCTATGATTTAGCATTTATAAGTTCTTTTCACTCCTGAGTACGGGTTGGAGAGGGACCCTCCAACACGTAAGTTAGGAGATCTTGTAGTACAGGTGTTTCTCATTATGTGTTGTGCATTGATTGAATTTATATTGCAGATGAGAGTATTCTAAATAGCGTCTAAATAACATGATTTAAATTCTGTAGTGGTTGATCACTTCTGATTCCGTAGTTCATTACAACGCATTCCATAGTATGATAATGCTGTGTCTGTAGTCCTGTAGCAACATTCTGTTGAGGCATAATTAAACACCCATTTCTCTATGTACTCGCATTTATTTTTGAAGCAACAATCTACATCTTCAGCCTATGTATTCGTTTCATTATTAGAACTGCTTATAGAGATTGATTCCTTTCAGTATTTATTGGTTACATGATTTGATTAAAGATTGCAGCATTAGATAATGGCATTTTGAATTTAGCTTTAGCCTTATATTATGTTAGATCAGACTTTGAGTTTTATGCATTCAATTTACAATAAGATTAAAGGTCAAACTTTCATTTCTTTAGAATAGATCTGTTATAATTCCAGCATTCAATTTCATAGTATAATTTTTATTGTTTTCAGCAAGTTAATTCTTAAAATTAGATTGACTATTTCCTGCATTCAAATTCTTATCCATAGATTTCCCGCTTTCAGTATTTGATTTCTTAGCATAGGAATTTCTCTTCCATAGATTAATAATCCTGTTTACAGTTCATTTAATATTTATTAGGAAGCTCTTTAAGAACATTGATACAAACACCTAACTTCGACAAAGAATATCCTAGAAGAGCACATATAGTGCCAGTGCCTCTAAAGTTTGTACGTCCCCTGGTTTGATAATTAAAGTAAAGATTCTAGTCTAGCTACCCTCATTAGGCACCCATACTTAGAGCTCACCACTTTTTGGCGCCGTTGCCGGGGAGGTGCTAAATCTTTTAGGAGACATCACCTAAAAACAACACAAAAAGAAAACAAAAAAATCACATAAAACAAGAACATAATTTTTTTTCCAATGAATGCCTCATCAGCAAAGGTATAGGTTTGGACGCTTTCTGCCTAGGCGTCCCATGAGCAATAACGGTGACAACAATTCTTACCACTCTCAGTTTGGATCACCAAGATCTGAAAACGAAACTGATTCCACATACGATCCAAACAGAGACAACTTCTCTGCTAGTTCCAGCTCAAACACCACTATCACTGAGGAAGAAGAAGAACCTAGGGATCTTTTCACCTTTCCCATTAGCATACCTCTTGGAGATGCCAGAATGAAGAATATCAACCCTAACAATTTTCCAAACTTCCATGGATTGACTTCAGAAGATCCTGACACATTCCTATTTGAGTTTGAGGTAGTTTGTAGATCTTTCGATTATACTACAGATGCACAAAAGCTGAGGCCTTTTCCCTCCACACTGAAAGATTTATCACTTAGGTGGTTCATGAGTTTAGAAGGAAATAGTATTTTCAGCTGGGATCAAATGAAACAGGCATTCCTAGAAAAGTATAGGGACTACTGCAAAGCAAAAGATACAAGGGATGAAATATTTGGGATGCAGTAGGGAGACCGTGAATCCTTAGAATATTATGCCCAACGATTTCAGCTCAGCTACAAACGAGCTAACCATTGCACCCTAGACCCTAAATCGCTGAAACTGGTCCTTCTTAGGGGGATTAAAGAGGGCAATTTTGAGATCTTAAACCTCTTGGGAGATGGAGACATATTTCAGAATACTTATGACCAAATACTACAGATCTTCAAGAACCATTCTAGGTCTAGGAAAAGCAAGAATGGGACAAGAGATACACATCTACCCACTGGATCCTCATCATCTTCAGGACCCAATCTTACAAAATCTAACTTAGGAAACCTGTTAGATGACATGAAGACTGACATCTTACAATCTCTAGCCATGCAACTTGATGCACTACAAATTAAAAAGAATCTGGATGAAATTAACCAAGCCTTGGCAGTATTCTGTCCTCGTTGTAGAAAAAAACATGAGAAGGGGCAGCGCACCTTGAACACCATAGAAGTATGTGGTCTCTGCACTGACGACCATTCCACTGATAAATGTCCCCTCTTACCCTCATGTAAGGCAGCTATTCAAGACCCAGCAGCTAAAGGAACAATAGAACAGCTCTGTTTTATAAATCAGAGGAGGAATGATTTTGTTAGACCATATCAACCAAGCAATCAGGCCTACTATAATCAAGGACAACCAAATTGGAACTTTGCACCAACTCCATGGAAAGCACAGCCAAATCCAAACCAATGGAAACAGAATAAACAAACATATCAACCATCCTATCAACAATCGTATTACCCACCATCTTACCCCCAATACCCCCCACCTTTTCCTCCATCCACCACAAATTATGAAAATCAATACCCCCATCCATCAAATTGGAGGGCCCCCATTACAACAGCCACTTATTATGCCACCCCCACAACCTCAACCACCCCCCATACCTCCACCCATTCCAGCCCAACCAATCCCAAATCCTAATAATAACAGACCTCCACAACATCAACAGACTTATAACGCTGATATCACACAATTCCCTACCTATGTTGTAGACACCATAGAAATAAACGAAATAAACCTCCGATCTGGAAAAAAATTGCAGAATACATCCCCAAACAATATCCAACAACCTAGAGCTCAAGAACAAACATCAGAACCCTATGTTCAATATCCAGATGAACCAGACCCTCCTGAGGACGAAACCAAACCACTCCCATGCAACAGAAACCCTCCATTTCCAGAAAAAATAGTACAAAGTATGAAAGAAGAGGAAGAAAATACAATTTTAAACGAATTCAAGCACTTAAACATCCAAATCCTGATTTTACAAGCCATAAGGGATGTGCCCATCTGCAACAAATTTATTAGGGAAAATTTCCTAAAGAAACCAGGAAGGAGGAAACGTGACCCACCAACCATAAATGTAGTGGGGCGATTGGTAGATTTAATGCTGGGTGTCATAATAAACCCTAAATATCTTGATCTAGGTAGTCCTGTAGTAAACGTCACCATCAATAACAAGCAAATAAATAAAAGCTTAATAGATTTGGGGGGTTGCGATCAATGTAATGACTAAGGAAACCATGCTATACCTAGGACTCCAATCAATGGTCAGACCAACCACAACAATACTCCAACTAGCAGACACATCCACTGTGAAACCCGAAGGGATGCTAGAAGACATTATGATCAATATTGAATCCTGGGAATACCCAGCTGATTTCATAATAATTGAAGTCAAAAGCAAACTTAGTGGTTATCCAATTATACTAGGTAGACCTTGGTTAGCAACTGTGGACACTTACATAGGTTGCCGATCAGGATATATGACTATCACCAGTGGAAATGCCAGGAAGAAAATCACAATCTACCCACCAGCAATGAAATCTTCAGAGTTAGAATATCAAAATTGGACTGGTGATTACCAGAACACACTAAATCACAACCTCCGACCTATCCTAACAATTGATGCTGCACTATCACTAAAAGCAATAGACGAAGATGGCCATATAGATAGATTTATACAAAATGTATCTTCTAACAATCATGTTATTCAAGAATTTTTTTCCACAGAAACAGGTGACAGTTCAAAACAAAACATGGATGAATTATGGACAGAAGTTCTCGAAGAACAAATTGAAAAAGTAAAAATCGTGGAAATTCTGCCTGGCAAAACAGTCAACATAAATTCCAATTTGAAACCAGAGCAAGAAAAGAAATTGATGAAGATACTAGAAAAAACAAAGTAAAGCATTTGCATGGACATATGCAGACATGAAAGGAATACATCCCGATATCTGCAGACACTACATTTACATCAAAGAAGGTTCTACTCCTATCAGGAAACCACAAAGAAGGCTAAACCCTGCATTGAAAGACATAGTCAAAGTGGAACTACAAAAGTTATTAGATGTAGGGTTCATCTATCCAATATCTGACAGTAAGTGGGTCTCACCACTAGTTATAGTACCTAAAAAAGGAGGCAAATGGAGAATTTGTGTGGACTACAGAGATCTGAATAAAGCAACCAAGAAAGATCACTTTCCTCTTCCATTTATAGATCAGGTGCTAGATACATTATCTGGAAACAAGTATTTTTCATTCTTAGACGGTTTCAGTGGGTACAACCAAAATTTTAATACACCCAGCTGATCAAGATAAGACGACCTTTACATGCCCATGGGGAACTTATGCCTATAGGTCCTACCCTTTGGTTTATGTAACGCCCCAACAACATTTCAAAGAGCCATATTGAGTATTTTCTCTGATTTTATAAATGACAAAATGGAAGTCTTCATGGATGATTTCACACCCTATGGACAAAACTTTGAGCAGGCGTTGAACAATCTTGAATTAGTATTAAAAAAATGTATTGAGATGAGCTTGTGCCTAAGCAATGACACATGCAGGATGTTAATGGAAGAAGGCATCATTCTAGGACATCATATATCACAGAGGGGGATAGAGGTTGATCAAGCAAAAGTTTCAGTAATCAAAATGATACCACCACCTATCAAACAAAGGGATGTGAGAAGTTTCCTTAGACAAACAGGGTAATACAGAAGGTTTATTGAAAATTATAGCAGAATTGCTGCCCTAATGTTCGCACTTCTCACAAAAGACAATGAGTTCATATGGACAAGCAATTGCATGACAACATTCGGAAATCTTAAGGAGAAAACAATCACAGCACCAGTACTCCAAGGACCAAACTGGGAAATTCCATTTCACATCCACACAGATGCATCAGATAAAGCCATCGGATCTTTGCTTGGACAAGAATGAGACAAGAAACCCTATGCCATATACTATATAAGCAAAAATTTGGCTGGGGCAGAACTCAACTACACAGTCACAGAGAAGGAATTTTAGCAGTCATACATGCAATCAATAAATTCAGGCATTACATCACAGGATACCAAATTTTTATCCACATTGACCACTCAACAATCAGATATCCTTATGAACAAGCCTAATACTAGTGCAAGAATTATTAGATGGATGCTACTTCTACAAGAATTTGACATTACTATAATAGATAAACCAGGCAAGCATAATGTTGTAGCTGACTTTTTGTCAAGAGTCACACATGGAAAAGATAATGAATTGGTTCAAGATAACTTCCCCGATGAGCACCTTTTTGCCATATCAACAAGAATCCCATGGTTTACTGACATAGCAAACTATTTAGTATCCGGGAAGTTTCCAGAACATTACAGTTATAAAGAAAGGACAAAAGTAATAAGGAAAAGTGCCACATACACATGGATAGAGGGCATGCTTTTTAAACAGGGACCAGATCAGATACTTAGAAGGTGCATTAGGGAAGATGAAGTACATGACATAATGCATGCCACTCACAATGAACCCTGTGGAGGACACTATGCTGCAAAAAGGACAGCCTACAAAATCTTGCAAACACGGTATTATTGGCCAACACTCCACAAAGATGCTTATGAGTATGTGTCCCACTGTGATGACTGTCAAAGAATGGGAAAGCCTACACAAAAAGAAGAAATGCCTCTTCATCCACAGATCTCCTTAGAAGCATTCAAGAAATGGGGATTTGACTTCGTTGGTCCAATCAACCCACCATCAAATCAAAAGAGCTACATTCTAGTATGCACAGATTACCTTACAAAATGGACTGAGGTGAGCAGCACTTGCTGCAGCAAATGAAAACAATGTAGCAAAATTTTTCACTAAGCAAATCTTCCACAGGTTTGGTGTTCCAAGGGAACTAGTTTCTGATCAAGGACCACAATTTACATCCAACTTAATAGAGGACATACTGAAAAAGAATAAGGTTAAACATAGACATTCCTCTTCATATCACCCTCAAAGAAATGGTCAAGCAGAAGTCACCAACAGAGAATTAGAGAGGATTCTAACAAAGACAGTCCAACTCCACAAAAGAGATTGGGCTGACATATTAAGTGAGGCAGTTTGGGCCTATAACACCACATGGAATACAACAACAGGATTCACACCTTATGAGTTAGTTTATGGAAAGAAAGTCATGCTGCCAATTGAATTTGAAATAAAAACACTAAGAATTGCAGCAAATTTAAACATGGAACTATCATAAATACAACAAGAACGCATGCTAAAATTGAATCAACTGGATGAGCACTGCCAACAAGCACTAGCCCACACTGAAATCATCCAGAAACAAAGAAAGAGGTGACATGACAAGCACCTAAAAGATAAAAAGTTCAAGGGAAGGTGACTGGGCACTACTTTATGATTCCAGGTTTCACACATTTAAAGGAAAATTAACAACCAGATGGCTAGGACCTTACATCATTCGGCACATCTATGAAAATGGAGCAGTCAATATTATTACAATAGATGAACAACAGTTTCCCATGATAGTGAATGGACATTGACTCAAACTTTACAAGAAACCATAATCAAAAGAAGAGTTTACACAAGTACTCTACCAGCAACAACTGATGCTGATAGAAAATATGAAAAAGCATTGAAAAAATGAATGAAAAATGAAAAAAAAAGAGAAAAAAAGAAAAAGAAAAAAAGAAGAAAAAATTGATAGAGAAAATAGCAGGCCAAATAACAGGGGCCACATATATCACTATGAAGATCCAGCATTACTATTGCAAAGAGAAATATCAAGCACAATTCAAGCGAGCCCGAAAATTCTCAAACATTTTAAGCAATCAAGCGAGCCAGATATACATTCAAGAGAGATAGCAAAATTATCTACCACTACAGGAAAATCCAAGGACACTCTTCAAGCAACTCTTCCATATGATCACAAGAGCCTGACCCTACTTCAAGTGAGCCTACAATTGATTCATAAGTACATCACATGCTCTGGTAGGTTGAGCTATGTCCCGATCTTTCATTTCGGATTCTAGAGTTGTTAAGACACAGAACCCATCGTCCACCAAACAACAACATTAGTATTCCATATTACCTGCTCCAATCTCTAGAAGAAATGAGCAAGAAGGTGGCTTAAGGGTAAGGAGGATGCCTTGGCCCATCATGGGCTGATCAAGTTAATCGTCTGTGAGGAATTAAAGGCACAGATACTAGAGCTTTCGTGGGAAGAATTCGTGTTGGTATCCGCCGAAGATGTTCAAAGGATGAATGGGACACCCACATCTAGCATACCACCAGGAGCAATGAACAAAACCTCCTCTACATCAGGGGCGAAGAGGAAAATTGACATGGACCATGTGGCCGAGACCCTAGTGAAAATCAAGCACTCAAGAGAGGACTCCCCCAAGGAAAACCCAGGGATTCCTGCCAGTAATCAAGAGCCGAAAAGAAGAAGTAAGAGATTCACCCAAGCATCCCGAATCCGAGTTACCAAGGAAAAGAGTAGGGAACCCAGTCCCATAGTTCAAAATGTGTTGGATGGGGACGATGATCAGTGGGTAGATTAGAGGGATCCCACTATAGAAGAGGAGCAGGATGAACAGGAAATGCAGGATGAACAAGAAGAACAGGAGGAGGAAGAAGAAGAGAATGAACCAAAAGAGCAATTCAACCCCCAGGGGGACCCTCCTGAGCATAATGAAAACCTTGGGGTTTTCAATCAGCTGGCTAAGGCACATGCATAATTAGAAGAGCTCAGAAAGGAGCTAGCGGCATTGAAAATTTGATCAGGAAGCCAGACAGCATCACCCCCATTCTCATCTGAGAAGACCTGAGCATAATGAAAAACCCTGGGGTTTTCAATCAGCTGGCTAAGGAACGGGCATAATTAGAAGAGCTCAGAAAGGAGCTGGCGGCATTGAAAATTTGATCAGGAAGCCAGATAGCATCACCCCCATTCTCATCTGAGAAGACACAAATTCTAAGAATGCATCATGCAGGGGATCTAAGACTGGTGGAACAAAGAAATTCAGTACTTCAAGAAAAGTTGGCTGAGGCACAAGGGGAACTAGCCAAGAAGGACCAGGAAATTGTTCAACCGAAGCATGTCTTGGCTACTACCACAGAAATATACAGTAAACTATTGGAGAATTGGCCACCTTTAGCAATATATGTAGTTTACCTACAAGAGAAGTGGGGCAAATTCCAGCTCTAGAGGTTGGCACAGGGACTCCCAATAGAAATCAAAACAACTAGGGAATTTGTGGATGCATTTCTCAAGGCCACAGAGTCGGAGAAGGACCAGCTCAGTGAGTTTTTCCTACACAATTATGTAGCTCCTAGCTCATCCAGCTGGTCGCCAAACCCTTACATGGGTGATTTCCAGTTAAGGGCATTATGTTCTTGGTTGAACAACGAAATTGAACGAGCTTAGGACTACCACATTTATGTGTCAGCAAAATGGCAGACCCCATTATGGATCAAGGCAGAAGCATCTCACCCTGAAAGAATAATCTATGACCATAGAAATCTCACTATGGATGAAAAACTGATCCCAATTCTCCTTGAGAAACAATAGGGGGCTGTGGTTCACTTCGATCTTACTCTTCAAAGCACACATAAGGAGGTTCAGGAGTCTATTGGTGAAAGATGGCGTAGAGTGGCGAATGACCTGAAAATAAAAGAACTTCACTCCCCTGCCAGACTAGAAAATGCTCTTGTAAAAGCCAAGCTCTATAGAGAGTCATTGATAAAGAATCAGCTTAGGTGGATAGGGATGAGGCTAAACCCCCCATTCTTCCTCCCTCTGGTCATTAAGGAACAAGTCAATGAGGAAGAAGAAAGGGGGGCATGGGTCAAGGAAGATCAAAGTATGGGCTACCACAGACAGGCAGGGACCCCCAAGGTGGCAGCATGGGACATCAGAGACGTTATTAGAGAGCATAATATGTCACTCAAGGATGGGTGAATCCTTCAAGCACGGGGGAGATGATGAGTCCCCATTTTAGGTATTTGATAGTTTCTTTTCCCACCAGAAAACACAA
Source organism: Larix kaempferi (assembly GCA_027924585.1). NCBI lineage: Eukaryota > Viridiplantae > Streptophyta > Pinopsida > Pinales > Pinaceae > Larix > Larix kaempferi. The sequence continues at coordinate 1,567 of BSBM01001701.1, read as the reverse complement.
GAGAGGTTGAAAATATACACTCGTTAGTGGGAAAATGATTTACCTTAATTATTTAATGAAGTGTTTAGAATATTATTTCTGTTATGTTTTGAAAAGCGTTGCTATGAGCTAATTACATGAAAAATGAGCTTGAATGAGTAGGTTTAGGTGTACTGAAGGATAACGCGTGAATCAATTGAAGAACTGGAAGAACATCATCAAATTCAACGCCTTTTTCCTAATCTATAGAGACCGAATTCCTGTTCAAAAGAAAATCGGCAGTTAGACATTTTTGTTAGGTTAAGCATTAGGATTTTATAAATATGGACCTCTCGGGTAGTGAGAGGCCCCGACTGCTATATTGAAGAATTATTGTTTAAGTTTCATACTATCAAGACAGTTGTGTTACAGACCTGGTTTTTAAACGACGAAGTTTCTATTTTAAATAAAGACTTGATGTTATCTACAATTCAGCGTTTATAAGTTCTTTTCACTCCTGAGTATGGGTTGGAGAGGGCCCCTCCAACACGTAAGTCAGGAGATCTTGCAATACAGGTATTTCTCATTATGTGTTGTGCATTGATTGAATTTATATTGCAAATGAGAGTATTCTAAATAGCGTCTAAATAACACGATTTAAATTATGTAGTGTTTGATCACTTCTGATTCCGTAGTTCATTACAATGCATTCCGTAGTATGATAATGTTGTGTATGTAGTCCTGTAGCAGCATTTCGTTGAGGCATAATTAAACACCCATTTCTCTATGTACTCACATTTATTTCTGAAGCAACAATCTAGATCTTCAGCCTATGTATTCATTTCATTATTAGAACTGCTTATAGAGATTGATTCCTTTCAGTATTTATTTGTTACATGATTTGATTAAAGATTGCAGCATAGATAATGGCATTCCGAATTTAGCTTTAGCCTTAGATTATGTTAGATCAGACTTTGAGTTTTATGCATTCAATTTACAGTAAGATTAAAGGTCAAACTTTCATTTCTTTAGAATAGATCTGTTATAATTCCAGCATTCAATTTCATAGTATAATTTTTATTTTTTTCAGCAAGTTAATTCTTAAAATTACATTGACTGTTTCCTGCATTCAAATTCTTATCCATAGATTTCCCGCTTTCAATATTTGATTTCTTAGTATAGGAATTTATCTTCCATAGATTAACAATCCTGTTTACATTTCATTTAATCTTTCTTAGGCAGCTCTTTAAGAACATTGATACAAACACCTAACTTCGACAAAGACTATCCTAGAAGAGCACATATAGTGCCAGTGCCTCTAAAGTTTGTACGTCCCCTGGTTTGATAATTAAAGTAAAGCTCCTAGTTTAGCTTCCCTCATTAGGCACCCATACTTAGAGCTCACCACCTAACACAAAGTAGCTTATTGGTTTTGTTTCAATCTGAGATAAAATGCACGAAACAACAAGCTAAATAACATGTACTTGGTTTAAATAACCCTCAAACAACTGATATGATGAACTAGAGAAACCAATGACTAATCCTAGGGTCTCTATGGAGTCATCTACCAAGTATTGAAAGCTTAGATCAAATTAGGAAGGAAATAAGC